>JADDOH010001151.1:0-263852 GCA_016648135.1 Agrypnia vestita
CAGGTTCTAGGCCTCTTGGGAAGCCAACCAGAAATCCCTCTCGGACCGCAAGTGCTCTGGCCTTCGCCAAGTACTGCGCCGCCCGATCGAGGCCGGCAGTTGCTCCCCCCAAGCAGGTTCTAGGCCTCTTGGGGAGACTCAACTTCGCAAACTTCGCCACCCCTCGGGGTCGTTTGCATTGCCGAAGACTGCAGAGATTCAGCCGCCAGCTGCAGAGGCACGAGCCATCCAGACAAGTGGAGCTTCCTGCCGCGTTTCGGCAAGACCTAGAGTGGTGGTTGGAGGCCGTAGGGGAGTCCTGCCCAATACACGAGGCTCCCTTCTCCCACTTCCTGACTACAGACGCAGCGGACGCAGGTTGGGGCGGCCAGGTGGACGACAAGACGATATCAGGCCAGTGGCCCCCAGAGCAGATGCGGTGGCATTCCAACCAGAAAGAAGCCTTCGCTGTTTACGCAGTGATCAGGGATCACGCTTACCTGCTAAGAGGAACGAAGACCCTACTGCAGACCGACAACAAGACAGTAGTGGCTTACATCAACAAGGAGGGGGGGACAAGATCATTGGGCCTTCTGAAGATAACTCGAGACCTCCTAGAGTTTATCGACCAGCAGGAAATATCTCTGACAGCGCAGTACATTCCAGGGAGATACAACGGGATTGCGGACCGACTCTCTCGGGGACACCACTCCCGGAATGGCACCTCCTGGAACCAGCGACAGAGGAAATATTCCGAATATGGGGACGTCCTCAGATCGACCTCTTCGCATCGGCCACCGCCCATGTGGTGCCAAACTACGTGTCGCTAGACTCAACCGATTGCTCGGCCTCCTATCTCAACGCATTCAGTCAGCATTTGGATTACGAGCTGGCCTGGGTATTTCCGCCGCCGAATCTCGTCCCAAGAGTACTGGCGCACTTGAACCTGGCAAGAGGCACCTTTCTCCTAGTTGTGCCAAGATGGGAGAAGACATTCTGGAGGGCCGATCTCAAACAACGAGCAAAGGGAGGGCCAATAAGCGTAAGAGATCTGACGAGCGTCCTGATCGATACGTCGACAGGGTTTCCCCCACCGAGGGTGTCGGACCTCCAACTGGAAGTTTGGAGAATAGCAGTGGGTGGGAACAGGCTATAGCGGATTGGAGCCAGGAGGAACAGCAGCTGTTCAGATCTGGCTGGAGAGGCTCAACGCTGAACACCTACAAGCAGGCCTGGGATAGGTGGCAGCGATGGTGTACCACGCATTCTGTCCAACCTCATAACCCTCCCCCTGCAACAGTGGCAAGATATCTGGCCAACCTGTTCATCCACGAAGGGCTAGCCCCTCGAACAATATTGGTCCACAAATCGGCAATCATATCCTTCTGTGGCCCAGCTCTTGATGCAGATAAGATTAGCTCGAACTTCCTCGTCAGGCACGTCCTTAAAGCCATCTCGGTTTCTGGTGGATGCACTGAGAGACTCCCGATCTGGAACCCCCGAGTAGTGGGGGAGTGGCTACGTGAAAACCCGCCAAGGAACAGCTGGTATGACGTGTCAAGGAGGACAGCCATACTACTCATCATGGCATCTGGGCGAAGAGTCCAAGATCTGACACTTCTCAGAGTCACCCCGGACCGATTGATCGACAAAGGAGACTCCATCACGCTATGGCCAGCCTTTGGAGCGAAGACTGACACGGCAAGACACAAACAATCGGGATGGAGGTTGAGCGCATCGGATGAAAGGAACATCAACCCCTTGTTTTGGATCCGAAAGCTGGTCTCACTCTCACAGCCGAGACGAAAGCCGGACATGAAAGAACTATTTGTGACGACAGCAGGTGAAGTAAATCCAGCTTCACGGACAATGATAGGTGGTTGGATCAAGTCAATCCTAAGAGAGGCTGGAGTGGAAGCAACGCCAGGAAGTGTTCGTTCTGCTGTGGCTTCGTTGAATTGGCTGGAAAACTACCCGATAGAGGAGATCTTGTCAAGGGGAAACTGGCAGAGTGAAATCACCTTCCAAAAATTCTACCAAAGAGAGATAGTATATAAGCCCAAGCAACAATGCCCCCAGAGCTCATTAGCGCCTCTCTTTACGCCAATATAGGCAGTCACATATAACGTCGAACCACTAGGTCACCAGGTGATAACAAACAGATCTCTCATAATGGATTCCAGGCGTCGAGACGGAACACAAATTAAAAGAATTTTACCTTCCATTAAAATTCCTATTTTGTTTCCCTCGACGCCTGGAATCCAGGTAATCCCTACCTGGTGCATTATGAGTCATATGAAAGAAAAAACCGTTGCGCGACGCAACCGGAAACAGGGATACCAGCGGGAGTAAATTGTCGCAAACAGGGAATCAGAGGGGGTAGGAACGCGTGAATAAGTGCCGAAACAGCAGGCTGTTCTCTCATAATGGATTCCAGGCGTCGAGGGAAACAAAATAGGAATTTTAATGGAAGGTAAAATTCTTTTATTATTTTTCAGAAAATGTTGCGCTGGCAACATTATGGAAATTCAAAAGAAGATTATTTTTTTTTACTTAAATGATAAAAAAATCATCGCATTTCGACACTTACGATAAAATAATATGAATGTGTGTGTTTTTTTTTAATATACGCATGTTTTCATGGTTTTTTCGTAAAAAGAAAAATCACAAAAAATTCCGAATATTTACGGCCCTCATCAAGTTAAAATATGTTAAAAATTATGAAAGATATTAAATATTTAAAAAACCACCTCTTTTCATCGTTTCTTGTTCAGCAAATTTGATTAGTATATAGAAAAAATGGTCAGCAATCAAATGGTTAAAATAAATGATATTTATGGAAAATACGTAAGTTTGTAAGTACACACCTTAATGCAGAATGAATCAGTCTAGCAAAAGCAGCGGCAGCCTCTGCCGGGGTCTGCCCGGGAAGTAAGGCAGCTCTTACATAACCAACTGCAGCAGCCGATACTCCCGATATACCCGAGGATGCCATCTGCAATACCATCGCATTAAAAAATAAATAAAGGTATTATAAAACATAATATGTATTAGGGCCTTACCTATGAAATTGCAGTTCTCTAATACTGGCTAGTTTGAAGACATTCCTTTTTAAAAATTAGTTATTAATTTTTATCCCTCCATTTTCAATAAAAAATAATCAAATTTTTGAATATGAGTTCCATTGAGGCCTAATGCTGCACAGATGGCACGCAATATCAACGACGTGTATGGACCAGGTACCACAAATGAATGCACAATGTGTTTTTGGTTCAAAAACTTCTGGAAATTTCAACCTTAACAACAAGCCCTGTGGACGACCGGAGACTACAGTCGATAATAACAAATTGAAAGCTATAATGGAAGCGGATTCATCTCAAACCACGTCAGAATTAGCAAAAGCTTTCAACATAAGTGACAAAAATATTGAATCATTTGCGTCAAATTGGGAAAATAAAGAAGCTCGCAAAGTGTGTACCGTATGAACTTACTGAAGAACAACAGCAAACTCTGGTCTAGGCTTGCCTTAATTTGTTGTCAGCACATAAATGATGGAATTCTGAATCGGATTGTTACTTGTGATGAAAAGTGGATCCAATATTGATAATCGGAAACATTCGTCACAATGGTTGGACCCATGGGAGGCAGCCAAACAATTTTCCAAATGCAAATTGATCAAAAATAAACTGTTTGCGACTTTAGAAGGTGGACCTGTACCGGAATTATTCATACATGAGATCTGGCACAATCATACTGCAGAGATATACTGCAAGAATTGAAAATGATGATGGACAAGCTCGCTTTCGAACAACCAAGACTTGTCAATTGCTCTAGTCCACTAATGATAATGTTCGTTTTAAAATTACAGGAGCTTTGATTGGAAACTCTCCATTACCTTACTCACCAGCCCCTTCACCTACTGATTTCCATTTTTTTTCAGAATTTGGATAATTTTTTACAAAAATTTCAACGCAGATGAGGCGGTGAAAACGCCCTTAAAAAATTCATTGATTCGCGTCCCCAGGATTTCTATAGCAAAATTATCAATGAACTTCCATCAAAATGGCAAAAGTGCATTGACAATAACGGCTTTGATTAATTAAATTTTTACTTTTTATAAAAAAAAAATGTTTGAATTTTTCTATATAAAATGGAAATTTCACAAAAAAAACATTTTGTATTTTGCAGAACCGTATAATACGCATTTCAAGACACCAAAAAATAAAAAGATTCACCAAAAATCATCAACAAAATCACTTTTATATTAAACTTTTCGATATTGTTGTTTCGGTAACGGCTTACCCTATTTACAATCCAGATACATCACTTAATTACGTTTCCAGCTTTACTATGGCATATAAACGTAAATTTCTTCTCACAAAAAAGTATTTTGTGAGAAGAAATGAACTTTTCTTATTAAGGATATATTATAGAATCAGTTGATCATCATAAAAATCTTGGCATCCTATGTAATAATATACATGTCGACCGTAAAATGCTAAAAAATTAATAAAAACGATTTTGTTGCTGAAAAACAACAATACAATGCCGAAAAAATTAATAAAAACTACATAAAGAATCGCGCACCGGCTTACGAGATTTAGAGTTTAAATTGTCGACGCCAACTATAATACAAGTTGATACAGCCGGTCTTAATACATACCAGAGAAAACAAGTTAAGTATAAGGTTGTGATGCTTTCGAACAATGTTGAAAGCCGTGCAGCACAGCTCCACAAAATGATGGAATCTCTGAGATGGACGTTCTCCTCCATTGATAACATATGCCATATCTGGTGTTAATACAAACGGTGTGCGATCTCTGAAAATTCAATAAATATTATATCAAAAGTTTTTCATGAATTTCATTGTGAAAGGTAGAGGGCTGAAATTTTTTGTGTGCAAACATGACTACACCCACATATAATGCATTAACAATACTGTTTGGTGCTTAATCCTACCCCCTGAGAAGCTACTTGTCCTTTGACACATGAAGTTCATAAATAAATTGTTTCATGTTAATTATTTATTCCTTTTGGTGCATTTCTGAACATATCAATTACTGCGGTAAAAATATTAGAGATTTTAGTAATTTCTTTGCAGTGTTTCAGTTGCTTTGATGCATTATTTGTATGTACTTCATGGTAATTTAAATCATATGTGCAATTTTTATTGTTTGTAATAGTGTCAATTTAAAATTTATTGCTGTCCACGTGTTTGTGTAAATATTTAGAAATTATTTTTGAATTGAATTTAATTTAGAATTAGCAGTTTTGCCAATTATTAAATTTTTTGTCAGTTCTTTGAGTTTTGCATTATAAATATTCTACTGTACTATACATATATAGGTAGGTATACATCAGGGGCGTGCAGTGAGAACAAGAAGCATGACTTTTATTTAAACATATATGTATGCATCTGGAAAAAAATCAAAATTAAATAGGTACATATTTATCTTGCAGAATATTATGAAATATTAAAATCTGAATAATTATTACAAGACGTATATCATATTTCTTTTTTTTTTCAAAAAATATGCTTAGGAAAAAGTTGTGTTTCTTATTTTCACTGCACAACCCTGGTATACATACATATATGTATAGGTATGGTCAGGGACATGCAGTGAGAACATTGCAGCATGACATTTATGTAAGCATATATTTGGAAAAAAAATTAATTCAAAGATATATCTTGTAATATTCTCATTACAATTATTATCATATTACTCGTTTTAATATATCGTAATTGTCTGTCATATAAATATTTTATTTCGATATAGTATTTTCCAAAATATATGTGAGCGTAAAAGTCCCGCTTCAATGTATGCACTGCGCACGCCTGGGTATGGTATATATAAGGGTGGAGGAAGAATCTAGATAATCGGATCTGGTCAGTAAATGTAAAGTTATTACAATTAAATGAAAACACACAGAATGGCATTACTTGAACAAAAATATGAATCTAGATGGCAGGCTGGACTTTTTAGACTGTGTATTGTAAAATAGTCATAATTTTACTGTTAAAACTATTTTATAAATAACTTACTGTTTTGTAATCAATATATATACATAAAAAGAAACCCATGTTTCCCTACCCGCCAAACCACACACCGGTGGTTATGGTGGTGGATAGCCCTTGGTGTGGCTGTGCGTGGGTGGATGTGGGTGACGAAAATGTGCTTTCTAGCACATTGTTTTGGGAAGGCCGCAAATGCTTCAGAATGTTTCAAAATAGGCGTGCCGACTATGTCGGTGAGTCTAGAAGGTTCCAGAAAAACCTGCTTTAGAAAGTTCTGGAAGAAGAAGGTTCTAGAAAATTCCCGAAAGTTCTATAAGGTTCTAAACTGAGTAGCGGAATGTGTCGGTGTGTCTAGAAGATTCCTTACACTTGATAAATTTCTTGAAAGTTCTGGAAGGAGAATGTTCTAGAAGGTTCGCAAAAGCTCTATGACGATCCAAACAGTGTAGTCGTACTAAAATCTACGCGTGTGAAGCCGTGCGTGCACAGCTAGTAATCAGCAAAATCCTAAAATTCAGAATATAAGCAAAAATTACCGAAGTGTGTATGTATAATAATACCTTTTAAAGTTTCCAAACATCTGAGCATCTCCCAAAAACTTTCCAAAGTCAATATGGAAGAGGTGTCCCGATGTCTTCAACATGATGTTATCATTGTGTCTGTCACAGATGCCGAGGAGGTAGGTGGCCACGCTGTAGCCTGCGCAGGATGCTGGAAAATGTATATCATAAAATTACATATCTCCTAGAAAGATTATTTTTCTTCAATTCATCGGTCGCAGTACATATACGAGGCGTGTTCAGATAATATCCAACATCTATTTTTTCCACCCACACAAATGAAGCAAGGGAGGTGTCCTTTGGTGGAGATATGTAAGGGACATTCATGCGCATGCGTCAATTTTTTCAGAAAGTATCAGTCGCTAGCAGACTGCCTCTGAGTGATGAAGTGTAGTTAGTACCCGTTGGATAGTCAATTGATGTGAAATGATGGACTTGAGCAGCGATATTGCATCAAATTTTGCCAAAAGTTTGGCCATATCCAACAGGCTCTCGGGGACGATGCTATGAGCATCTCAAGGATATAGAAGTGGTATAACTGCTTAAAGATGGCCGCACATCAGTGGAAGGCAAACCGCGTCCCGGTGTGCCATCAATAAGCCGAAACAACAATGTAATTGACAAAGTGCAGACTTTGGTCATAAGGATTGTCATATCACAGTCCAAGAAATTGCGAACGAGCAGGTCTGCAGCAATGTCAAGGTCATGCTGATCGTTTTTTTTTACTTCCATTGGGTGGTACATCACGGGTACGCACCATAAAGCACAATCATTACCAAGGGTACTACCAGGATGTCCTCCATCGCCTTTGTGATGATGTGCAACGCAAACTACTGGACATGTGGGCAGCGACAAGTTGGCAGCTCACGATAACACCTATTCTTTACATCTGATTCAGATATTCTTGGCCAAACACAGCATTCCACTAGTTTGTCAGACTTCTTACTCCCCTGACATGGCTCTGTGTGATTTTTGGCTATTCCTCAAAGGTAGTGATGAAAAAGCATTGAATGTAATAAAATATACTTAACTAGATAATGAAAATTAATACAATGCATAATTGGAGTACAGTAAAACAACACACAAAACCTAAAATTTTAATCTCCATCCTGGAAAATACAATTTTGATTAAACCCGATAATTTGAAAACCCCAGTAATTTGAAATAATTTTTAAACTTTTGCACATCCGTTTTTCAAATTTTGATGTTAATTTCTGTTGCAGCTGAATTGATATTTTTAATTGTGAGATGTCAAATGTTACACATCATATGCGACTACTGTAAGGCTCGCTCAGTTTTTTTCTAATAATTGTGTGTTATTATTAAAATGTTTAATTTTCTTTGGAAAAATTTATCACTGACCTATTTTATTATTTCACATATTTATGGACAATTGTATTTTTAATAACTGTGCTTGTCCGAGTCAGAAAAAATACAGAATTGAATGTTTTAATTGAGTGACAATTTAAGAAGCCTTCCATAAATTTAAAGATAAATATTTACTAAACATTCTTGTTTACGGCCATCCAAACTCGACGAATTGGAAAAAAGATTTGATCTTTTTTTGCAAGTGCGAACAGCAAATACATGTCAATATTGCATACTTTAGAAATGGCGAAATTTTTGCATTAGTACAATAGATATTGTGTTTACGAAATGATTCCTGAAATATGCATAAAATATATGAAAATTATCATTAAACGAATGGCATTTTTCATTAGTGTTACAATTTTTTACAAATTGTGCAATCACATCTTTTTAGCGAAATTTATTTGGGTATCTTGAATTTTGAATTTACGGGTTTTGCATAATTCAAATTTTTTTTTATTGGATCCATTGAATTTAGAATTAATGAGGTTCAACTAGATTATTTTTCATTTTGCATATACATATTCATAAACGGTTTATGGAAATAACACGCCATTAATTAAGTGACATAGTTCCTTCTCTGGTCTGATAGCTCACAACAAACTTGGTTCTAGGTAGGATGTATACTTTTTAAAATTATACCTGTGAAGTTGGTAACAGCACGCTCGTACTCGAGCTCTGAAGGATTATGTTTGGCGAGCCACTCGGCAATTGGCTTATCCTTGAAGGAGCCAGTCAGACCCCATTCCACTTGGATTGCTCTGAGTGTTTCAGCTGAACACACCATCTCTATCATGCCTAAAGCAAAATAATTGTCAAATTAATGTAAAACAACTTATGGCTGTTATATTCTTTGTAAAAGTAGAAAATAACATTATAAGTACATATTACAACAATTTCTAAAATAAATTAAATACCTTTTCGAAGTTGTGTCGGAACAGCGTTAAAAGTAACCATTCGCAGGTCCAAGCCTTCTTTTAGCCACAATTGGTCCATCACTCTCATCACTTGTAAAACCAGGGCATCTTGACGGAGATCATCTCCCACCTGGAAAATACAATTTTATTGTGATTAAAAGACACTCTAGAGATCTCAGATACATGTGCCAAATCAGCCCAGTGTAGAATGTATTTTTCGGGTTGGAAAAATATGTATTAATTAATTCAGTTAAATAAAATGAAAATATTAATATCCCGGGTGGAGAACTGTACACCGGTCTCTCTTGCATGGAACCGAACTCTGGTCTTACAGGCAAAGTATCTCCACCATTATGCTGCCAAGAAATCACTGAGAAATAAAAATAGTTTACAGATATCTTAAGCTCTTAATTAATTGCGTAAGATTCTTACAAAATTTTAAAGTAACTGTTTTTTTTTAAAATTAAATTAAATATTTAAATTTGATATTAACAATGTAAAATAATAAATGATATGATATACATATATCACAATACACAACAAAATATTTGGCATCTATACTAATATGTACATATATTAATTTAACACAAGGAATTAAGGGAATAGCAAGATAATAGTGCACTTGCTTAGCATGTGAGATGTACCAGGGTCGATACTTGGTGCCTTCAAAACTGGCGCCTGGTGTCAATCCTGGTACTACAAAGGTTGAAGATAAGACAAAAGTGAGAGTATATAAAAATGTTTCAAAGTTTTCTAACGCAGCTTTCACGACAAATTTAACTAGGGTACCTGCTGAATAAACATATTCAATGTTAATAATAACAATGGCTTACTTTGAAAATCGCAGGAATGATGGCATTATCACTGCTTACAAAATTAATTTTCAATGGCAATGTATTTGATGGAAAATATGAACAGGATCTAAAAAAATAAGAGTTATTTTAAATCATGCAATGATATACAGAATAATGCTTCAAGGAAGTTAATTCAAAATGAAATAAGAAAAATAGTTTCTACACATACTTAACATCAATGTCATGAACTTCTTGAGATATGGACAGGGGAAGGCACATATTGTGCGATTTTATCAAAGGAGCCAAGTTCTCAACGCCCGATTGTAAATTTCTGTTTCTCAAACTTTCCTTACAGTTCTTCACAGAGCTGGCAACCTCGGTCAGGGCCTAGAAACACGATTCACACATTTTGAAATGAGGTTGACTTTTAAAAAATATTCTTAAGAGTAAGAATAGTGAAACTGGCAAATAGGTATACCTTGACCAGCAGTTGTTGTTTCAGTAAACGCTCTGTGAGATTTTCACCCGCAATGGCCAGCAGAGCACGGAGAAGAATTTGGTTGCGCCGAACCCATCTCGCTGAAGCGACGATACTGGGGTCGGGCTCAGCACCGATCATCAGCGGTTCGCCATCTAGCGAGATTCCAAGAAATTGTTCTGATGAATTCTGTAAGAAAACAATAAAATGTAAGAGACAGAAATATCAGCCTCCACTTTATATATTCATCCCCTTTTCTAAGGAGAGTTGGGGCCCAAAGATTCAATGAGGTGCTTCCATATTCCCCTGTCTTGCGCTGCTTTTCAGCATCTCAGACAAGTGAAGTATAAGTGTAACCAATTCAAGTCAAGTATGAGGCCTCATATGAGGACTTAATTTCATAATTGCATTACGCATTTAATTTCATAACTTGACTATCCAAAAAACAGATACAAGTATATTTTTGTACCAAGTGGTTGAGTAATTAAATTATTGTTCCACTTTTAGGATTTTCTATCACAAAAATACCAAAATTTTCTTACATTCTGGAATAGGTATAATTCAGGTGATACTAATTTAAAACAAATGCTGTATCTACATTTAGAGTGCTAAATGAAGAAATTGATTATTATTTATACAGAATAACTTTTTATTTTGATATTATATTGTAATACCTGAGGACAGTTTCCTGGTATATCGTGCACCAGCTGCCAATAGAGACGGTGTGCGAACCTTGGTGACTCTAGGGCCCTGGCTAGAAGAAGTCGTGCGAGAGGTGAGGCAGGATGGCGCTCGTAGCGTAGAGCTAAGCACAGCTGCGGAGCCAGAGTTGTCAGCAAGTCGGCAGGTGAGCGAGACAACCAACGCACGGCTCGTTCTCTCACTCCTTCGTCAGGGAAACTAGAATAAACATCACAATGGATTTATGTAGCATAATTATATGTAAGTTAAACGAGTCTCATACAAATATATTTTTTTCAGTGTTAAAACTATTTTACGAGTTATCCATCCTTATCAAATTTAGGAGGGTTACTGTGTCATATTTGGTATCTTAGATATTGTAAGATATGTAAAGATAATATTTCTGGTCCTTTAAAATAATCAAAAATTTCAATTAATTCTTCAAACTTAAATAAATTATTAAAAATGATAACATATCATAATGTTGACAACTGACCATGGTAGAAGCATGTGCAATGCGTCATGCGGTGAAGGAGGCATCCACTGGTCCAGCAGGTGCATGAGCTGCCTCTTGCTAGAAGCGTCCCAACTCCTGGAAGCCAGCAGCACGAGGGGTAGTGCTCCCGGAATACCCACCAGGTAATGGCGTTTTTCCCAGAGGATCTAAAGTATAAAATATACACAATGACGCAACTTAATCTTTCAAACATGTGATTTAATAGAGAAAGGGAAATGAGATATAGTGCTACGATTCAAAAATATAATTATTTTAACAATTTAATTTAATGTTAATTATTACAACATATCAACGATATCGCAAATAAGTCGTTGAAAATGTTAGGATTAGTACTGAGGGTGGCAAAAGATTTCAGGAACCTCGACACATTAAAACATCTATACAATGTCGTTTTATTTTTAAACAGCACAACGAATTTGAAATTGCCTCCATTATAAATGTCGGTAATGTCGAAAACTGCATTATCGCCCCCTTTTTGTAATAATTACGTCGCTTCCTCAAACCGGCAAATAGAATCGCCGTATTTTCAATCATCCAATTAGAACCCTTGCATTGAATTAACTACGCATGCACCAACCACTTTTCGAAAGCTAGAATGCGCATTTTGCTTCCCCCATCCCCCTTCCGTCCGCTCGCTCTCTTGTTCTGATCTTCTTGTTGACAATTGTTGTCATTTTTCAAGTGTTCATTCGATTTTTGGCGATATAAACCTGGCCCCAGTGAGCTTGCCCCCAAGTAAGCCACCGGGTCCCTCAAGTTAATATTCAAATCTGTGGATATACAGTGATGGTGAATTAAGAACTCGTAAAATGAACGGTCTATAAGTGAAACTTGTAACCCATCTCGAACCGCCATAGTTCAAGTAACTTTTAATAAAATACGAGTCATCCTGTAAAGAAGCCAGGAAGCCTCTGCCGTAAGCTCCTCTATGACTAAACAATTAAAAAAGTGCTAGATCGCTGTAGATTCTTGAGATGATCCTTCTCTCGCTTCCTTCTAAATACTGATGCTGCCCCATTAATCCCGTCATCTCTAACCTTCAGAATATCGAGCTAATATTTATCACTACCAACATGACAACTGTCCTGCAGTTAATTGACCAGTGTTATTAAAAGGTTAAAAAGCCACCACAGAGAGAAGATGTTGATGGAGATCGGGACTGGAAGGTCTTTATTAACATGCTGGATGTGATGGTTTTTTAAAGCAAAGCCTGGGAAGAGGTGACAGCAGCAACTATCCAGCATTATTTTCATCACGCAGGGCTGCAATTCGACTGCTTTAAAACTAGAATGTGAACCACAGGATCTGCTGCCAAGTGAGTGGATTCAGCAGTTTCAGTCTTCAATACTTCAGTCACGGGGGTCTGGCCACAACAGCTGTAATGATTGATGAGGAAATCTGGAAAGCTGTTGAGGATTAAGAAGACAAGAAGGAAAAAACAGGAGCCCGAGTCATCCAGTATCAACCAAACTTTGGATGTGGTCAAATTAATTGAATAATTCTTTTTAATTCATGCAGATGACCGTAGGTCAATTGAAGAAGTTTCTAGATTAAAGGACAAGATACACAACATTTTGGAATAAAATAAGAGTGCAAACCAAGTTGACTGACTATTTTAAGTTTTAATTTATTTCAGTTTAATTAATTTTAATTAATACATTAATAACTAGTGTAATACAACGATGTAAATAAATAAATTATTTTCTATTTAAACAGGTACAAAATAATTTTATTTGTCATTCGTTATAATTAAAACTCCCTATAAAAAATAATCGCTCGGTCCTTTGGATTTCGTTATGGAGAGTGACAACTGTATATAAATCGAATCCTGTAAATCTCTAATTATCCAAAATAAGTGAATATATCACTGTGCGTAAATATTCTTACTACCTGTGCTTTTCTTATTTGCTTGTCACACATTACCCTACACCTCTACATACAACACAATACATACAAGAGCACCAGAAGATTCCGCGAGTAGAGTCAGATTTTTCCTTACATTTCAAATTGGTGACTTTTACCATCGGGGTGTAGATCTCTACCAAAAGCAAGATAATAAATTCATATATTCTGGAGCAAAGAAGAAAGTATGTCGGCACTTGAAAAGGATTATAAAAAAACAACTTTTGTTGGTTTTTACCTCTCTGCATTCTGTCGGCATTCTCTGATACGGCCCTTGCTCTACCAAGTGCATCAGCTGCTGTTGTGTATGTGTATCCAAGGCATCAAATGAATGGCGAGATGAATATATATCTGTCACTTCATCTTCTTCCCAAAACACCCCTCCACTGCAGTATGAAGGAATTTCTGAAAATTATATAGTTACATGTTGGAGATGGCAAAACAAATTAAATAATTTATATATGATTTTTTTTAAAAAAAATAGAGATGCGAACACGGAATACGTGTCACATCGATATTTTTACTGTTTTTAAACTAAGCTAAACGCTTGTGCTATGAAAATAAGACTAGCATGTTGGTGTGGAGTGAGGTTCGAACCCGCGATCTTTGGATCACGAGGCGAGAGTCCTAACTACAAGACCAACAAGCTAGACTAGATTGCAAGATTATACAAGTAATTATTAAATATTTTGTAACATACTATTCTTTTGCTCTAGTTATTGTCATAATAAATGCTAAAAGCATGACTTGAGGTTGTCATTTAGAAACACAATGATAAAATGCATTACTTAACTAATAATATAGTTATGTAGCTAGTTGACAAATTAAAGTCACTTGTCAAATGATAAATGTACACACATTCTCTCCTCCTTTATTATGGTCTTGGCAGAGTCCTCGTGGTTGCTGACAATAATGATACCACAGCCAAAACTATCCAGCACCATCTCTTCCCATCTGCAGCATTCCTGATGCGTCTTGAAGTGAGCCATCGGTGAAAAGATCAAAGTTAACCATTTAACCAGATTCGTTAGTCAGAAGGGGTTCCCTCGACTCTGCCTTGTACCACCAGTCTCTCAATTGCATCCATACGTCTCGTGAAACATCCAAGTATTGCATTCTGTGAGCTTTCCATGGAATTCGCAGCTTACATCGTCAGCACTATATCTCAAATGCATCTATCTTCCTGCACACTTGTTCGTTTATTTCTCAAACCCATACAGAAAGATTGGGAAGACTAATTTTATGACAATTTTCACCTGGATTTTCTTGGATCCTAACAATTTTTTCTGTTTAATTATCACTGATCAGGTCATGGCATTCCTGTTTTCATTTTCAGCTTCATATCCTCTATAAACATGATTGTATTTACTACCAATATTGAATATTTCGTAGGACACACCAAGCAATTTTATGATTCCTGAATATCGAATTTCATTTCACATGTAATTTAGATTTTTTCAGACTTACCGATGTGTAACAAAGGATGCAACTGCGGCGGATGGTCAGTGGACTCTGGGGCAGGGCCCAACCTCTTATCTGCGCACACTGGCCAAATGGGCAAGATAATACTTCCAGACACTAGCATTCTGAAACACAACACAAGTTTAGTATTTAAATTTACATACAAATGAAGAGCCCATGGCAAAAAGTTGTTAACTAACATTTTTGTCAAAAATGAGTTAATAAGCCCTCTAAACTAAATAATGTACGCTCTTTCCATTGGAAATAAGTTCAGAACTTAAAAATAATTAGTACATGTTCAAATCATAGGGATGAACATGTTAACTACACTTTTTCATAAAAATCAAATCAGTTACTAATGGGAAGAACATGTTATCTTCAATAAATAACATGTTCATGCCATCATTCTGAAATTAACACGCCTTTTAATTTGATTGAAATATTTATGGTTAATAAATTTTACTCTGGCAGTACTATCATACATTTGTTTTTATTTGAAAACTATTATAATATGTACTTATATATTATTTTTCAATAATTTTAAATGGTACATACCATGTTTCGTATTATTAATTAACATGCCAGGTATTTTGTAATTTTGGATAACGAATGGTAAAAACGGATAGCATTTGAAGAGTTGTTTGATGTTCGTGTTTTACCAATTTTAAAAAGGTATTATTCTATTAAAAATGAGTTCCAGAGGCGAAAAAATGGTTGTAAACTACATTTTTTTTAGGGAAAATTAGTATATTTTTATTTTTTTGTGCATAAATGCGTTTTTTTTTCTTTGTAAATACTTTTTTGATATTTTAGTGACATAAATCAATAAAAATTAATCTTGAATTAGCAATAAAACATATTTTTCAAAGGCGAAATGCAAATGTCTAATTATCTCAAAATGACTTGAATGTTAGTTAACAACTTCTTGCCACGGGGTCTTCAAAAATAATCTGTGATTGGTATTTAACCTTCAATCTAAAATCATTCAAAAGTGAATTTAAAAAATATATGAAAAGAACTGCCGATTAAGTTCCATTATTATATTTCATTTTTCATTAGTTATTTAATATATTATTTGTTACTGTGTACATATTTCATGTGTACATGTCTCTCTCTCTCTCATTCTATCCTCTCTCTCTCTCTCATTCTTTGCAATATATCTAATTTATTTATTTCAATAAAATATTTAATTTGTACTTCAAACCTATTTGTAACAGATTGGATTACACACAACTCGAGTTGATTCGATGTCTTTTGTTTTGAGAGTTGAGACTGCCAGATCGGTACGTACGAACGTCATATTACTGTACGGGTACGTCTTACGTATACTCAACTCGACGTCGCAAACTCGTTAGTCAATCAATTCAAGTCAAATAAACTTTTAGAAAAGTAATATAAATAAGGAAAGACAAGAATAAATAAAAGATTTACATATTAATAAAGAGATAAATACTCAACAATATGTCTTTCTTCAAGTGATTTACTAATGTGGAGGTGTTACCTATGTATTTATAATTACAGGCACATAATTTGCATTTGACTCATTATTATTTTTGGAAAAAAACTCCCATGCGAAGCTCTTATTCTTTTCAGGGGGCATATCACTATTACTATATTCGCGGGTAATTAATAATTATGCAAATCACTTATAGCGGTCAGTCACTAGAATATTAATAAACGAGCTGAGCCGAGCGATGCGCAGCGCTCGCGAGCTTAAGTGGCATCATTCAAAAGTTATAGTCAACCGAGTTGATGGGGAAGGCAACCCAAGTTAAGGGGGGGTAAGGTTTTTAACTTTTATTTTTTGCATTTTATTTTTAATTTTTTAAATGAATGTATAACATCGCAAGAATATTGTGTCAAAATTTCAAGTCAATCGGAGCAAAATTGACGAAATTATGAACATTTGAGCGATACTCAGACTGATTTTCTATACCTGCTCGGGCAGCTAAGAGACGCGCTCACCTGAGGACTACCGGACGTGCTATTGTATTGGAAGAGTTTTGCGTAGACAAGGACAAAAATATGCTGATGATGAAAGCTCTTTGCTGTGTGAACATGGCATCGACGATTATGTGTAAGTATAAAATAAGTGTTTAGTTTTATTTTGAATTTTACAGTGTGCAAAACTTTAAAGCGTTTTCCCCACATCACACGTTTTCAAAGTCGGTGTCCATCATAACTTCAAAACTACTGCACCGATCCTTTTGAAATTTTGAACACTATTTCTGTACATAATTTACGAGGTAACGCTGGAGACTTTTTTTCAAATATGTTATTAATTTTTATTTTTTAATAACAAATTAGTCGATATTTTTCGCAAAAAATCTCGTTTTTCCCTTCAAAGTGTTCCAAAAAATTGAAAAATTGAAATTTCAAAAAACCCTCCCAGCGTTACCTGGGAAAACCTATTATCTAACGAATGGACTTTGATTTTTTGATTTCAGATGATCTAGCACCAAGTTATGATGGACACCGCAATTCTACTTTTTTCCAAGACAAGTCTGAATACTTGCTGCCATTGCCGTATTTTTTAATATATCTTCTTGAAAATTTTACACAATATTTTTCAAATGTCATACTTTAATGTACCATTAGTTTTAATAAAGAGATTTTAACTGTGTCGTCACAAAAAATTTACAAAACATGCCTATTTTTGCACGAATTAACCTTACCCCCCCCTTAACACGCTGACTCGAGTCACATGAGAGTGTTTTGAACGATACGAGATACGATCGCGGACAGCGCGGGCCGCGTCGCTCGGCTGGGCTCGGTTGTAGTCGGAACATTTCGCCAAAGAGGCGAAGTGTTCCGACTACAGCCAAGGCCAGCTGAGCGGCATGGCCCTCGCCGTCCGCGATCATTCAAACATTCTCACATGACACGAGTCAGCGAGTTGATTCGGTTTGCCGGAAACGCAACTCGAGTTGACTCGCTGGCAGTACAACTCGAGTTACTCAGGTAAATTAACTCGAGTCGCCCATCGCTAATACATTGCAAGCGAACACCCTCCCTAAACACGAGCAGCTCTGTTTTCTTAGAGAGATAGCACGTAAAATCTTTATTGTTACAACTATTGATTTGTTCATATAACGCAAAAAAATACCATTGTACTTAGTTAAAATTGTCTAATAAAAAAAATATAATGATGCTTGGTAACTGTAATTTAAAGATCATTTTGACTGCTTATTCTTATATAAGATTTTCGATATATTAGATAAATAGTATATGTATTACCTATTCTAAATTAGATTACACAACCTATATGATTGTAAGTGATTATCCCTCACCACAAGAATCATAATTCTTTTTGGTGAGGTATAACATATAAAAAAAATTGAATTGTTAATATTTGCTAGCTATCATTGTAATAAAATAAATTATATGTATTATCAATCAAATAAACAAAAAAAAAATAGATTAGAGGTTTAGTTTCTAGTGTAGCAGTGATTGCTCGCTGAACACTAATCACACAGTCATAATCAAAGTTAATCGCATTACTAATTTAAATATTAGTGTGCAAAAATAAATTATTGTACTTAACAAATAACTATACATACATGGAAGTCATTAAATGAAATAACATGGTGAAATAAAGATGTGAAATCAATGGCTCACCCATTATAATCAAAGAGCTGAATTGCGGCCCATCCTAATTCTTCTTGTTCTATATGGACAGGGCCTGTAGTGTCATCGTCGTCATCCCGCTTCTCTGGAGATTCTTTCTGATTTGCTTCAGCTGCTTTGTCTTTCTCCTTATCTGCGGTGGGGCCATTTTGATTGTCGGGGGTCGCCAGCGTTCGGCCACTCAAGGTAAGAACCAAACGAGACTCTTTTGGAAGATTGGCAATACTGACTTCATCCAAATTTAACCTGACCGGCAAAAGATGAAGTATATTCAGTATTTTTTTTAATAGATTGGAAGCAAATATAAAAGTGACTAATATTGACAACTAAGCATTTAAATATGTAATATGTTCAGAGTAGAAAATAAATATATTTGTTATATCTAATTTTGAGTTATTATTCATTAAAGTAATAATTAAATAATAAATATCTTGTCAAGTCTTTGGGCCCGTGATCCCACTGGGACAAGATGATTACAGTAATATAAAGAATTAACCAACAAATAGAAATAGCCGACAACTTTTTAACATTTTATAAAATCATTAAACATTATACAGACTCACTTTTATTGTTTACAAACAATTTTATTGTTTATATACACTTATATAGACACACTATTAAACACCTGTACTAAAATTGTATAAATGCCCTGTGTTCATGCCAAAATTATACAAACAAAATATTGAAAGGCAGTAGAAAAAATAATTTTAGTCTCATCACGAATGGATAGAAAAATTATTAAATTTATTGAAAATTAGATAAATAGTAATTCCATATTGATCAAAAACTACAAATATTTTAAGTAATTCATATTCATGAGAAAATGAAAATCTAAAATATGAAATTGAATAAATAAGCTGAAAATCTATTATGTATTTTTCTAAGTAACGGGTATGCTTTTTATTCATATGTTTTTCATATGAAGGGATGATTTTTAAAAATATATTGTATTTACGCATCATTTTGAATCTTCCTACACTTTTAAAAGTTAGTTTTTTATTAAAAACCCGTTAATTAGTATTTAAAAATAAAAATTCCAAAGTATGAAATATTTGTCAACAAATGGCATACTTTTCAAATCAGTCTCCGCATGCCGCCGGTAGAGGCACATATCAATTAACGGCTGCTCATTATTTTTATTTAAAATCAGTAAAAGATGTATATGTATATCAAATTTGCTTTAAGGCGGTACATTCACTGCAAATGCATATTTCGGCATTTTTTACGAAAATGTGGGTTTTTATTATTCATTTATATCAGAATGTATATGATAGATTGCAATTTTTTTAGGGCGATAACTTAGATAGAACCTTTATTCTTATATAAAAGTAATAAACTAAACATTATTTACAATAATTAAGAAAAATATAGACATTAATCCACAGGCCGCGGCAAAAAAAACCTTTTTAATGTTCCCGGGCGTAGAGTGGTTCGTTTAAAATTTCTATGTAAGCATAATATGTTTTTTTTATACGTATAAAGTTTACTTAATTATCTAGAATCCGTACGTAGGAAATTAAGAAATATTCAATATTAAAAAAGATATAATTTTTGGAACATGCTTAAATATTTTCGTTTTTTGGTCGTTTTCAAACGTTGTTTATTCATATAAAAAGATGTTTTTAAACGATATATTGTATCTATATTCGCACTTTGAGTCTTCATTCACTATTAAAAAGCTAAATTTTTTATAAAAAACACATTAATTATTATTTTAAAATAAAAATTCTAAAGTATGAAAAACGACATCGTCAACGTCAGAATCCATGTTAGATGCCATCTGGCCACGGCAGGGGTCAGTCGTGTTTATGTAGCCAAACATTCCTCGTCATTTATTTCACTATTCCTTGTACTTTTACGCCAAATTTGACATTTATATGAATTATTATTATATAATACGCTCAAAAGCAATTAATATCTCCCATATATTAAGGTTTTATATGGATTTTCGAACGGTTTCATCCTTCTTAAACTTTGAACTTGCGTCACATGTCAGTTTCGGTATTATCCTAATTCAACAATTGTTCCAGATCATTTGAGGTATCAAGATACATACTGTACACGCCGTGCGCATGCGCGTTCGCGTCTCCCATATATTTATTTCTTGTTTAATATTAAAGGTATTCATTATGATATGAAAAGTATTTCAGAATTATTAATATGTTTTTTAAATTCTATTCAGTAAGTAATTATTGGACGAAAATAAAATACGGGAATTTGTCGATAGATAAAATAATACATTTTGATATACGCAGTACGCACGTGGGGCTACGTGATTGTTTTGTATTGTCATATTACGATATGCATTGATTTAAAAAGGAGTTCAGAATTATTACTATGATTCTTAAATTATTTACGGAAAATAATAAGTCTACTCAAATAATATAAGATCATTTGTCTAAAGTTAAATAAGTAAATATTTTGATACGTGAGGTACTTCTGTGGGGATACCTGACGCGGACGAAAGCAAAGAATATATAACCATCTCTTTCAATCAAACCTTACTGTTTTAGCAACGTATGTACCATAAATATGTAACGAACGTGTAATTTTCACTCGATTTGCGCTCAGATGACATGTCGCGCACGGCTTGAAAGGACATGATCTATCGATGTAATTTGACAGCTATGCATGTTTGTGAATCGGCTGTGCCGCTTTAATATTAATTAATTAGCAATTGAACGAGTCCAAAAAAATTTTTTAAGATTTATTAATTACAAATTAAATATACGCTTGTAAGATATCAAATATGAATATCTCCTTAGTTATTTACAACTTTTAAACTTGTCTGTGAGACGTACTGTAGCAGACCTGATATTTCTTTATAGGATCGTAAATAGTTTGATTGATTGCCCCCAGATTATTAGTCTGATCGACTTATATGCTCCATCGAGGTCATCAAGACACAGTGCATTGTTCTATTATAGTGGAAATGTCAGAACTAATGCATTAGCAAACTCTGTAATTCCCAGATTACACTCATTAAGGAATGAGCATGCAGAGGCGGCTGACATTTTTGCTGATAGTATAACTGTTTATAGGACAAAGCTGATACAATTGTTTACATCCCAACGAAATGGAAATGGACAATAAATCTTTCTATTTTACCTTTAACTATTATTATTTGTACCTTTAACTTTATTATTATTTTATCTTATGTTTTTATGTTTTTCTTATGTTTTTCTGTATTATTATTATTATTATTATTACCTTTTAACTATTATTATTGTAACTTTTAACTGTACTTTTATTTTAACTGTCTTATGTTATTTAAAAAAAAAATTATTCTGTATATTGTAAAAGCCCATATGGGCGTTAAATAAATAAATAAATAAATAAATAAATATCATATACTAACGAAAGCAATTGATATCTCCCATATAATAAGGTTTTATATGAATTTGTCGAACGGTTTCACCCTTTTTAACTTTGAATATGCGTCATTTACTCTGTTTTGCTATGTTTAGTCCAACCTCGATAATTCTGGATTGTATACGTGTCAAGAAATATACTGTATGTGCCGCGTGCACGTGCGTTGGCGTCTAACATGTAATTACTTTTCAAAAACAAATTTTGTTTAATATTACGGTATTCATTATGATTTGAAAAGTCTTGCAGAATTAATATACATAATATGTTTTTTACTATACAGAAAGTAATAATTTGACTTAAATAAAATACAAAAATTTGTCGAAAGTTAAAATAAAAACCTTTTTAACACACGTGGCATCATTCGTGATTTTAGTTAAATGATCAAGATATGCGTAATTATTTTGTGATTGTCAATTATTAATGTTTCTTAAATTCTTTACTGAAAATAATAATTAATCTCAAATAATATACGAGCATTTATCAAAAGATAAAATAAGTAAACATTTTGACACAAATACCAGTTCCGCGGCGACACTTGGGTATTCCGCTGGCTCGAAATCGAAGAATATATGACCGCCTACTTCTATCAAAACCTTACTGTTTTAGCAATATATACGTAAATGTGTGACGAAAGTGCAATGTTTATTTGAATTAAGTTCAGGCGGCATCTTGCTCACGTCTTGAAAGGGCATGATCTATTGATGCAATTTGATACATTTGATAGTTTGAAAAACGGATGTCCAGCCTTAAATATTTGTTATTTTTTTAATTTTCCAGATCATAAGGCTGTAATGTACACATCACACAAACATACAGGCTTGAGAAAATCGCATAGATGTATCATGACCTCACTGGGAATCAAACCCCGGAACCCTTAGTAAATAAGCCAGTGTCATGCCCACCGAACTACAGGGGCCGTCTGTTTTGGTACCGAATGGTTGTCAGAAGAGCGACATTTGTTTCTTTTTGATTTGAACAAAAAAATAAATATCACTGAATTAAATTTGTAATGGGAACGATCTCTGTTTCCACTGTGCAACTGCAAATCCACCCAAAAAGTGAATGTTACACATGTACTGACCAGGTCTCAAACAAAATTCTGGGGTAGAAGCCTGAAGTGTCAACAGGAAATGTGTGCGTGGATTGTGTTCCTTTTAATGGACGAGTTCCGTGATAAATTTGGGCGTGAAATATGAACTCATCATGATTCCAATTGACTGGTGGCCTGTGAACTCCTTCAATATAAAATAGTGCAGATTCCTTTACAAAAGGCAGCATCATGGGTTCTGAAATAACACAAAACAATTTAGATACAAATATCAAAAAAATCTCACGAGGTTTATGATAAAAAAAACATCACTGCAAATAATCATTGCGGTTCTGCTGAAATTAACTACCAAATAAATATCAAATACATATGATGTAACATCATGCAACTGATCATGCATCACACTCATAGAAGAACTATGAGACAAATTAAAAATATTTTTTCTGAGTAGTCTTGGAAGTCAATTTACGAAGTGACAGATCATCTGGACTTTGTTTTAATAAATATGTGAATGAAGGTTCTAATATGAGAAAATGTATAGGAATATAAAATTCACCAAACGCGTTGCGGATCACTTTCCCGATTTTCCCAGACCTAGGTCAATTTTCGAAAAATGTGTTAAATTCACTATACCCAAACCTCACAATTCTGATTGCATTCAGTAGCTACTATACTATTCAGTAAAATTTATTTATCATTTAGTTTATCCTCTCTCCTGAAAACTTTGAGTTGCAGTAATATTTTTCTAGGGCCGTGACAAGTTTGAAAAATCAAATGTGTATCCATAATGTTAAAAGGGGGGAGGGTGCTTAAGGACCTGCATGTGTTCTACAAAAGCAGCGTCAAATTAAAAATCCCACGTACACAATATTTGAAAAGTAAGTTTAAAAATATTTTTTTAACTTACTTTTTGACAAGTTTGAAAAATCAAATATGCATCCATAATGTTAAAAGGGGGGAGGGTGCTTAAGGACCTGCATGTGTTCTACAAAAGCAGCGTCAAATTAAAAACCCCACGTACACAATATTTGAAAAGTAAGTTTAAAAATATTTTTTTAACTTACTTTTTGACAAGTTTGAAAAATCAAATATGTATCCATAATGTTAAAAGGGGGGAGGGTGCTTAAGGACCTGCATGTTTTCTACAAAAGCAGCGTCAAATTAAAAACCCCACGTACACAATATTTGAAAAGTAAGTTTAAAAATATTTTTTTAACTTACTTTTTGACAAGTTTGAAAAATCAAATATGTATCCATAATGTTAAAAGGGGGGAGGGTGCTTAAGGACCTGCATGTGTTCTACAAAAGCAGCGTCAAATTAAAAACCCCACATACACAATATTTGAAAAGTACGTTTAAAAATATCTCACAGAGGTCAAAAAATGATTTTGGAAGGAAGTGTCTACAATAATGTCATGTATGCTAGTGTCATATTGTATTAACTAATTAGAGTGATGAATCAAGTACATATTGAAGTGATTTTACATCTTGGAAGTGATTTACATGATTTTACGAGAAGTGTAAACAATTTGGCAGCACTTACCGACATATTTTTAAGACCTCATATGAGGGATAAATGTACGAGAATGTTAAAATATTACAAAATGTATGGTGAAAATAATACTTACTTTCATTTTCTCCAGGTAGTGTGTATTGTGTCTCTTCCATTTGGAAATCTACCCTGTTGGACTTGCAATAGAGGGCAATGAAAGCTTTCACCGCTTCTCTCAATTTTTGGCAATGTAACCCTATCGTGTCCCTTATTGTGGTGTGCCTCAGGGATACGGAGCAGTAATCTCCTGTATCAGTTAATATCTCGGGTTTCATAATGCTCGAATCCGGCGGAGACTAGAAACAAATAATGTATTTATTATAAAAATATTAAATTGGTTATTGTTTAACTATTTAATTGTTGCTTCGGTAGCTTAATGTAAGGACATTCTAATGAGAATATGATTTCACACAATCCAGTTACAATTTTCTGTGATCAATAAATAATAAAGCATACCTGTGAACACGCACACACAAGTGCGCTGAGACTCTTGGATATCTGCATGGTCTCCACGCCTCCAAGCAGAGCACAAATAGCCTTGACAGCCTGAGCAGCCGCCCCAGTCCGTATATTCCCGACTTCGGATACAGATGTCGATAATCGGGACAATTCTCGTTCCAACGTTTCTGAAACATATTAAAAAAACTTACTGACATGTGGCAGAACAAAGCATCAGACTTCTTAATAGGAATTGGATTTTTTTTTTCATTTCCCATTGATATGTGCACCTGGGAGTAAACGAAAATCCCGTAACTGTGGCTATTTCTTGGAAGCCATTAAACCCAGCCGCACGGCTGCGAAATTATCAAGCTTCACAAAGGGACATTTTTGGCGAATTTTACTGCCGGGAGCTCTGCCTAGCAACAGAAAATAAACGATTGTTTGCTAATCCATCCCCACCGTCGCCAAAAGGGTATAAAAACGATATACTTCCAGCCAGGATACACTGTTCGGAAGGCTCCAATAGTCCTCGCCGTACTAGGTGTCCGGGAGGGATTCCTGGCGAACCTTCCTAGGTTATATCGCTTCCTAGTGATATCGCCGTTGCAGTCGAGTGTTCTCCTGCCGAGCGGTACCAAGTCGAGCTTATGTGAAGCTCGAGTCTCGTCGAGTTTTTATCTCCGAGATAACTCTCCGTCATCGCTCTTGCAGTCAAGTCTTTTCCGGCAAGAACCTCCGCTAAATCTGAGAAGTGTGGTCGGGAATACCACCCTAACATTGTTTTGTGACTACAACAGAGACCTAAGTGCCTGTGATAATTTTCTTCTATACTTCTGTGTGTTCTTGTATATTTCTACTGTTTGTATTTCTGTGTTTTCATCGTATTTTTGACTGAAAATAAATTGTTGTGACAATAAACTTTTTAGTTATTTCCACGTCTTTGTCACTTGCACTCATAGTCACTTCAAACAAACCACCCCGTTTCACCATATTTAATACTTTTCGGGCGGGGATTATAAACGTTAAGAAAATAATTTTTCTAAACTTTTAGGCGCATTATTTTTATGTACATACTGAAAACGAAGGGGATTTCTTAAAATAAAGAGATAAGAATGTAAATATGTTTCGTGCTTTTATAGCAAGCCATCGAAACAATCATGATTGAAACATAATAATTTGCGATCAATTCTTTATGAAAAGTATCAAGTCAAAAGCTTTACGAAAAGTTTGTGTTCATTTGACTGCTCTTTTACTTATATTCGAATTGCAATTTTTTTTTCCTTTCGATTAAAATTTCTCCACAATTTATACCAAGAAATGCATGCAGACATAACAGCAAAAAAGTTTTGTCTTATATTATCTTTTCGAACACGTGCCTAAAAGCATGTGATGCGGTGAAACACACTGCATGCAGCGAGAAACTATTTTTATTTATAAATATTTGTTACATTTATTTTTTCAAATATGTAATCGCAATACCTTCTTGTACTGTGCTTGTTATTGTTGAATTTTTTAAAAAAATATCATTTATTCTATGAATACTTTTTATTTGAACATCAATATTATGTATTTAACGGGTTGTTTCAATATTAAAATTATAATGAAATAGAAAATTGAGATTGATCATGCCGTCATAAGGCGAAACACATCTCACAAAAATTTAATGAGCAGAATTAAAAAACAAGTGTGTTTTTATTTTCATATGTGTGAAAATTATAGTAAAACTAATTTTTTATAAAATATATCATAAGGTATCAATCACCAGTATAATATTTGTTTTTGAAATTGTACAAAATTATAATGTCCAATTACTATTCGATGGTAGCTTAACTGCTCCCAGCGGCATAGGCCTATTTTTTTTATAAAAATATGTCATAATCCAATATTTAACAAACATTGATTAATTTGTGCTAAGTTTTACCATTCGCAACTGTTAACACAAGTTAAATACATACATTTTGAAGAAAAACAAATTAAATAATTAAAAATGTTTAATAGATTCGCCGATATCGATGTACTGCTTTTGCCCCAGCACTCGCTCTATCTCGGGCGTCAGCTCCGCAACAAAGACTCAAACTAATATTCCCGCGTCCCATGTATGGTACCCCGCATCCCTCAGACTTTTTACGCAAATCGTATCAAAAAGTGAGCTCTGTCCCTTCCAGACGATCGCCTTAAGGGATTAGATAGGTTTGGAAATTTCAAAAAAAATTCATTTTAATTTTATTTTTTTACATGTCAAGAATATTTTCCCAAAGTTTCAAGTCAATTGGAGTAAAACTCTAGGAGAGAGAGAAATTCTTTTGGAAATTCTTCTCACTAGACTCAGCCGGGTGGAGGGTCGCAGGTATATTGAGGCAGCTGCTTAGCTATTGTTTATCTGTCTTCCCCTAGAGGCATGAGTAAAAGAATGTCCTGGACATTGCAACTGCAGCTGGATCTTTGCTTTATGGAGCTGGAATTGACGATTCTATCTAGGTTAAAAAAAATATATTTCTCCGTTTTATTTCTGCTTAAAATTTTAATCGCTTTAAAAATGTTCTTAGTAAGAACTCTCAGGAAAAGATAAGAGATAAGATTGAGATAGGATCGAGACCGCTTAGTAACAGACGGTGTGTATAGACTCGACTGCCAAGACTGCGATAAAGTATACGTGAGACAAAACGATCGACGAGCACAAATAGACATGCAAACTCGGCCATCCAGGAAAATCAGTACTGACTGAGCATTTTCTGATTACCGGTCATCATTTTGTATTTGAAACGAATATCCTTGGAAGACCTAAGAGTCACCATGTACGTCTTGTCAAGGAAGCACTTGATATCTACAAGCACCTAATAAATATTAATAGAGATGATGGTCTCAAATTAGAAACATGATGGTATCCGGCACATCAAAATAAATCTCATCACAGATTCCGCAAAGATAGTGATCAGATAATACATGAAACATTCACACAACACAAGACAACTCGTGACAACACATTACTCCGACATGGTATTACCATGTAACACTGACTGCTTTCAGCATGGTATTGCTAGCCAATACTTAACACAACACTGACAACATTTCACCCTGCTTTCGACACGGTATTGCTAGAGAAAACATATAAATCAGATCAGCTTTAAAAAAAATAGTATAAATTTAGAGCTTACTATATATGTATATGGATGATATTTTTTACCTAACAATATAGACAGGTTTTCATATGATATTGGAGGAGCGATCCCTTGATTTGGTATGAGTTCCTCCAGTGTTAGCAGACTGTCTCTAGTGTCATCTCTTTCTGTCCTGGCCAAACTGGTATCTCGAGTAGATTGGAGACATAACAGGATATCTTTTTCTAACCGGACACACTGTCGCACATAATCATATTCACAAAGAGAGCTGCCTGGTGTTAGATATTCACTCATTCCCCAAACCTAAAAATAAAAATAATTCACATGATCACAAAATGACTTAATATAAATATATAGTTAATATAAATAAGATGAAGATGAATAAATGAAGAAAAAACAAAGATAATAATGTATATTATATATACAGTGTGTCCGGTGACCGGTGTCGGAGTACCATAAAATATGATCAAATGTCATTTCCGGAATATCTCACATTTCTAGTAAATGGTCTCCCTGAGAAGACCTAGGCTGATGTTTCGGCACGGTATCACGTGCCATTGTCAAGGCTGTGTCAAAAAGGCCTCAAAAGTTACAGACTAGCCGTACTTGTTTGCGGGTGACGTAATACTGAAATTATGCAGAGCATTGGTTTGTATGTTCCTGATAATTACCTTAGACATCGTTAGCATAGATTGTTTCACATTCCAATATACAGGACCAACCTGCCGATGGTTATGCCTGTTGGAAAAGCTACAGCTATGCTGAACAAAATCGCTTTGGATATTGATATATTCCATGTGTCTGAGGGGGTTTTCCGAAGCAGGATTCTCCTACATCTCTGACCAGATTGTGCAGGTCACTTTTAATTGTTTAATAATTATTTAATAATAAATTAGTATTTTAATACACAATATGTATATGTGTGTGTATGTATGTATGTATGTATATGTATATGTGTATGTATGTATACATATGTGTTTATGTATATATGTATATTTTTAGATGTAAGTTAATAATATGTATGTGTTACAGCGAATTTGCATTTTTAGTGAGACTATACTTTCACTAGTAAAAATGTACTTTTCCCGGTCGGGCAGAGTGGGGGCAGTGAAAACATCTAAATCAACGAATTCTCAGATTCACTACACATAATCCGTGAAAATACATTACTCAAAGCATAGACAATATATCGGTGAAACCATCAATTTGTACACGTAATTCTTAAAGCGTAGAAAGTATAAAGGCGGCACTACACTAGGCGATTTTTATTCATTTTGCGGTCCTATTTTAAAATAGGACAGCGGCACCGCAAAACGAATACGAATCGCGAAGTAAGGTGTCGGCTGAAAGATCGCGCACTCGGGTTTTTTATGATATCTGACGACTGCCGGAACAAAACGAGGTTATGTCACCATGTAAATATTGGGGGTTAAGGGAAAATTTTTATTAATGGATATGTATTTTGTCAATTAAGTTTAATAAATATGTTTTTTTATAACAATACAACAAAAGTTTATTTCTTACAAATATAGAAACATAAATAAACATACACCCGGTATTATTAATTTTAAATGAACCTTTAAAAGTGCGTCAAGTAACAAACACTCGATGCGAAAAATACAAAAATCAAAGAGATTCTAAGTCATCATTTACGTTTGAATTCATTCAGATTCTTCCGCATTTCCAATTTTCTATCTTTTTATCAAAAATGTGTCTAATGTCGTTTGCGTTTCTTGTTTGCGCACGTGTAAGCACGGGTGGTAGACGTACAACATAAAGTGCGCGGTTTTTAAGTTCACAAACTTACTCGGCTCAACGTCGGTGACAGACGTGAAGCTTGCTCGCACCGTATCATTTTTATGAGTTTAATCGACTGTCTTTTGAATTATAAGATGATCAGAATTTCGTAAGTATTCGCGATTAAAATTTTAAAAATATATTACGAGTTACCTAGTCCAGAAGTGTGACAGTTCGAGAAACAGAACTATCGCCACAGAATAGAGAATATGCTATCGCTCAAAGGATAAAAATTAGAAATACTGTCGCTTTGTGATGACTTTGGACTAGACTAGTGTAGAATGAGACACAAAACGCAAAATAAATTTTGAAAAACAAGGTCCATGTGCCATTAGAATCTTGTTATAAAATCATATAATGAAGAATTGGTGCAGACGAAACTTTCAACACTTCAAAATGACTATTTTAATAATATCCGTTACCTACATAATGTTGATTTGCACAGAAGAAATTAATAATGCAGTAAGAACCTTGTTCACGCAATGACTTATTAAATTGTTATTCAAGGCCCGGTTGTTTCAATTTGGATAAATAAAAGTTCGTTTAAAAGCATAGATTTTTACGGAAACGGATTTCAGACTTGTCAAATTTAATTTTTGACAGTTCGGAAACCAATAAATTCACTAGTAAGTGCAAGTTAAAATATTGTATTCATTTCTATTGGTGAAAAACTCTTTGAATATGATAACAATGACCTTGAATATACTTTCTCTAAAATGCCAGTGAATGATGGACTCACTAGAAAATCAGATTCACTGTAACATATGCATTAAACATAAAGTTTGTAATGTACATATTATGTAATAAATAAAAATTGAAAATTGAAATTGAAAGTCTCCCAAAGCCAAACAAAAAGCCTTATTAAGTGTCGCTCTCACACGTTGTTTAAGGCCGACAGTTCAAAGCCAAGTAAATTTAGTTCGAATACTTTGGTAGTACTTTGTTTGTTTTAGTACATTACTTTTTACTTTTTGGGAGGTTTGGCAATTTGTTCGGCGCTAACGAGTTCCATTAAAAACTCATATACATATTGATACACAATGTGATTTTCAGCCATTTTGGATATTCACTTTCTTGCCGTCAAACAGGTTGCGTGTGTTTTGGTGGTTTAGCAATTTTTTTTGCTTGCATTAAAAAATTAATCAAAGAATTTACATTAAATTCTGTTTTAAAAACGAAATAAAGTGCAGCAAAGCATTTGATGTTAAATGTTAACTGTTGCTTTTGGTAAGTCTACCACCGGTAAACCAATAGTTTATAAGTGGTATAAGCACTTCAAAGAGGGTTGTGAAGAAGTCTAAGATGACAATCATTCTGGACACCCTAAACACATCAATAACTGATGGTAACATCAAAAAAATAGAGAAAATGAGAATGGACAATCGCTGAATTACTATTAAAGAAGTTGCTGATGACGTTGGCATATCATTTGGCTCCTACCAAGCAAATTTTTCTAATGTCTTGGGCCTGAAAAGCGTGGCAGCGAAATTTGTTCCAAAATTGTTAAATTTCAACTAAAAACAACGAGAGTGGACATTGCCCAATAGTCGTTAAATAAAGTAGAAACCAGGGTTCGAAAAAATTCAATTTTTATACTAAAAATCAAAAAATCAGATTTTTTTATATATATCCGATATATATCAAAAATTGGATCCAGACTTATTTCTCCTTTTTTGCACACATCGATTGATTCAAATTCGAAATAATTAGGAAATTAACTTTTTTATTTTGTTTATGAATTATTATTTATTAAAAAAATGAATTGCATACTGAAAAAAAGCTAATATGTGCAATTATTATATCTAAGTTATAAAAATTGCTCTTTCTATGAAATGTTTATTGGGTGTTTGTTTCTTTGTGTGATATAAAAAATGGATTATATGAAACAAATTAAACTAAAAAACAATCATAGCACTTTTTAAAATACGACTAGCGCCATCTCGACGAATGGCAGAATGGAATCTAAACATCGAATCACCGAAACGACCGCAGAAAAAAAAAAAAGTTTAAAAAAAACCTGTAGAACTTTTTAAAATACAACAAGCGCTATCTAGTAACGACCGAAGATATCGAAAAAATAACTTGTAGCACTTTTTAAAATATATCTAGCGCCATCTACTAATGACCGCAGAAAGTTTTTTTGGATATATATCAAAAGTAACAATCAAGCCCTAAATATCGTGATATATATCCGCAGATATATATCCTCGAACCCGATAGAAACCGATCCAGAACTGCTTAAACGGGCCACCAGAACTGCTAAAACGGATCATAACTGGTGACGAAACATGGGTGGAAGCTGCCTGAGGAGCCAAGACAAAAAAAAATTTCACAAATTCAATCCAATGTTAAAGCTCTTCGATTTCAATGGTGTGGTGCACCATGAGTTCCTGTCATATGGTCGCACGGTAAATAAAATTACCATCTGGAAGTAATGCGACGTTTGTGAGAAGCAATCCGACGAAAATGCCCAGAATTGTGGCTAAACAACTTGTGGAGATTTCATCATGATAATGAACTCACTCACACTTCCCTATTTATTTGCAAGTTTTTGGTAAAAAAAAACAAAACACGTTATGGTGCCTCAGCCACCGTATTCACCTGACACGGCCCCCAGTGACTTTTTATTTTTCCGAAACTAAAGAAAACCACGAAAGGTCGACGTTTTGCCAACATTGAAGAGATCAAGACTGAATCTTTGAAGGTGTTGAACTCCATACTAAAAGATGTGTTCCAGAAGTGTTTTGAAAATTGCAAAACATGCTGACTAAAGTGCATTAGATCTGAAGTAAATTAGTTTGAAGGGAACAATACAAAAATTGACGATTAAATAAAAACTTGTTGAAAAAACAAAATTCTCATTATTTTTTGATCAAACCTCCTTGAAATCCTTCCTTTCATCAATGGCACTGTTAGTACACAGATAATGAGTGTGTTGTGTTTGATGTTTTTAAATCTGGACGATTTTTAAATAGGAATTTACCAAATAAAATTCCAGAACAATGAATGTAATTAATAAAAAATATTAGATTTTGGTAATGTGAAAATATTTAATTAAATATTAATTTTGAAAATTCTATACAAATTAAAATTATTTACCCTCAAAGTGTAAGCAGATAAATCTTCTTTTATCTCGCCTTCTAATTCACAAACAACATGCAAAATTACATGTTCTACTGTCGATTCAACTGAAAATAAATAAAAATGACAATCAAATCAATATGATAAATATACATACAATGCAGTATTAGAGCCACATCAATTTGGACAAAGCTTACTTATTCTAATTAACTACAATCTATTGACTAAAAAACTTATCTTTACTAATCCTGCGGCGAAAATACATTTTCAGAATAAAGTACATATTTGACATTTCATAATGTCTGATATTTTACATTTCTAAATGATTGGTGAGCATGTTACTGATAACTTTAATTTTATTAATTTTTTGAATATGCAGTTACATTGTTTTCAACATTTAAAAAAGTACCTACATACTTCAAAATTTCTCAATACATAATCAGTTGTTTGAAATGGGCTTAACTAAGATAACAATAAGTAACTTCAACACTCTGAATTGTCATTAGATTGGCCGGGTAAGCCTTAGAAATAAAGAAGAATTTTAAATCTTTTTTAGCTTTTGTAACATTTTTCATAAAAAAGACTAATGTAATTTTTTTTACTTTTATAGAGAATACAGTAAAACCCTGTTAATCCGAACCCCAATAATTCGAAATTTATCATAATTCAAAATTTTTAAAACAAGTCCCAAAATGTAATTGATCCCAAATTTCATAATTGACCGACCCCGATAATTCGAAAAACCTGGTAATTCTAAATAATTCAGTTGGCTGCTTTGATGTTTTAGTTTACACTAATTAATTGCACTTGGATGTGTTAAATTCTCCTTAGGTATGATTCTTTCTTCCGATAACTGTGTTTGTGTGTTAAAATGTTTAGTTTACTTCAGAAGTAATTACTGACTTATATAATTATTTCACGTATACATAATGGATGACTGTATTTATAATAACTGTTGGTCTGAACTGGAAAAAAAAGATCATAAGTTAAAATCGAGTGAAGATCGAAAAGTCTTCCATTAATTTAAAGATAGCTCTACATTTTCGATTACTGCCATCCAAACATGATGAAATGGAAAAAATAATAATATTTTTTGGCAAGTGAGAACAGTACTTAATAGATATGTCACGACCTTTGCAATGTCATAATAAATATTGCATTTTTAAATAAATTTCTTAAAATGTGCAAAAATACATACGTTTTTCACAAAAATAATGACTTTTTTCACGAGTTTTATGATTTTCGGTGAATTTCGCAATCACAATACTATTTTTATTTTTTTTGGTAGCTTGAATTTTCAATTAACAAAGCTCTAATGTATTATTATTCACAGCAGTTTTAAAAAAAATGGTTAGCTATTCTTGTTCATGGTGACAAAAATTAACGATTTACCACAATTATATAACATTTTGGACGAGATATAGGTACATTGCATATGTGTATGTGAAATTCTTTATGAGCACACTGCATATTAAATCTGACTCGTAAGTTTAACATACTACAAAGTCATGCCAAACTCGCACATCAAATTAAAAAGATATATGTGTGCATCATAATTGAAAAATTAACAAATAAAATCAATTTACCGTCACATGTGAATGTTATCGGATTGACAGGCATGTCATGATAAACCAGAAGTTTAATACTGGTATTCGGCGGATACTTTCCCTCTGATTTTGCAGCAATAATATATCCAGGATTCGTTACAGGATCAGAGTAAAAATATGTGGCTGAAATATCAATTTCCAAAATGAAAAACCCTATTCATTCACATAAATATTAAACATGCTTAAAATATATAAAATTTCAAGCAAAGCATTTAAATTGTCTTTAGCTTTCAGCTTCACACTAAAGCAAAATTTTTAATATGCAACAAGTCCGTATAGGCAGAGGAGCAGTAATTGTTTAAGTAGCAAGGGCTAGTAAGCACTTTTAATGTTTAGTATTCTATCACAGAAATTATTGAAACATACCTCTTACATCCTTCACCATATTAAGGAAAGCAACGAGTTCTGGCTCGTAATGTCTCTTTTTCACATACGAGATGCATTCGAAAAGTTTACTCTAAAAAATTAAATATATACATATTATTAATTCATAAATTACTTGACATATCTAAATAAAATAGTTTTGTTGTATTTCCCTGATTTTTGAGAATTATTTAAGGCTGGACATTCACCTTGTGACCTTGAGATCCGAGGTATTCGGTGTTTATACACTTCAACTCTATCCAATATTGTATAAACATCCTAGTGCGTTAAATTGAACGTATTTGTGAAACGTGAAACATTACAATTGAATGAGACAACAATATTATTGTCAATTCGCCGACAATTGACATATACGGACACACCTGATGACAGCCGATCGATCAACTGCATATGTCAAAATGCTTGTGTTGAATTTTTATTATCTTCTGTCTACAATTTAAAAGACATTAATATATCTGCAATTCTTTTTAAATCCTTTCATCTATTACGATTATAGAAAAATTACATGTCATACGCAATTTTGTTCAACAAATTTTTTGTCGGCCTGTCGATTAATGCTTATATTTTCTTAATTATTGTAAATAATATTCAGTTTATTACTTTTATACAAAGCTTCTCTCTAAGTCATTGCCCTAATAAAATTGCAGTCTAGCATTCTGATAAAAATGAATAATAAAAACCCACATTTTTGTAAAAAATACTGAAATGTGAATTTGCAATGAATGTCCATCCTTAATACATACAGTGGAAACCGTTTAACTATAGGAACTAAAATATTTTTTAATTTTAAACATATTTCATTTTAAAAGTAAATATAAAAATAAAACTCACTAACAAAGTAATCAAAATAATAATGAAAGAAATTTTAAAGGAATTATTATCTGATATTAACTGAATACACAAGGTGCATTTAACAATGTAATTTTTTAATATACTTAATATTTTTTATAATAAGTTTACTATACAACACATGCAATTTGTAAAAATTTTAAATGATGTATTGATTATTTGCGAAAAAAAATCTGAAATATTCTTCACACCTTTGTATTTTATTGTTTATTGTCAAGTGTCAGTCTAGACAAGACACATATGGTGAGTACGTTGAGGCGTGGCTTGTACGTAAACATATATTTTGGAAAAAAATATAAATGAAATATTTATCAGATAGATTATTATGGTACTGTTATATAAATAATATAATAATAGCTTTATATCAGAACCAAATTTTTATTTACGTAAAAAGCTTTTTTGCATAGTTTGTCCTGTTCTTTTTAGAAATGTATTATTTTTTATAGATTTAATTTTAATAATCAATGTACACAAAGTATAAAATTGTATAGAGATAAACTAAACCCCTTCTTTAAGAGAGGGGATTGGGTCACAGTGGAAGTATGTCCTCCCTCGCATATATTCAAGACACATTTGTATTGCAGTAAAAGTATTTATTCTTGGATAAATCCCCTAGTAAACAAAACATATTTTTTACAATAGACATTGTTTTTTTAATTTGTTTAAATTTCGTTCCAAATCGAGACTCTTCAAGTAAAACTCTCTTTTCGTAATAAAGCGCAACTTATTTAATAATACGTAATAATATTTTTAAATATTTACTTTGACCTTTTCACAAGTGTTTCAGAATTTACAAACTAGTAGCAATTTTTTTAAATAAGTCAAACATTATCATAAATGTCAAAATTGGAACCAGACCATGTACCGAGAAATTTACGTCCATTCATGTCTATACACATATTTTGGTGATCTGATAGCATTGAAATTGTATAATCATATTACGTTAAGTGTATTGGTTTTTTTCCTAACAGCCATTGCGGGTGGAAATGACTTAGGAGGTGGGGACGGCAATGGTGATGGTATGGAGTCACCAAGACCCCTTCTGTTGATGGATGCATAAATAGGAGTCTCTTTCGGGGTCTCATGTTCTCCGTACAGGAAATCCAATGGGTCGTATTCATCATACAAACTACCAGAACATTCACTGCTGCACATGTACTCTGGAATAATAAAAAGTTATTATAATCATATTATATAATTTGTTTAGATTTAGATACAGGGCATCTCATAGCTAGTAGCAAAAACTTCGCAGGTGGATTCCTGCCTTGATAATGAGTTGAAAACGTTCCAACAACCACATCAATCGTTATGGAGATATGTAACATTTGCATTTTTTCTCCAATATTTCTGGCTAATTTTTTTGCAAAAAGTTGAACTATCATTACAGTAACTTATATTGATTATGAAAAATTCATTCGCTTTAATACAAGTCAAATAAAATGATAAAAATCTGGCACAAATTGAAAATATAATTTTTTTACTCATTATCAAGACAGGAATCTACCTGTAAAGTTTTTGCTACTAGCTATGAAACACCCTGTTTAAGTTACTATAAGTTGTAGATGAATGATATATATGTTACAGCGAATTTGCATTTTTAGTGAGACTATACTTTCACTAGTAAAAATGTACTTTTCCCGGTCGGGCAGAGTGGGGGCAGTGAAAACATCTAAATCAACGAATTCTCAGATTCACTACACATAATCCGTGAAAATACATTGCTCAAAGCATAGACAATATATCGGTGAAACCATCAATTTGTACACGTAATTCTTAAAGCGTAGAAAGTATAAAGGCGGCACTTCACTAGGCGATTTTTATTCATTTTGCGGTCCTATTTTAACTCCTAAATTAAAATAGGACAGCGGCACCGCAAAACGAATATGAATCGCGAAGTAAGGTGTCGGCAAAACGAAAGATCGCGCGCACTCAGGTTTTTTATGATATCTGACGACTGCCGGAACAAAACGAGGTTATGTCACCATGTAAATATTGGGGGGTTAAGGGAAAATTTTTATTAATGAATATGTATTTTGTCAATTAAGTTTATTAAATATGTTTTTTTTATAACAATACAACAAAAGTTTATTTCTTACAAATATAGAAACATAAATAAAAATACACCCGGTATTATTAATTTTAAATGAACCTTTAAAAGTGCGTCAAGTAACAAACACTCGATGCGAAAAATACAAAAATCAAAGAGATTCTAAGTCATCATTTACGTTTGAATTCATTCAGATTCTTCCGCATTTCCAATTTTCTATCTTTTTATCAAAAATGTGTCTAATGTCGTTTGTGGCATTTCTTGTTTGCGCACGTGTAAAGCACGGGTGGTAGACGTACAACATAAGGCGTCTGATATACATGCTTCTTTAGTGGCACGTGAGCATGCGCAGTATCGACTTTGACAGTGGCATGCTTATTAGTGGCATGTGTGTACGCACATTGCTAGAAATGAGCATGCCACCTAGTGGCATGCTCAAAAATCAACCGCCGGTTGATTTATAAGCATGCCACTGTCATTCACCATAGAGAAGGGGTATCTTTGGAGCATGTGTGAACAGACTTGCTTATTTATGAGCATGCTTATGTCATTCGCGGGCTTCGCGGCTAGTATTATCGATGCGATCTTCTCAAACATTACTTTTCGTGACTTATTATAGGAATCACGAATGACTGCGGAATACTCGGTCAGCGTTGTGTAAAAATAATATAGTGAGAAATAATGTTTACGAAACTTTATTAATAGGCATGAATGATTCAAATCTTACAAAAAAAATTATATAAACTAAAATCAAAAATGTGCGGATGGAAACTCGGGAACTTTTTTGATTTATTGGTTCACTTGAATTTTCTATTTCAGTTTGCAAAGTTTCCATTTTGAACAAGAGCGTCTCTATTCTATGACAAGAGCATGCCACTAATAAGCATGTGTATTTGATTGTTAGCTTTGGGCATGCTTATTTATGAGCATGCCACTAATAAGCATGCCAGTAATGAGCAAGTGTGTACAGTTGTTAGGGCATGCTTATTAGTGGCATGCTCATTAGCATGCCAGTAAAGAAGCATGTGTATCTGTACCTTAAAGTGCGCGGTTTTTAAGTTCGCAAACTTACTCGGCTCGACGTCGGTGACAGACGTGAAGCTTGCTCGCACCGTATCATTTTTATGAGTTTAATCGACTGTCTTTTGAATTATAAGATGATCAGAATTTCGTAAGTGTTCGCGATTAAAATTTTAAAAATATATTACGTTTTAGTTACCTACCTAAACTAATCATTGAATATCAAAGACCAGTCTAGAAGTGTGACAGTTCGAGAAACAGAACTATCGCCACAGAATAGAGAATATGCTATCGCTCAAAGGATAAAAATTAGAAATACTGTCGCTTTGTGATGACTTTGGACTAGACTAGTGTAGAATGAGACACAAAACGCAAAATAAATTTTGAAAAACAAGGTCCATGTGCCATTAGAATCTTGTTATAAAATCATATAATGAAGAATTGGTGCAGACGAAACTTTCAACACTTCAAAATGACTATTTTAATAATATCCGTTACCTACATAATGTTGATTTGCACAGAAGAAATTAATAATGCAGTAAGAACCTTGTTCACGCAATGACTTATTAAATTGTTATTCAAGGCCCGGTTGTTTCAATTTGGATAAATAAAAGTTCGTTTAAAAGCATAGATTTTTACGGAAACGGATTTCAGACTTGTCAAATTTAATTTTTGACAGTTCGGAAACCAATAAATTCACTAGTAAGTGCAAGTTAAAATATTGTATTCATTTCTATTGGTGAAAAACTCTTTGAATATGATAACAATGACCTTGAATATACTTTCTCTAAAATGCCAGTGAATGATGGACTCACTAGAAAATCAGATTCACTGTAACATATACATATAATATGGACATGGAATGATATAAGTTGCGGGAGGGTAGTTAAATGATACACGTGATATGGGTATGGAATGACACAAGTTGCATCAAAGAGAGCCTGTGTGAGACAGCCAAGGAAGTGTGCGGTGTGACCGTCCAAGGGAAGAAGAAAGGAGATGCGTGGTGGGATGTTGAGATAAGAGAGCTTGTGAATGAGAAGAAAAAAGCATGGTGTAATCTTTTGGCAACGAAGAATGGAGACGGGAATAGATACATGCTAGCAAAAGATTTGTACATTGTATGTAAGAGAAAAGTAAAGCACAGAGTGAAAGAAAGAGAGGAGAGTTTAAGGACGAACGAGGGACTAAAATTGACTCAGAACTTCCAAGAGAATATCAAGGTCTTTTGGAAGTAAGTTAAAATAGAGCGAGGAATGAAATTAGAAGTGAATGTAATGCTGGCTGAAGTTTGGTGAAATGCTGAGATGGTTTGGTCGTGTAGAATGTATGAGCGAGGAAAGTATGTTAGGAAAATATAGGGACGAGTTTTGAAGACAGCAGGAATAGAGGGCATCCGCGTAAGACCTGGCATGATCAGATACTACAAGTATTGAAGGATGGCCCTGTTAAAAGCCTCAACAACCGTAGAGCATGCATGAAAAAATGTCTGAATGTAGCTGAAGCAAAAGTGGTGTGCCGAGATAGAATATGGGATTCTATACTATCTGCCTACTCCTGCGAGAAACGGCGGGACAGTTAGTTAATTATTTTATGTGTGGTTTGCACTGCGTCTTTAGTACATACATCTTTTTTCTATGGTACTTACATGTCACAGCATGTATGGTGAAATTTTCAAAACTTTTAAGAGCAATATTTTCCTTAATGCTAATTTGCGCATCAATTTGTTTTATTTTGAAATCAGGACACTCAACTGTACTGTGGATACTTAAATCTCAGAAGGATCAGTAATAAACGGCCTTGGATTTAGCCCAAAGAAAATAAATTTTTAAATATTACCATACTCACCGACCTGGTTATAGAAAATATCTTACCACTGGAATTTTGATCAGCTAAGAGAGGATCAAACGCTTCTAAAACACTAACTCTCACACTGCCAATACTGGATGAACTGAAAAATTAGTAAATATGATTAATTTGATAAAAAATATATGTAGCAAAAGAATTCATAGTACATCATGAATAAATTTCCCAGATGAATATTTTCATAAAATAAGTAAATAGATTTGTAATAATATATTTGTGATATATGTGATGTGATAGAACAATTCTTTATTTTATATGTATTATGGATAGATTAGAAGAAAATATATTGAATCTTGAAAAAAAAACATTATACCTTGTGTTGGCTCCTAAATCAATCAGGTTTGACGAATTACCTCCAGGAGATAAAAAGGGATCTTTATGGATCGACTGTAAAAAAATAATGTATTATAGTAAAAATACTAGAGTATACAAAAAAAATGATGATTTTCGCTGTTACTAGATTTAACCCAAGAATAAGAGTTTGACCACACCTTTATATATATATAATATGTTGATAATAGTAATAATACAGCAATAAAATTTAAAATTAAAATTTGGTGTTTATACCTGTAAACACCAACACAACAAAACAATATGCGTTGTAAGCACAGCTTATACTCGTTACTGAATCGATTGTCTTTCTTAAATGTGAAGAGGTCTAGCAAGGCTTTCGATGCCAGAAAGAACGAAAATGTCTTTGTGTACAAACTAGACCTGTATCCATCACTATTAACCAGAGTCCAAACAACAATCGAATCAGTGACTGCTGACTATAGCACTTCAAGGTGATGACATATGTTTTCTGTGGCAGTCTTTCAGGCAATCTTGATAAACCACTCAGATAGGGGCAAAATAATAAACAGACACCGATCTTATAAGCTAATTGAGATGCTGACAAAAAGTATCTTTCACAGGGGCAATATGCTGACTTACTCAGCGGCAGTTACAATGGGCCATTGGTTTTAAGTTAATGAGCCCCCTGCGTTATGAAGCAGTATTTTAAAAGCCTAGATGAATACCCTTCTATAATGCTGGGATATCAGCTTTGAAGCATAATTTGGAAAAGGGCATTCAGTATCGACGTTATACTGAAAAATAAAAAATTTCAAAACGATTTTCTTTGTCACAAATTTTTCAACCTACTATAGTATAACAAATCAGATAAACCACTTAAAAACGATTTCATCAGATTGTTTAGAAACAAAACTTCTTAAGCATATTAAATATTAATCATCTTTAACCATATTTTTTACCTATTTCTAAAGGCGGGTATAGCTTCATATACATTTATCTACACTACTACATACTACGAGTCAAGAAATTAAAAAAAAAAAATGTAGATGTTTAAGAATGACATTTTGAAATGATTTCAAAGTCATGTTGGCAAATGCAACCTGTCCAAATTAGTACAAGGACCAGTAAATGGAAAAAGCATATAATTTATGGCATTATTCAAATAATGTGTAAAAAAATACCACACAGAAGTCCTAAGGCCAAAACACTTATGCCTAGAAACATTGATAAACCGTGCCGTCTTGAATTTACGTGATATTATCTCTGCTGATGATATTGCGCACACTGGAACTATTGTATGTAGATAAGAAGTTGTAATACGATTTTTTAAATATTAATATAGGTTTTTTGAAATAAATTACATAGAACAGAAATTAAAAAAAAAAAGTAACCCGTAAAAACCAAGTTTTTATTATACTCCCTTTCTCATTTACTAGTTGAAACATTTTTTTCCGCTTAACCTACGCGTTGGGCTTCAGTCGGGCGACGCTACGAAAGGGAGTAATAAAAAATTTCTAAAAATCCAAAATTATACTATAATCAGGTTTCGTGTCTACCAGACGTGTTGAAATATTTTCATACAACTTAATAAGTTGTATGAAATTAAAAAATTGAAAAATCCAAAAATTTATTAATTTTTTTTAACAAAAATTTGATAGATCTTCTTGTCACCACGAGTCTGCTTGCAAAGTTTCAGCTCGATTGGATCATAGGAAAGGGGTTTAAAATGGATCCAAAGTTTTTTCATCAGACAAGAAGACAAGCAGATGCCACGAGTTAATATAAAGGGAGTAAAAATAATTTTGTCACTCTTCTTTTGACCTTAAAATATTCCTATAGTTCTACTAAGAACAACAAATACTGACAAATAAAATGGCTTTCATTCGGAACAAAAAACACCGTTTCACACCCAAATTGAAAATTAAAATAATATTTGTCAAACTACTTAAAACTGATTCTACTTTAATTATTTTTTGTTAAATAAATTTGTATAATATTGTGACATTTAATTTACAAATAAATCAGTATAATATTGTATCACTATAATTACTACACATTGGTTACAAATAAAATTGATGATATTTATAAATAAAAAATTACCATGGATGTCCGTGTTGATGACTCAGAGCCTGCTCTTATACTAATGCTCGGATACATCTTGGGTGTCTCTTCTTCTGAAGATGGATTCACTTGACTCCACGCGACAGTACTGCTGTTCCCTCTTGATCTTTCAATACCATGCACAGCACTCGACTGAAATATATTTTCCTTACCATCCTTTAACGGATTACTTCCAGTATTTGACAAACTTTGAGCTGATGGAGATGGCTTTATGCCTTGTCTTATAGAACTCAGTGAATTTGTACTGACTGATTGGCTTTTGGCATTGAAAACATTCAATTGAGGATAACTAGCAGGATTGGGTGTGAGAACGCTTTGGTTTGCGGTACTCACATTCCCAGATGGAAATGTAACTCCATTATTGGAAGAAAATTGATGTATCGGTTGAGTTGGCAATTGGACATTGGCAAGATTGGGATAAACTGTAGGACTTGAGGAACTAAAAGGCGGTTGGTAAATGAAGCCTGGGCTACTAGTGGCATATCCAGAGGTAGATCTATTGATGTTATAATTTGCTCCCATAGAACTATTTAATGTATGTGTTGGATAAACATTACTTTGTGTGTTTGCAAATGTACCTTTGTTTAGAGAATATTGGTACTGAACATAAGGAGAATTGGCCGGAAAAGCTATAAGCGGATTAACATAATTATTTATAGGAGTGTTTGAGGAGTAAGGGATTATGTTTTGTGGTGAATTTGTGGTGTAGCTTGAAATATTAGAATTGCTGCGAGATAATTTGCTTCCACCTTTTGGCACAGGCACCAGCGCCAACTGATCTGTCCGTTGGTTTAGTCTGAAAAGAGAAGAATAACATCAAAACACTGACCGAAACAAACAAAATTATATGCCAAGTATGTATCCAAGTAATGGAAAATTAAATCAGTAAAAATATTCAAAGTTCTTCCCAATACATTAATTGCTTGAAAAACAGTACTGTAAAGTGAATAAAATAGGACAATTGTGGGATATAAAAGCAAAGGCAGCAATATCCAAAAAATTTGAATACAGTTATCGAGGATTAATAATTTATAATGTACTGAATTTCAGATTTTATAGGAAACATAGTCTATAATTTTATAGGTAACATTTTGGAAGGGGTATAGGCATAAAAATCAAGAATTCTGTATATTTTAAATTTGTTATCCTCGGTGACTGCATTCAAAACATTTTTTTAATTTCTTCTTCTTCAAATGTAGCAAATTTATTTTGTGGTAACATAATTATAATTAATATAAATTAACTTTGTTTAAACCACTTATTTATTGAAAAAAAAAATCAACATGTTTCAATAAATAAGTGGTTTAAACAAAGTTAATTTATATTAATTATTTTTTTAATTTTTTGGATATTGCTTTTGCTTTTATACCCCACAATTGTACTATATAAATATAAATTTATATGTTGATTTGTATATAAATAAAACACTTGTATAATACCACTCTAGTAGTTTCGAGAACTACAGATGTTCTCATCTACAGGTGAGAATATAAACTAATAAGCATTGGAATAAAATAAAATATCTTAGTTACTGATAGAGGTGGGTGGGTTATGTGTGGGGGAGGGGATAGCCAGGGATCGGGTTTGATTTAATGGAAACAAAGAGAGGGGGGTGAGGGGTTGGTAAGGTGACATAAATGTTTAAATGTATATATGTTTATAAGTAACAAAATGAAAATCAAAATAATGGTAAACATAAGTGCATTAAGTAGAATAAAAGAAAAGAGAAACAAATTGGCGAAAAATATTAATAATAGGTTATTGTACTAAAAATTACAAATTAAGATATTTTTATTCGGATTCATATTAAGTAGTCGCCCTAAGGATTTCTCAACGGGACACCCACACCCTAACAAACTCACGGAGGCATTCAAAGTTTATTTTATTCTTAACAAGATCGGCGTTTGTGAGACGTCGACCAGTGTCATGTGACCCGAATATTCCAATACGCATATCCTATCTAGCATCCATCAAGAGTTCGCAATCCCAGAGGATATGCCCCGGAGTCTGGAGCACTCTGGCATAGGTGTACCATGGATGAGCGGAGAGTCCAAGATCATGGAGTTTAGATCTGAACTCTCCGTGACCCGAAAGCATCTATACCGTATAGTGGTCCAGAGAGGGAAAATAACCTCCGGAAAAACTCAAGTTTCTTTCTTCAACTCTCACCCTCGGGAAGAAGGAGTATGTGCATCTCCCGGTGGTGGCGGTGTCCCATCTGTCTTGTAATAAAATAAATACAAAATTGCACCTTAGAAAATATGAAATGAGCCTCGTGAGAGTTAACAAGATGATATTCATACATGACAATTATGAGTTATGCAAAGAAAACCGTGATCTTGAATGAAAGTACCTAAAATTTGCATTCGAAAACTTTATAATAGAACACTCCTTGATTTGAATATTTTTGCTTCTATTTTTCCACAACATCTAAACTTTCCTTAAAAAACATATCCCCTAAAAAAATGAGCCGCCGCTGGTAAACTCAGGATCAGCGCACATGTCTACCCCCTCACCAGATATATTTTCTGTACAAATCTACATCGTTTACTTATTCGTTTATTCTTTAATTTGTTGGGTAACATAGGTGACATTTCTACCCTCCCTCTTTACCCCTTCCTCACCCCTGATATATTTTCAATGCAAATCTGTACAGCTCTACCAAATTAGGACCTAGTAGTAATCATAGGCAACATTTCCCCCCCCCCTGGACATCCCATCCATCCGAGCCTAGATTACACGGAAACCAATTTTTTTAGAGGCTTTGCTAAACAATTGAACTTTTGTTTCCTCTCACAATCTTATTTTTAACTTAATCCTCAACCCGTGCAATGCTGGGTATGAACAGCTAGTCTATACCTTTAAAACTCAATGTCTGTCTGTTCTCTATACAAATCTACACACACAAATTTTGCATACTTATGCTTTAGGACACGGCGGGTAACATAGGCAACATTTCCCCCCTATTCTTTTGCCCCTTCCTCTCACCCTGATATATTTTTGATGCAAATCTGTACCGTTCGACTGATCAGCCTCTAAATTTGGAAACTTATCCTTAAGAACCCGGCGGGTAACATAGGTGACATTTCCTTCCTCTCCTTTTACCCTTTCCCTTCCCCCTGATATATTTTCGATGCAAATCTATACCGTCCAAATCGAACCTTTGTTTCCCCCCACAAATTTGTTTTCAACTTAATCCTTAACCCGTGCAACGCCGGGGACGATCAGCTAGTTAATAATACAATATTCAAAAAACCTTCACCCCTCCTCTCTTTTTTTCCATAAATCAAGCCCCATCCCTGGCTAACCTCTCTCCCACACATAACCCATCCACCTGTATCAGTACCTAAGATATTTTATTTTATTCAAACGCTTATTAGTAGTGATGCAACGAATACGAATATTTGTATTCGCCGAATAGTAGATATTTACCGAATATTCGTATTAGCCGAATATCATCACGAATATTAAAAATAAACTATTTATAATTTAACGCAATGCAAATTACGGTTTGGCTGTGCACTGTGTATCCGAACACACTTACGCACTCTATTATCGGGGATTTCCCTAACATTGAATGAATGGATTTGATAATTTCTTAAGTTGTCAATTGTTTCACAGCATAACATGAGTTCTTTCATCTAGTTTCGTTGGGTTATTAATAAGGTTAGGTGCTCATTTCATGTAGTTTTTGTTTTGTAATATGTGTTGTTCGATCCATTTTATTTCCGTTGTGTGTAAAAGTGTTAACTCTTATAAAATAATTTCAAATTAAATCTAGTAACATGACATCTCGTAAGTGCGAAAAAAGTGATATTTATTTTCGACCGCTGGGAATGTACAAACGCATAAAAGAAATGTTTTTGAATAAAAATTTGCCAGCGGTAAATTTTAATTATTAAGTCTCTTAATAAAAAAGAACAATGGTGTATTATTTATTACCTTGCTGAATCATTCGTATTCGCCGAATAGTAGGTTTGATATTCGTATTCGTGAAAGTAGTATTTGTTGCATCACTACTTATTAATTTATATTCTTACCTGTAGATGAGAACATCTGTAGTTCTCGAAACTATTAGAGTATACTTAAACTCAAAAGTGATCTTATACAAGTGTTTTATTTACATATATTAGGTCCTTACATATGAAATTGAGGTTTTGCCGTACTGGCAAATTTGATCTCAAATATCTTCTCTTTGGCTAGGAATTCCAAATCCAAATTTATACAGCTATTTACTCATGTATTTGTGTTTTGAAAATTATAATTCATTTGTTTTTTCCTCAATTGTTTTTTTCTTTGCGTCACTCAGTTTACAAAATGAAAAACTTGAAATATCGCGTTATTTACGAGTACGAGTTCCACCGTGGCACCAGTGCTGCAGAAACGGCTCGAAGGATTAATGATGTGTATGGCGACGGTGCCGCAAAAGAAAACACAGTGCGTTTTTGGTTCCAACGTTTTCGTTCTGGAAATTTCGACCTGCAGAACAAGCCCCGTGGACGGCCGGAGACCAAAGTTGATAATGAAGAATTGAAGGCTATTGTGGAAGCGGATCCATCGCAAACCCCATCCGAGTTAGCTGCAGGCTGCGGTGTTAGTGATAAAACTGTTTTAATCCACTTGAAGCAAATTGGTAAGGTGAAAAAGCTTGAAAGGTGGGTACCTCACGAATTGAGTGAAGCAAATCAACAAACGCGCGTTGACTGCTGCGTTGCATTACTCAACCGGCACAATAATGAAGGGATTTTAAATCGAATCCTTACCTGTGATGAAAAGTGGATCCTGTACGATAATCGGAAGCGCTCATCGCAATGGCTGAACCCTGCCGAACCAGCCAAACCATGCCCCAAGCGAAAATTGACTCCAAAAAGTTACTTGTGAGCGTTCGGTGGACTAGTGCTGGTGTCGTTCACTACAGCTTTCTTAAATCTGGCCAGACGATTACGGCAGATGTCTATTGTCAGCAACTGCAAACCATGATGGAAAAGCTAGCTGCTAAACAACCGAGGCTGGTTAATCGCTCTAGGCCACTGCTGCTTCATGATAACGCTAGACCACACACTGCACAACAGACGGCTACCAAATTAAAGGAGCTTCAATTGGAATGTCTAAGACATCCACCGTACTCCCCGGACCTTGCCCCAACAGATTACCATTTTTTTCGAAATTTGGATAACTTCTTGCAAAGGAAAAAATTCAACTCCGATGGGGCAGTCCAAACCGCCTTCAAAGATTTTATTGATTCCCGTCCGAATGGTTATTTTAGTAAAGGGATCGATGAACTACCTTTGAGATGGCAAAAGTGCATAGATAGCAATGATACATACTTTGATTAAATAAACATATTATAATAAAAAAAAATCGGCTTTATGTTCCTCCCATACTAAACCTCAATTTCATATGTAAGGACCTAATATATAAATCAATTATGTCATTCCACAAAGTTAATGCCAAATCAATAAGTAATATAATTTATATGTTAATAAGAAACACACCTGTGTATATGCTCGATGCATTCCTTTAACTCCAGATGCGCCTTGCCCCCCGATGCGGGCCTGGTGAATGATATCAAGTCATTAGTCTCATTCTCCACCTCGCAGTTAGTCGGGCTGCTGGAGGTGGACCTGACCTCACCCGGAGCGGACTGCTGGGAAGGACGAGGTCGACGTGCCGGACGCCGAGGAGGGGGAGGCAGGGGAGGTGGGATGGTGGCCGAGCCCGAACGAGAGCGGGACGGACGAAGTGGTCCATCACATTCTGTTTCCGACGTGGGGCTTGCTGGAAATGAAGATTGATTTATATGTGGGTACTGAATAATAATGACACTTAAGAGCCTGCTGTTTAGTTTTAAATGTTCATTTATATAAAAAAAATAAGGTTTACAATTATTTAAACCCCCTCTGAAAAAAATTACCAATTTAAATTAACCTTAGAGCAAGGAAGTCGAACCAGACTAAGATGGAAAAATGCGATTTCAAGATGTGAGGAGGCGTCAGACTGAACAACTGTAACCTGAGACAGGGGACTTTGAGTAGAATGATTGATAGATGGGAGGCAGCTATTAATGGAAGACAGTTACATTTTTTCACAGTATTTATGTCAGCGTATTTGTTCTCTATATAATATTACAACTTTTGATATACATATATGAAACAAATTTTATATACTTAATCATTAATCTTTAGGACATCACGTAAAACATAGACTTTCTCTCCCTTTTACTTGGCTGACTTACCCCCTACACCATATATATTACATTTTTTTTTACAAAATAGAGCTAGTTACATATGTTGGATTTTTCTCTTCTACATGAGTGACATAGACTCGTGTGTAGAAGAGGAGTATCTTTACATTTTACATTTACAGATAATAAAATGATAAAATGTACATATTCATCATTTGAATGTCATCTGTTTAAAATTTTGTTCAACTACATTGTGCGACCGTTAGGAACATAGTTCTTCTCATCCCCCAAGACATCCAACACTCTCCTTGCCTGGACCAAATTTTGAAGGTAACAAAAATGGGCCACCACTATGAAAAATATATAATGTTGCTACTGTTTTAAGAGAGGGGTAAGTTTTTATTAAATTTTTTTGCATTTTATTTTTAATTTTCTTAAATTAATGTATACCATCGCATGAATATTCTGTCAAAATTTCAAGTCGATCGGAGCAAAATTGACGAAGTTATGAGCATTTGAGCGTTGCTCAGACAGATTTTCTATACCTGCTCGTGCAGCTGAGGGACGTGCTTACCTGATGATTACCGGACGCGTTATTGTATTGGAAGAGTTTTGCATAGACAAGGATAAAAAGATGCTCTAGACCTTCTTGATGAAAGTTCTTTGCTGTATGGACCTGGCATCGACGACTCTGTGTAAGTATAAAAGAATTGTCGAGTTTTATTTTGAATTTTACAGTGTGCAAAAGAAGTGTTTTTCTGAAACTTATTTAACTGTAAATAGTTGCGGATATTTTATACCAACCGTATGTTTTTCCGAGAAACGATTCTCGGCATTTCGTTGAATGCTTATTAAACGTCATCAGGAGGACGACCTTTACCCGTGGACGTAGAGGGCAGACTGATTACTGCTTTCGAGGGCGCAAATTATATGCATTTTGTTGTGGAGTGTTCACTTCTTCTACAATAGAGGTCGCCAGTGTGCAATATGTACTAGTTACGTCGACGGACTTTACTGCGACGTCTCTCAAGGGTTGAATCAATGTGCTAAGAACAGTGCGCCAAACACTTGACTCCCTCACTAATCTGGGTATAAGGTGCGGTTCTGTTGATAAGATTTTGTCAAATTGTCAAATCTAATGAAGTGACAGAGATTTCCTTTGGATGCATGTTCGCAGATTGCTGATATATTGGAGTTGTTGTTTTTAATTGCTCCAATATGTTCCTTCAATCGTGTAGCGATATTGCGTTTGGTTTGTCCTATGTAGAACGCTCCACAGTCGCATGGCACTCTGTATACACCTGGAGACTCGAACGGTGTGTTATCGTTTACACTACCTAACATATGTGAGATCGAACTATGGGGGCTGAAAACTGTTCTTATATTTAATTTCAACAACACCCGGCTGATTTTGTCAGGAAAACCTCTGATGTAAGGTAAGTACGCTTTATTTCTTGGAACATCATATATGCTAGATCGTTTTCTTGATGTCCGTATGTTCGGAGAGTATCCATTAGCTATGAGTGCATCCTGCACTGTTTTTCTTTCCGAGGCAATGTTTTCTTTGTCGCGTATTCTGTTAGCCCGTGTTATTAATGCTGTGGGGACCGACCTCAGTTGCGCTGGATGGTGATGTGAGGTTTTGTGTAGGTACTTTTTCGTGTGTGTCGGTTTTCTGTATACAGTGTGTCCCAGACTGCCATCCTCTCTTCGTTGCACTTGAACGTTTAAGAATGCTAATTTTTCATCCTTTTCAACCTCCATGGTGAATTTGATATGTGGATGTTGGCCATTTAAATGTGCTAAAAAGTTATTGAGCGCTTCAGTGCGTCTGTGTGGGTAAATACAGAATGTGTCGTCCACATATCTTGGCCAGATTGAAGGTGGGTGAGTGGCAGTTCTTAGTGCCTTTTCTTCGAAGTGTTCAATGAATAAGTTGGCGACTACTGAAGCTATTGGTGACCCCATTGCTAATTATTAATTATAGATTGTACCATAATGTAAATATAAGGTTATTATTGATGGTATATTAGTAATAGATTTAAGAATATAAAGTGTTAAATATTAGTTAATATACAAACTCTAATATTAACCAACTTAAGAAATAAATTTAAAAAAATATAGTAGTCGCCTCTCCACAGGAAATAATTTGTGTCAGGCAGTGTTGTAGAGGCTCGTTGCGAGTTATGATGTACACCGCAAAACGACTTTTTTTTGAGGCGCCTCCGGAGATTCACTGCCACTCGCTTAAGGCGGTACATTCACTGCAAATGCATATTTCGGCGTTTTTTACGAAAATGTGGGTTTTTATTATTCATTTATATCAGAATGTATACGATAGATTGCAATTTTTTTAGGGCGATAACTTAGATAGAACCTTTATTCTTATATAAAAGTAATAAACTAAACATTATTTACAATAATTAAGAAAAATATAGACATTAATCCACAGGCCGCGGCAAAAAAAACCTTTTTAATGTTTCCGGGCGTAGAGTGGTTCGTTTAAAATTTCTATGTAAGCATAAAATGTTTTTTTTATACGTATAAAGTTTACTTAATTATCTAGAATCCGTACGTAGGAAATTAAGAAATATTCAATATTAAAAAAGATATAATTTTTGAAACATGCTTAAATATTTACGTTTTTTGGTCATTTTCAAACGTTGTTTATTCATATAAAAAGATGATTTTAAACGATATATTGTATCTATATTCGCACTTTGAGTCTTCATTCACTATTAAAAAGCTAAATTTTTTATAAAAAACACGTTAATTATTATTTTTAAATAAAAAAACTAAAGTACGAAAAACGACATCGTTAACGTCAGAATCTAGGGATGGGTCGTCGACGTATTTACCGTCGACGAAACGAGACCGTCCACGTCCATCCATCGACGAGACGATCAACTAGTTGAATTCGTCAACTAGTTGACGCGTCAACTTCGTTACGCGGACGTCGTGGACGTTCTATCTAAACATCGGGACGATGGTCAACTGTCTACGGTTCAACGCGACGCTTTTCGACGGCTCAACCGTTGGCTATTTTTATAACGTTAATTTTTAAAATTTAAAGGAGTTCGAAGGAATATAGTTTCGGGGAAAGTAAAACCGCTACTTGTGCTTATTTGTAAAAAGAAATATTTTATTATTTATTTGTTTACGCACATTATAGGCTTTTACATATTGTTTACACACACAGCAATATCAGGTGTTAGCAGTAAAATATAAATATAAACTACATATATAAGCAGTGAAAGTATTGGGTATAAGCATTAAAATGTGAGTAAATAAAATGGAAGGAAACAATGATTTTGCATAATAAAGGACCAGTTATGAGGTGCGGTAAAAAATACTTTACACTTATTTATTATCTATAAATTTATAAATAAATACATAATTTAAAAATACTTTACATTTATATAGAAATTTATTGAAGAATACATCTTTCAAAGTCAGGCTTTCACTTTGTGGTGACATTATTAATAAATAAATATATCTGTATTATTTGTCAACTTTAGTTTAAGGCTCAATCTGAGAAAAGGAACATTGTTCCCGAAACATGTAAAAAACCAATAAAAAGTAGTGTAAACAAAATTATAATAGATTTATTTTTTATCTATAAAGTTGAAAATAGGGAATTTTTAATAAAAATTAATTAAACCTAAATTCAAGATTATATTAAATATATAATAATTAATGTTGGACTCCTGAATAAGGACCATAGTTAGGTATAGAAAATTTTATTCCCTACAAGTTATATCATTTATATGCTAGAGTTGAAAAGTAAGGAAATAACACAATAATTAAATTTTAGCCTTTAAATTTAAGTCGAGATCGATAGAATAAAATATTGATTTTAGAAAAATATCTAGCCGGCCTGTTAATTAATAATAGTTCAATAAAAAATAAAATAATTAAACAGAATTGTTTTATTTTATACAGGGTAAAATTGGGAATTCACCGAATCGTCGCACATCGAATCGTGACATCACAAAAAATCAAGTAAAAAAATAATAGATAATAGCTTATTAAGCCTATCTCGCCCTACGCATGTATTCAAATTTCAAATCTCTAGTCATAGTTCGTGTACACAGATCTGCACTCTATGGTAGTGTACTTTAGAGTTGAAATGAAATTACCCGTCGAGACGTCTATAGCATCTACAAGTCGACAGCGAGAGATGAGAGAGAAATAAACGGAGACGTTTTGTCTTGCTCTCGCTCGTTGCTTTGCATTGCGTTAATCTCGAATCGTCCACCGACCACGGCGTCCGCTGTCCACCGTCTACGAATTCAACTAGTCCATGCGATAAACGTAAACGGTCGACGCGTCGATGCAACGTCAACGGTTGATTTCAACTAGTCCGTCCATTTAACGCCCATCCCTATCAGAATCCATGTTAGATGCTGTCTGGCCACGGCAGGGGTCAGTCGTGTTCATGTAGCCGAATATTCCTCGTCGTTTATTTCACTATTCCTTGTACTTTTACGCCAAATTTGACATTTATATGAATTATTATTATATAATACGCTCAAAAGCAATTGATATCTCCCATATATTAAGGTTTTATATGGATTTTCAAACGGTTTCATCCTTTTTAAACATTGAACTTGCGTCACATGTCAGTTTCGGTATTATCCTAATTCAACAATTGTTCCAGATCATTTGAGGTATCAAGATACATACTGTACGCGCCGTGCGCATGCGCGTTCGCGTCTCCCATATATTTATTTCTTTTAAAGGTATTCATTATGATATGAAAAGTATTTCAGAATTATTAATATGTTTTTTAAATTCTATTCAGTAAGTAATTATTGGACGAAAATAAAATACGGGAATTTGTCGATAGATAAAATAATACATTTTGATATACGCAGTACGCACGTGGGGCTACGTGATTGTTTTGTATTGTCATATTACAATATGCATTGATTTAAAAAGGAGTTCAGAAATATTACTATGATTCTTAAATTTATTAACGGAAAATAATAAGTCGACTCAAATAATATAAGATCATTTGTCTAAAGTTAAATAAGTAAATATTTTGATACGTGAGGTACTTCTGTGGAGATACCTGACGCGGACGAAAGCAAAGAATATATGACCATCTCTTTCTATCAAACCTTTGTGTTTTAGCAACGTATGTATCATAAACATGTAACGAACGTGTAATTTTCACTCGATTTGCGCTCAGATGACATGTCGCGCACGGCTTGAAAGGACATGATCTATCGATGTAATTTGACAACTATGCATGTTTGTGAATCGGCTGTGCCGCCTTAAATATAAATATTTTGCAATGAAAATTTTTAAAAATAATTTATTATTATATGGAAATTAAGTAAACAAACTAGCACTACCTATATCCCCAAAAAACATGCCTTTTTTTCACCGAATTAACCTTACCCCCCCCCCATCTTTGATAAAGCATAGCTAATTTATTTTTCTGCGACTGCATGTGGTGGGAAAAAAGTCATTTTACCATATCTTTTCTTCATTTTATGTTTTTATATTTATATAGTTAGGTACAAAAATGATTGTTTAAATTATTTACAATATAATTTTGTAAATAAACGGTAACAATGTTATGTTAGTAATAAGTTTTTTTATCACCATGATATAAGAAATTTTTGTTTCCCATACTGGTTGGATAAATTTATAAATTCAAATGGTTATTGAACACAGTAATTAATAAATTTTATTAAAGAATAACCATTAAAAAAGCATTATAATATCAAGAACAAATAGGTAGGTATAGGTGACAAAAAATACATGTCAGTGAATTTTCTTAATGGATTGGATATATGTATCGAAGTAAGAAAATAAGTTAAAAATGAACATTAATATCAACTGAACATTAATATTACTTCTAAAGGAGTAATGGAGTGGTGAAATCATTTTTCTTCAAAAGAGTAGTGCCTTAACACAATTTTTATTCCTGAATGTATTCATTTAGCCATAACACGGACATTACATTGTCATTCGAATGGCGTATAAGATAACTTCTTCCATGTACATTTTACTAACAAAAACTCAATTGACTAGAGTTGAAATTTCACATTTGAAAATAAAACGGTAAGCCAAGGTCACAAGAGGTTTAAACAGTCTCTATAACACTCAAAATCAAATAGTATTATATACATATTTCTTTCAATACATATATTTTATTTGCATTGTTTGACAATTCATATTGAATTCATTTTATCATGTGTCAAAAGGTGATAAGTCCGCTCCATTGAAAACATATAACTTTTCCTGGACTAAGCTTGATAAGTGATACTGATTATTGTTATAGCTTAGCCACATAAATTTTTACACATAAACTATAAATATTTATTGATATCGGTTTGTCGCCTCTCCTTCAAATATTATCGATGCTTAAACTTTAAAGTAAACTCTCGATTAACCAGGGCAGTAGGGAAAAAAATGACCTAGATAAAAAAAACCGGGACAATATTACCCGAAAAAATAAAAATATAAATCATTAGAAATCCACTGATCAAACTCGAAAAAATGCATGTAATTGCACACAGCTGTATGGCACTAAAATACAATATTGAACATATAAAATAAGAGAATAAAATAGGAGAATAATTAATAATGCGTATTAATACAAGATAGCAATTTCAGACAATCTTCTTGAAAAGGTATTCTTTCTTTTCTTGTAGTCTATATGTTCGAAAGGATATTTATATAGTACAATTATCCTATTATTGCTTGCGCCAAGCAACTAAGCCTCGTGTAAATATAAGCATGCACCCTCAAGTTGTAGTCTCCTATGGGGACCACTGCTAATGGTCCAGGAGAGCGGCAGTCCCTCACAATGTATGTCAATTTTTTTTATAAGTTATGTAGTCTCCTAAAACCAAAACTTTTGATAGGATTAAGATACTAAGGACACAATAGGCTTTTCAAAAGGAAAGGCTCTTGGGTCACAGCCCACGTAACCTGATATGTGACAAATGCAATTTTAATATATACGTTTTTTAATATATAAAAAAAATTATTTTAATATTAAATTTTTTTATACGACACTTAATTTTAAAGACAATGTTCCGCATGGGATTTGGTCCCGCGAGTTGCCCAAAATTATACAAAAGCAAATTCTAGACAACACATAAAAATGATGCTGAAAAGGGCCCTGCTCAGGGATTAAAACTACGCGTCTTCGCCGAGTGGCGAGCCCCGGCCAGCGCCAGTGTGGCGGGGCGACTCTGGCGGCCGACGTCCCAAGTTCTTATTCGAACAAAGCAGCGCGACACGTTCGAGAGCCCCCGCTATGCAAAAGTTAATATGAAATTATGAGACATTCTGGACATTTTTTAGTGTAGAATAAAATTATATAGGTAGGAAATAAAAATGATTTTTGTGTTGACACTAAGTTTGTTTGGAAATAAGTCCATTTTATGTTAAAATAAAAGGAAAATGGCCGCACATTTATAAGCTAAATTACTAGACCCAGCTGTCTATATGGTCAAAAAAAACTGCCTATATAAATTTAGTAATGTTAAATTTATCTACATTTATGTGTGTATATTTATGTGCTTGTTTGGAATCCCTGTAAAGTGCAAATTAAAAAAAAAAACAATCTATTTTTGATTGTTTTTTTATTTTTTTATGTTAAATTATGTATTTGAAATGTTAAATAAATGTACTTGTAATTGTTTTATTTCGGTTAATTGACCATCAAACCTATTTGGGGCATTTGATGGGGAAACAGGCATTGTCCATAATGTAATTTGTTAATTACAGCCGATCGGCGAGGTTCCCGCAGATGTGGAGTACCCAATTCTATGGCTTTTAATAGCCGGGAGATCGTGGCTACAATCCGCAAATAAATTAACGCGTTTTGGCTTAACAAATTTGATTTTTCGGCTATTGCGTTGCAATTTTGCCGAAAAACACACCGATGCCGTCTAGGAACTCGGAGGAGCCAGCGCACGGCCCCAGAGTCCTGGCCAATCAGAAGGGAGGCGACAGACACGGTACGTGGACCGCACGCAGTCTCCACAGACCGCGAATTTTGTGGACTTTAATTATTTGACTGTACCATCGACAATGCCTGGCATGTGAGGTATCCCTGTAATCGGAATGCAATTTCCTATTGAATGACAGCCGAATATTTAAGATCAGAGCAACAGGGGTAATAATTGATTTTTATGGAAAAATAATATTTTAACTGAGATTCTTAATTCACTAAGATTAACTAAGATGAGCTTCTGGACATGATTGTGATAATGATATCCATACGCGGATGCGTCAGAGGAATCCATTAATAGTAGTTTCATCTCGAAGCGGTGACGAATAGTAACTTTATACAGAAAAAACTAGTGTGCACGGGGAAAAAACGCGCCATTTGCAAGATGCATCTCGGCACGCTACTGAGATCAGCACCCCCCTCTCCTGTTTCTCCGGTCCGGTGGGCGATTTACCGTTAGATTTCTGCTTTTTTAATACAAAAAGGCTGCCAAAAAATGAACAGGCGGTGTATGCATTTTTGCCTTTTGTCTTGTGCTTTAGCCGTCGTAACGTATGACACGCTGTTCTCACATGTGAAGCACGGGGCTAGACGTACCGAGTCACCCATATTTCCATGGTTTGAGTCTTAGATATTTAATTGTTAATATTTTTTCAATTAATTCTGTTAAAAAATACCGCATCGCCGCAGCCAGGTACCGGGCTGTGTAATCACACTTTGTATGGCTTTCATCATTATTGTTGTGTCCGCAATCTGTACGGAACAGACAATATGAAAACTTTGTAGGGATGGATCGTATTTTACATTAAAAATTGTCAGAAGGGTTACTGCATTTCCAGAATAATCAATAAAGAATCTTTTTTTAAATATGCAGAACAGTAAATTTTTAAAAATCTTTTTATAAGTAAATCAGAGATTTTCTCTCACAATATCTGGGAATTTTTTTTCACTGAAAATGTCCTTAGGTTTTCATGGCCGTTCAGAATCTTCTGTGTATAGTTTTCTGGGATATTCTACCGGAGAGGTTACATATAAACGGCAGAGTATCCCAGAAAACTATACACAGAAGATTTTTTTCACTGAATCAGCAAATTTTTTTTGTTTTATTTTTGAAGTGAGGTAAAAATGACATTTTCAGAAAATTTAAAAATGGCATACCACCTTGTTACTACCTCAGAATCTAAACACCCAGTGTGTACTTAAATTAAAAAAATTTAGACTTCTAAATAAGCAATTTGTTTCGTGACCGCAGCACGCGGACCGTGCAATGATTTTGATTGGTCGGGTCTGGCACGTGATGTATTCTGCGCCAACCGCTAGCCAGGATTCAAACTTTTGACAATCCGCCCAGTGACAAGCGTGTCGGTGTCCTTTTCTGTGAGAACCGACATTCTTCTTCGTGTGGCATACGAATCCGACGAAGAATCAGTTCAAATTAGCCTTCCGGAAGAGACAGATCGGTCTGTTCCAGATTCGACGAAGCCAGAAGAATTGAGGATTGAATCGGCACTCGACGTACCAGGAAAGCTGTAAGTACAATTTGTCCACTTTGGATTATAGCTAGCGTTGGCCTGGTGTATCTCAAGGTCAGAATATTATCAATCATTATCAGCGGAGATTGGGAAGGAAATTATTTCTTTCCAAATTCCCGACCCGCGTGCGACGGTGGCGATCCGTCCGTCATTGTACACAATTTGTAATACAATTTATACTTAAAATGTCTAAAAGTATTAGGAATAAGATAATACTGATTAAGACTATAAACTGGTAAGGCGGCGACAATGTTAAAACGACACACAAAAGAGAAGTGGGAGAAACGTATTTGAGGAGTCAATCAGCAGACAGAAAAATGTACTATTTATAAGAATATATGTATAGAAAATAATAAAAATTAATGAGAGATTTACTTATACATGCAATATAGATGCAATACCTGAGTCAACTATTCTTTGCTTCCTGAATTGCTCCAACGCCAAACTCTCGATGCTGAGAGCCTGGGCTCTTTCAAGATCCGCTTGAAATTGAAGCTCGTAGTCGGACATTATAACATGTCTCACACCCAGTTGTCTTTATAATCATATGAAAAACGAAATCACTCTATCCAAATCATTAAATCATGGCTGTAGACAAGGTGTCTCTTGTCAAACAATTACCATAAAAGTGTATTTGCAAATATAACTGAACATTCTGCGACCACGAATCAAAAATCATCGCGGCACGAGATTTCATTTAATTACACTGCGAACAGGTCACCCGTAAAATAAAACCAACGTATTTTAATGCAAAACTTTCTACTGTTCCGAATAACAAATGTAATGAAACGTCAAAGCAAAATGGTAAGATTATATCTATGGTGAAACATATTCTCTTATCTATGGGCGAAACATTATTATGTTATCTATGATGCGAACCTATCATAGATAAGATAATATACAGAACCTACGCATAGATAAATAGTATATTTATAAATCATTGATATAAACTAGGGTTGAGTTTTAACTTTTAACGGAGGTGTATTTGCGTTTAGTCATTGTGTGTGACGCCACGCGTGCGTCTCTGCAGAGTTCAGCCGACGAGCCGACTGACTGATCTGCGAAGCATTTCCTATATCCTTTTCACCTGACGATGAAGAGAATATAGGAAATGACAGCAATGTATCCAATAGCAACCTCATCATATGGAAAGCATTAACAAATGAATATAATAATCAAAACCCTTTATTATGATGGAAGAATAATACTAAATTGCAAGCTTTTGTTCCCATCAACTGTTTAGTGGAGCCGATTTTATTTACGAAAGCTTAAGAAATCGTTTAGACAGAAGTGACAAAGCTGAAAAACTGTTTGTTTGTTAAATGTAATTTGCTTTCTATTAATTTTGATTACTAATTAGTACATATTTTTTCTTTAAGAAAAGTTAAATTTTTTTCGATTTTTTTCTTTGTTAACCCACTTTTGCCTCCGCCTTCGTTAATCTCCGCTTCCGCGGAGGCCAAATTCTAGACTTCCGCCTCCGCCTCCGCTAAAAGGGCTCCGTTACAATACTAATATAAACCATATATACCTTAAACGCATGTGTGGCCATTAAATCATGAGAAATTATTTTACCTTAACTATGTTCTCATGTTTTACCTCCAGAGAACAAACAGAAATCTCATTAAAAAATCTATGAAACTGGGAGATACCGATGTTAGGGAACGTACCCATACTACGTGACCCATTTTTCGCAATTTTTAGCCCCCCCCCCCTCCCCCATCGGTGAGCACGTGTGGTATATTCCAAGACCCCCCCTCCCCCTACAGTTTACACGTAGTAATTCATAATTATGGTTTTGAATCATTTCTTGCTAACAAAAAGTTTTAAAAAAATTATTAGGCTTATATTTGTTTTTATCAATATGACTCTTGCTGCGTGACGGCAAGAGTGCATGCATACCTATAATTACAAGTGTAAAAATATTATCAAGATAAAACTTATGTTAAAATATATTGCCACTAGAACTTAATTTATAGAAATAAAAGTCCTGTTATTTTTATTAACATTTATTTTCCATCCAAATCATCCTCAACAAACACGTTCCCAGCATCAATCCACTCGGATACATCATAGATCATGGTGGCGGTAACATTGGCAGTTTCCTCAGACGTGATTATTATCTCTTCATTAACAGCCTTGACATCTATCTACTCCATGCTTTCCTGTAGAGGTCGCACGCGAGACACGTCATCCACCGCACTACATTGCACGTTTTTTCGATGATTGTTGCTGCACTACAAACTATCAGTTTTCAATCAGCTGACGTTTCGGCATATGTACGTCAGTGTTGCCACCTGCGAGTTTAAAAAGCACCAAACACTACGCGCCATATTTGAATGTAGCTCGAAAAAAACGCGAGATTTCCCTAGAGGATATTGACTACGTAATAAAAACCTAAGCCCCCCGCCCCTCATTGTGACCAAGCGTGGTATATATCTTCAACATACCACGCTCTCCTCTCTCTCCTCAATATACCTCCCCCTCCCTTCACGGGGAGGATGAACGGTTCACGTAATATGGGTACGTTCCCTTATATGCGATGGTGCGAATTGTAATTTTACTCGGTTCACATTTTTCTGCACAATAAAAAAAATGTATCCAGGGACCGGCGTATTTGTTAATCATGAGGCGATTTAAGCTGACCTTCGTAAAATTAATATTCATTCGGTTTTATTCATTCACTTCATTTTTATCACCTTGGAAATTGCAATAAAATTGGGTAATAAAGTTCGTTCCGAAAATAATTCTCAACTACGCTACAAGAGTCTAGTGATGGTTAAAACCATTATTTTTAAAATATTAAATAATAACTGTTATTTTAGATTTTATATCTGATCGTTTAGATGATTGCTAACTGAGATTTGTTGTTATCCAGTACTCATAGTTGTCCTTCGAAATGTGAAAATTCAGTTACCCATTATCAATATATATAATCAGATATTAATCTAACTCAAGTAACGGTTATTGTGTATCCAGTTCAAAAACAATTTTGGCCATCAATACAAGGGTTCAATAATCATGGGATGCGGATGAATACTTACTTTGTATCATCGGTTGGTGTCGTCATTTTCTGGTTTATAAGGCGTGTCGTTACTATGACGGGGGTCCAGATTCCTCGAGAGTAATATTATACCTAGTTGCTGTCAGTCGTATATAAAAATAAAGTATAGTTGCATCTCTGTCACTCGAAGTAAGATTAATTAATTATTACCCGCCTGACCCAGTACGAGTACATTACACTTTGTCTATTTGAAAGGTCCATTTGAGGTGTCTGTCTATGTTGAGTCCTAAGTATTTAGTATTTTCTAGTTCAATGAGTGTTTCGTTGTGTATTTTTTATGTCCATTTTATGCGTTTTCCGTTTGGCCTCAAAGTTAATATAGCTACATTTTTGAGCATTAAAGGTTAGAACTCTATACTCTAAGGTCTCTTCGGTTTGGGAATACTGCACTAAGCGACAAGGATTAGGAGTTTGAAGGGTAACTTTATGAGGGTCTGCAGCCGACCTCAAAGTATCCCAAACCGAACCACGGCGGCACAGTATAGTAATCATACAGTGTTACGTCTTCATACAAACAGCCGAAACGACGCCCTTCGAAATCTCGGTATACTTCGGTCTGCGCGGTCGCCGCAGGGCTGCAGTAACGTACGGACGCAAGCAGTGTGAGACGCTCCCGCGCATACATTTACGTCAATTTATGGCACCCCAAACCCTAAAGAGTCAGTCAATGAGCAGCCCTGGTGCGTGTTTAACCAAGTTTAAGTACCAAGCGGCCGTAGGTATTTATTTCAAGAACACTGCCGAGACAACATACTGTTTACTTTACTATACTGTGACGGCGGGAAGCAAAGAATTCACTGAAAAATAGACGACAATATTTGGGAGGGTTGTAAAACATGTGAGATGTCCGAATTTCGAGGTATTCCTGAGTATCCTGTAAAGGTTTTTTGCCGACAAGGGAATGTCTGCATGTACACGTGCGAAACAAAAAAAGCGTTTCGCCACCAGGGTATGCAGAGATTTATAAAAAGAAATATAAAACGATAGAGGTAGATCGAAGATTATTAGCAATTTCCTACATAAATTTTCTGATAATATAATGCTAGCAAGTACCAAGAAAAAATTACAAATCTGCTATATGTAAGAAACTACATATATTTATATATAATGATTTAGGTATTGATATAAGATAATGATAGTGTTCCCCATGGAAACAATAAAAAGCAGGTGCGGTCCGCTGAGTTCGCTTCCGAAGCCGCCGATGTACTCGCAGGCCGGGAGTGTAGAGCGCAGAAAATTCTTCAAGTCCAGAATCCGTGCCAAGTCGTCGCCTCAGGTGTATCTAAATCCAAAATCGTAGCCAAGTCCAAATGCAGAAGTCAGTAGAAAATCCAGAGTCCAAATCCAAAGAAGAAAAGCAGGGGTCAAGCAGGGTGTGAAGTAAAACGCAGAATAAAATGTTCCAGTAGGCGTACTCGGCAGAGGCTCCCAGCAGAAGTAGGCTCTCGCCCGCCCGGCGCAGTATTTATACAGTGCGGAAAGCTTCCCCCTGACTCGCGCCGCCGACCAATCAGCGCGCTTGACTCTCCGGGGGCTTCGAGCGCAAGACAACGGCCTCCCGTGCCGATTCGCGGATTAAAATTGAATATTTTAATCGATAGCAAATTAAACGCCACCCCCCCGGGGATTTTAACACATCATCTATACCAATCTATGTCTTGCCCATAGGATGATGTCGTTTACTGGAACCGCAAGAGTGAATTTACCTAGTTATTCAACAAAATATGCCGATTTACCGCGGCATTTTCAAGAATTAATTTACATTTAATTCGGTTAAAAATAGTAAACATGATTTTACGAGATTCTAAGTTATACCATTAGATAGATCTCAACCAAGCGCATCCTTCGGTGATATTTTCAAGTATGTCGGATAGATATTAATTGCGTAATGGGCAGACAAAGTATGTCACCACCAATAAAAGCGCACTAGCTAACTTTCAAACACGCAAAAACATATCACTCCCATAGATGTTCACATGAGGAACACAATAAAAAATGTTTCAGCTCGCTAGGACGTCTGTAACGTCCGTAATCAGAGTTCAAAAATATTCGCTGGCGGCCCTTACTCCAGCCGCACGGCGCCATCGTGGCGCCGGGTTTTTTCCATTAACCCGCGCGGGCTGAGAACAGGCGGCGCGGTCAGGCGAGTTTATCAGGGCCCACGCGAGATATTTTACTCTCTTATAAACATTTTTCATTTTAATTTCTACTTTACAATACCACACAAAGGACTCATTTGGCACATTTAAAATACTTATGTATTTTTACTTCCTCGCCTCTTCGAGGCAGGACATTTACATAAATTCCATCAAAATAGCGGCCATTCTATGATAGTCCGCGGCGCTCCGCGCGATTAAAAAATGATTTTATTCCCATCGCGCGAGCTTTCCCTGTATATCAAGACCACGAAACATCAATTTTATTCAGTATTACATTTACAAATGTCTTATCTAATTCTTAAATATTTCATTCTTAAGATATTTCATTAAATATTTCATCAAACTTAAATATTTCATTTTCTTAAGTATTTCAAATATTTCAACACTTTATAAGATAAGACCAAAAAATGCAATTTCTTCGTGGAACTTTTCCAACGCCCTCCGTCGGAGATGTCAACACATCGCGTCGGTGCAGTATCCTCTCAGCTAGGATCGCAACGCCGGCTCGCTGCCCGCGCCGACTATCCGCTTGGAGGCGAGGTGGGTCCCGCGTACGGCATTCGCCCATACAACGGACCTGGGCCCCCGAAAGGGCCAACATTCACGACTTCAGACGGGTCATCATCATCCCGTCGTCATATCAGACGGGTCATCATCATCCCGTCGTCATATCAGACGGGTCATCATCATCATCATCCCGTCGTCATAATTCTACCTGTCCGATACAGATAGTAATATTCATTTTTTGTAAATGATTTTTTTAATGTTATTAATTCGACGCCGACGGCGTTATAAATAAACAAATAGAATGTCGTGAAACGTAAATGCGACTGGTGTGAATAATTTTTAATGTTTGTAAATATATTCTAATGTGGAGACCTGTAATTGGTCATCTATATTGTATCAATGTTTTCTATGCTTTTTCTTTTGTGTGCTGTTGGTCTTCCATAAACATTAAATAAATAAATAAATAAATATATTTTTTAATTGACAGTGTATATGATTTAAAGATTCCCTAGGAATGAGTTCTAGTTATAATTATATTTTAATTAGTTAAGTTATATTGTTATTATTAATTAATTAAGTATTCGTATTGTAAGTTTATTTGTATTGTAAGTAGATTATGGTTATAAGTATTTTGTTTTCATATAAATAATCCATTTAAGGTAAAAAACATGTCAATTTTATATAAAAATAATTCTGTAATGATTATGTGTTAAAGTAATATAAATAAGAAGAATCGTTGAAATAGTGTGGAACAAAGTGCATCTCCTATGGACAGCGTAGATAATACGAACAATGAATTTATTGGATTTAGGTCTACGAGATGTGTTCCGTGTCGGGTCCATCACAAAATGACCTAGGCAAGGAGGCGGGGCGATTGACCAACCCTGAGAAGATAGGTCGGACCAAGGGAACCGGCAGAGATCCGCCTTGACCGCCGAATATAAAAGGCTGGATGCTGTGCGAAACAGTCAGTTAACAGTTATTAAGTTAAGTAAGAAGTGAAGATGTTCACAAGAAGATGAAAGAAAACCAGTGGGCCGCTTTACGCAACGAATATAATGCTTTGTGGCTTTGCGGCTAGTACTGTGACAGATTTTCGAAATAGGTTCGAGAATAGGTATTAAGAAATGCGCCAGGAAGGTTAGATTATTGACGAAATTAAGTGTTTTCCTAAATATTTAGTGTTTCCGAGTACAATATGTTTTTATTTGATTTAAGTATATTGTTTTTCTTTTAGTTTTTCTATTTATAACCTTCCTCCTCCCAAGGGCGGATCCAGCTTTGGCGCCAGGGGGGGGTCACATAGTCGTGATCAAGTCACAAGAAGTTATAATTTAATTTTGATAATAATAGATACTTACAAGTAAAACGTAGGTATTTTATTAATAAATGTAACTACCTACTGTACTTAAAAATACCTACCTATATTTAAATAACAAAATCAATTTTTCTTTTATGTCTTCTCCCGAAACGCGTTATCACTTCATCTACTACAATGGGTACGTTTTTATGGACGTGAAGAAGTGGCAGTCCGGTTAGACGTTCTTCAACCATTGAAGCTCTTAGCCACGATTTGATTCTTCGCAACGTAGAGAAAGATCTTTCCGCTATCGCTAAACTAACAGGTAGTGTAGCCATAATACATAAAAATCTTCTTATATTAGGATACATCTCAATATCGCAATTTTAAATAAGGTCGGAAATCGACTGCGGAATGTCCTGACTCCGCTGCCACTTCACCATCCACAGCCGATATTCGTTAACAACGACAGAAACTGGAGTATTATCTAGTAACAATGTATAATCGGTTGCTAGTTGTTTCACAGTTTCAATGTCTTGATTACTGTATTCGCTTTTTGGCATGAAAACGCTTAGTTGAAACAAATTAAGTATTTCAAGAGACAGACGATGCTGTAGTTCACTTATTATTGAATCCAGAAGAGGGATGTATATTAGGGTGTCCCGTCCATGTATGAGGAAAAAAAAATTCAGCTACACAATCACAAGAGGTATCAAAATTTGCGTAATTTTACACAAATGGCGAAAAAGGTAACAAAAAATAGAATTGTTTGTCATCTTGAGGGCTCTACCGAACTTTGAAGTTTTGTAAATTTTACGTTTTTATAGAGTTAAACCGTTTGCCTAAAATAATAAAAAAATCATGTTTAAAAGGTATTTTAGTATTGAAATTAATGAAATAAAGCAAATAAAATAAACAAAATATAGATTATAATCAATGACAAAAACTAAATTTTTTAACTTATTTTTGTGTCCAAAATTTGGCATTTCTGCTCTAGCATAAATAATAAATTTCTAATAAAGCCATCTCTAGAAGTAACGTTAGTTACACTTTGTGAGGCGTCTGTTATATTCTCTAGGACCCGAAGTGCAACCATCTAAGGTCAAGAATAAATGACGAAGGGGTAACTCATTGACATGAAGCATACAAACACACCATTGTAACGGTCTCTGCAAATACTCCTCCAAATATTGAATCACGCCAACCTTCCAATCGGTGTTAGTTGCAGTTCCGTCACATTCGTCACGTCATCTTAATTCCAACCTCGACCCTCTATTAAAGTTGTGATCGAAGTAAGAATTCCCTTTGCAGTGCCACGTCTTTCGGTATTGTGTGTCCCAAATAAATTTATCCAGATTGTGCTAAAATTGAGATGTGGTCTTCTAAAACTTCTTTGCGATGGACTTTTCGTCCATCAAAGTAAATGCTTTTTATAAAAATACCTCCAATATCTTTTGAAGCTTCCGGGCTTTAGATACATCTCTGTAGATCTTATTTTTATAAATAACCAGAGTTAAATCTTCGGTAGAAACCAAGCCGACGTTAGTCAAAACCGCAGAAGTAACAGCAGCAGATTGCGTGGATAAACCGTATCTATCACAGATTTTAGCATTATGCCTTTGTTATCGGATTCGTTTCTGGGGAAGACTCACGAACTGAATCTTCATCACAATTTGCTGAGACAGAATCGCTTTCTTCAGTAAAACACGACTTTTTTGTTACCCTTATCTTGTCGTTTAATTAATCTAGCCCTTTCTTTCTTATCAAAACCGCTTATAACCATTTTTCTATAATTTATTTGATCCAACAAAAACTTCTCTCATTGATGTAAACTTTCTTAGGTTTTAGACACGAACAAAATTCAAATGAAGTGCATTTACAAGTGGAAACGTCAAAAAGTTTCTCAGATGACTAAAAAACATTTCAGTTTATTTTCAAAACTATCATTTCGTTTGTTTTTGGGGTATCTTTTCAAATTGAGATACTTTTCGAAATTGGATTTCACTAATTAAATAAATCGTTCCTTAGTTGAAACTGCAATCGAAGTTTTGGTCCAAATATTGTTGATCTCTTCGGAAACAATCACATATATATCTGATTTGGATGAATCTTTTCAATTATACGTGAATTTCAGGTCGTTTTTGACAAATAAAATAAATTAAATAACGTCCCTTATAGTTGGTAGCTGCTGATTGTCAAGTTCTTTGTATGGTCCGAACATAGCATAAGTAATCTGACTACGCCTCGAACTTATTTAAAAACCACAAAATCCGCTTTTACTACTGTAACAATCGCCATAGTACTTTTATGGCATAAAAATTATTTTGGCTACGAAGAAAACACTCGCGAGTCAAGTCAAGAAAGTCCTCAAAACAAGTTCAAACTTGAGGGTATTTGCAGGTTGAAACCTAACAAATTCGAAGTTGCTGGTAACGTGTTGTTGCATGCAAATCGAAACGTCATGTATGATTTACACCTAAATAGAATAAAAAGTAAATATTTTTTTGTATTTAGTTCAGGAGCCAAAATTGAGGACAGCGAAATATCACCATAAAAATGACAATTTTTCAAAACTTTGTAGATCGGTGGATACCTGAAGATATAGTTTTATTTTATTTATAAATTATTTTATAAATTAAATTTATAAATTATTTTGGTAAATAACGCTTAATTACGCAAATTTTGAAAGGTCTTGTGTTAAGATAAGGCAAAATAAAATTTATCGGGACAGCCTAATGTATATATATATGTCTTGATACTATTCTGGGACATTTAATTTCTACATCTAGCTGCTCAGCTACTTCTTTAGCCTCTTCAAAAAGCTGTCGGTAAATTACGTCCGCATTTTCTCTTTTATTTTGTAGAACACTTATAGTATCATTAATAGCGTCCGCAGCTTTTTTTAAATCAATCGAGTTCGATTGCAGTATTCTGCTTAAAGATACAGTAGTACCTGAAAAATAAAAAAGTTAGTAAGTGACTGAATGTGAGTATGAGTATTTTAATTAGTGGTCCACCTAGGTCCTGGACCCAGCCCAGGGGGGGGTCATGACCCCCATGACCCCCCCCCTGGATCCGCGCTTGAATGAGGCCTATGGGATCTGTACCGTAGCAAAGCCCCAAGTGAAAAATGCCGCAGAAGATGTGAAGAGTGGCCAGGGTGAGATAGTTGACTAACCAATAGCTACACTTCTGCATGCCAAGATGACCGAAATGACCAACCACGGGTTGGAGAGTCGAGCCTACTGTATCGGAAAATATGTCTGCAAAAATTGACGTTAAAAGTAAAATGAAAAAAAAATTACGTGAAAATTTTTCGTAAAAGATTTTGAAAAAAAATCTAAAAATATTTTTTTCGTAAAAAAAAATCGTTAAAAAATATACTAATTTAATTATTTTTAACTATTATCAAGGTATAATAAATATGCTGTTTTAGTTGCCGGCGATGATGAAAAATGGTGGACAAGTACCGGTACCGGTACTGCAAACACTAGACGTTACACGAAGTTACGGGGACAGACAGACAGACGGACGGACAGACAGACAAATTATTATAATTGGGATATGCAAATTATCATCTTCAGGTTAGAGAAAAATATTGAATATAGGTACCTAATATGTAGTCTAAACAAAATTTATTCGTAATTGAAAAAATAGATGTTTTAAAATATGATATCTTTATACATATTGATATTTTTTTGGTCAGAAAATAAATTAAACTCTTTTATGTATTTCATTCATTTCAAACATTCCAGGACATCAGCAAGCTAGTGCTATTTTCACTAGCGTTTAGCTTAGTTTGAAAATATTAAGAATATTGACATAAGTCAAGCTTGTTGGTCTTGTGGTTAGGACACTCGCCTCGTGATCCAAAGGTCGCGGGTTCGAACCTCACTCCAGACTAGCAAGTTAGTCCTATTTTCATAGTACAAGCGTTTAGCTTAGTTTGAAAATAGTAAGAATATTGATGTGACACGTATTCCGTGTTCGCATCTCTATTTCTTTAAAAAAAAAAAAAAAAAGTATTCCATTTTCAAATCTCTATTTAAAAAAAATGTAATTAGAATAAATAAGTTTTGTTGAAAAATCTTTTGAAAAAGAAAATGAAACTCAGTTGTAAAAAACTTTATTTAATTAATAATCACACTTTATTTACTAATTTAACAATAAAACTACACTTATATTAATACAGTCATGTTGTCACTTGATGAAGATCAGGTACCTTATTGCTTTTAAAGTTAAATGCTTGATACTTATTTCATATGCAGTAATTGCACTTTGTCTATTTGTGTGAGCTCTCTAAATCTCGTTTGCTTTCTATGCAATCCCTCTTATTATTACCTGAAAAAGACAAATTTGTTATTTGACTAGTCAGAAAGGCATAAAATGAATACAGTGGCATTTGTGTAATCTGAGATAAATATCAAATTTCTTCAATGTTCAATGTATTACAGATTTGTAGATAGTAAGAAACCTTTTTTGAAATACCAGAGTTTTTTTTACGAATTAATATTTTAGTGTATTGTAGAAATAATCTATTGTTTAATGTTATTTTTCCATAAATTTTGTTTCGCTTTGCACTTCATTGTATGTATGTTTTTAAATTACATATATCTAATAATTAATCGTGCCTTTTATGCTAATTGTATGGGGCAGTTCCATCTGTGTATAAATACTATAATAAAATTGATCATTTCTTTACAAATGCATTCAATGAATAAATAGCTAAAATTAATATTTTGCATGGATCTGCATTCATATTTTTTGTAAATTGCTTTTTTATTTTATCGAGGGTAGAATCTTTATAGGAGAACAAAATAATGTTTTATCAATCTGATTTTGTAAATGTTTATTTTATTATTAAACGATTCCATATTTGTTAATCCAAAACACACAAGGAACTCGTTTAAAAATAAAAGAAATGCATATTGACAAAACATTATTTTTCTCTCTTGTAAAGTTCGTAATAATCACTAACGGCCTTTTGGCTCTATACCCTCAATATTATAATAGATTAGCAATCGTAAATAGTCAAATAAATAAAATATAACAAAAAAACTGTATTATTCTGCATATATGGTATATGATACACATTTTAAAATCCAGCAGCCTTTATCCGATCTTACTTTTAAAATAATATAAAACATAAATCAAATTAAAATATATTCCAACTTACCAATCGCTTTTAGCAAAATCTTTTCAAATCCATGGATTGGAGATTCAAACATAACACATAGTACCAAAGCTCCCGCGAATGTTTGAAGAATATGAGAGAAGCATAAAATTGTCTAAAAGATAAAACATTGTTAATTTATAATTTGTATAATTAGTAAAATAGGGTACTTTTTAAACATTGGAGCACAAATGTCCAAAATTAACATGTCCCAAGGGAGGTTGTTGCAATTTCCTACGAATTTATCAACTTTTCTATGTTGATAGCTAAAGTAGGTGACATTTCAAAATGTCATTCAAATCATTGATTTATTCATTGGGTTTGAATAATTGGACGATTGAATTGTCATTTGTTAACGTAGGTACACGCTAAAGTAATACACAAATTATTATAGGGCTTTGTCTAAACAAACGGTAAAGGAATTTTTGATGTTTATAGCGTTAACTTTGTGGTTCGACATAATTATTAATTAATTAAATAAATTTGTATTGACCACTTAGAGTAACTCTACGTCTACCGGATTCGATACCACTGTGTCTTTGTCAGAACGGACGCATACGAACTATTCCATTACTTATTCTAGCAATCAATAAATTTTTGAACAGGGGCGTGGCTACAGTTATGGTGGGGGTAAGTGAAAAGTGCACGCCAAAATGGGGAATATATCAAGTAACGGGCTATTCATAAAATTTATCTGGATACTAATTCTATTGGCTTTAATGTTCAGGCTTTTTAAAATTTCTAGTATTTCTAAGTTATCCAATCTAAGGCCTCTATTATTTACATGTAGAATCTCGATACTGTTTTTTTTTAAACGTGTGGCCTTTTTCCAAAAGATGGTTCGCGAATTCAAAAAAGTTATTGTTATTGAGACATCTCAAGTGATACTTTACTCTGACATTAAAATCACGTGCCGTTTTACCTAGTTAAAATGCCGAACAGTCATTACAATTTAGTTTATAAATACCGAATGATTTAGCGGGTCGACTCTTGTCTTTGGAATTTATTATAAGTTTGCCTACGTTATTGTTAGTATAAAACGCGACTTTTAATGTAACTTGCAAAACTTTTAGTTACTTTATCTGAAATGTTATTTATGTATAGGTAATATTCTCCGCCATGGTTCCTTTATATTATTTGGTGAAGTGTGATGTAAATATTGATCGCGTATAAAAATTCTGGGACGTAACCGTTATTTATGGCAATTTGTTTTATGATTTGTAATTCTATTTGAAAATTGTCATCTGTCATCGGGATATTCACTAGACGATGTATCATTGAATGGAACGCGGAATGTTTATGCGATAAAGGGTGGTTTGAAGTATTATGAAGAACGGTATGTGTGTATGTAGGTTTACGGTAGATGCTAAATTATATTCTGTTAGTATTATTTTGTAACGTTTAACAGCTGCGCATATAATGACAAAACAAAACGTGATTAGCTGTCAATTCAATCACGGGTAAATGTGCGATTATCGTGTCAAACAAAGAAAATTATTTTTTAATTGTATTTTATAGGGTTAAATACATATTAACTCCCATACAAATCCAGTCATTTTGTAGAAATTTGAAAATATATTTTTGTAAGATTTTTGCCAATTTATTTGGCTTGTATTAAATAGGGATAGTTCTAATGTTTTACAAATAAAAGTCAGAAGAATTTAAAAAAGGCAAACTGTGATGTCGCTTATCTCTGTAACTGTTAACATTTCACCCAAAGTGTAAATTATATTTTTTATTCAAAATTGAATTAAGATGTTATCTGGTATTAATACATTCAAATAAATATTTTAACTATGATTTCAAATATATACATATAAATCAAATCAGTGTGATTATTTATATATTAAAAATAATTTTTCCTTACCAAATCATAAATGCTCAAATGAATTGAATCTCTCAATGTACCCAGAGAGTGCAGTTCTACGAGTCCATTCACTAAATATGCACAGAAAGTCAGTCTTCCAAGTGGGATAAGAGGCTTCCACAAAAATATTTTCCCCAAAGGCCCTGCAAGAAAAAAACTTAAAATTAAAAAACAATAATTACGAAACTGCACAAACGATAGTGACCACTTCAACCTTTCGCTAATACCACTTTATCAGTTAAGCCATAGTAACCCTATAATTATTTTATTTTATTTTTTTGTTATCTTTTAGAGAGATTGTTTTTTTCTGTTTTTCTTTTATACACATAAAGGTAAGTATTTTTCAAAGCGATTATCTAATCTGTTTTAATTATCAAAAACCACATTCTGTGATCACAACTTGACATCTAGTCTCAGTCTGTTGGGACATATTTTTTATACAAATACATATCGACGGCTCCTACGTATAATATCGTAACCCACAAATCGACGATTTTTAGTTTTTTCTGTATTTCATATGTATTTAATTATATCTTTATTTCCAAGAAAGAAAAAAATTATTTTGCAATAAATAACGTTTTTTTCAGACGTATTTTATCGTATCTCAAACAATCACATATTTTTTACGAAGTATACTGTCGTATGTAACACTTACGATAATTTTCGTTGGAAAATAACATAAGATAATTTTATCGTATGTAACACTTACGATAACGTACGTTGGAAAATAACATAAGATAATTATCGTATGTAACACTTACGATAACATACGTTGGAAAATAACATAAGATAATTATCGTATGTAACACTTACGATAACATACGTTGGAAAATAACATAAGAAAATTATCGTATGTAACACTTACGATAACATACGTTGGAAAATAACATAAGAAAATTATCGTATGTAACACTTACGTTATTCTGCGTCGCGTCTTTTCCGAAGTAAAATATTGTAAGTCATTTATACGAAATTTTACGTCGCTTCTTTTCCGAAGTTAAATGTTGTAAGTCATTTATACGATATTTTACGTCGCGTCTGTTCCGAAGTATAATATCGTTTGTGCATTTCTACAAAAACCTTTAATAATTTCGACTTTTTTTGTGATTATTTATGAAACTACAGTATAAAGTAAAATATTTAAACGAAATTTCAAAAAAATTGGGCAATATTTAGATTTATACCGAACGAAAGTATGTTCAAATCCTTCTCCTGTAAAATTGAATTTTGTGGGTTACGATATTATACGTAGGAGCCGTCGATGTATGTCCATGGGCAGCCCCCGTTGTCCAGTGGGCATGGCACTGACTTCTCACGCTGAATCCTGGTGAAGCAACTATATGTAATCTGTGATTTTTATGTGTTTCGCTGCAGTAATTGGACGTAGTGAAGAATAAATGTAGTAAAAAACAATTATAGTAATGCAAAATCAATCTATGAGAATAATATTGAAAAAAAAGTAACCCATAAAAACCAAGTTTTTATTATACTCCCTTTCTTTGTAAAATATAACAACAATTAAAGACGAATTAAAACATATAACACAACACTTAACTTACAGTAATTTAATATATTTCTAAAATGTCAGATGTTTTGAGCTTTGATAAGGCACTTCATGCTTTGAAGATTAAATTCTAAAAACATTTGTCAGTCAATTTAGATTTTCAACATTCGTAGTGAAGTACCTATTATGTATACCGACGGAGTAATTCAAATTTAGAAAATATTCCGCGACGTTATCGGGCCGCCGTTGCTAATCAAACTTTTCTAATGATTCCAATTTGAAAAAACCAATAAAATTTCTAAAAATCCGAAATTATACTATAATAATTTTTTTTAACGAAAATTTGACAGATCTTCTTGATCGTCGCCACGAGTGTACTTGCCAAGTTTCAGCTCGATTGGATCAAGGGAAAAGGGTCAAAAATCGATCCAAAGTTTTTGTTGACGGCAAGCAAGCAGACGCCACGAGTTAGTATAAAGGGAGTAAAAATAGATATAATATGATCAGTATAGCAATAAAAGAACTTAATTGGTATGATTATCTTAAACAGAAAACATATTTTAATGTTATCTTACCTATGAAATTTACGTACTATATTGAAAATTACAAATATTTTTTCATGAAAAGTATATTTAATTACTCAAAGTATTGGCCATTGTTGTCTATGCACTTTTGCCATTTTTATGGCAGTTCATTGACGACATCTTTAGAAGACCTGGGGACGGGAATCGATGCATTATTTAAAATCGTTTTTCACCGCCTCATCATTTTTCCACCGTAAAAAGTTATCCAAATTTTAAAAAAAATGGAAATTAAGTGCAAGGTGTGATTAAGGTGGGTTATGGAGAGTTTCCAGTCGAAGCGCCTGTAATTTGAGGATGGTCCGTTGTGCAGTGTGCGGACGAGCTTTTTCGTGGAGTAGAACAATGCAAGTCTCAGTTGTTTCATAGCGAGCTTGTCCATACCTAATTGTTTTCAATTTTTGACAGTATACCCCCGCAGTAATTGTTGTACCAGATCCCAAGAAGCTGTAGTGAAATGCTTAAGGCCGGCAAAGGTCCACCTATAGTCATAAGCTGTTTCTTTAGAAGCAATTTGCGTTTGGGACATTGTTTGGCTGCCTCCTCTGGATCCAAACATTGACAAACGTTTCTGATTATCGTATAGTATCCACTTCTCATTACAAGTTTTTCTCATTACAAATTTTATGTTATATTTTAAGGTAAAAGCCTATACACATTGCCGCTCTTTACTTTATATTTTTAACTTTTAATTCATGATTTGGTGCTATTCCTGAAACTTCATATTTCGCTACTTATAACTTATATTGTTTAATGTATGTTCTTTTTAATTTTATGTTATATTTTAAGGTAAAAGCCTATACACACTGCCGCTATTTACTTTATATTTTTAACTTTTAACTCATGATTTGGTGCTATACAGATATTGTTTAATGTATGTGCTTTTTGAAATTTATTTTATACTCTTTATGTAAAAGCCTAATGGGCGTAAACAAATAAATAAATAAATAAATAAATAAATAAATAAACAAGTAACATTTTCGAATCATAATTCCTTAATTTATGTGAGAACTAAACAATTTACGACAAGTCTCGACGCGAGATTGCCGTTATCTTTCAGTAAGTTCATAGGGTACCCACATTGCGAGCTTTTTTATTTTCCCAATTTGATGAAAATTAATCGTTTTGTCACTGACGTTGAAGGCTTTAGCTAATTCTGACATGGTTTGAGATGAATTCGCTTCCACTATCGCTTTCAAATCATCAGTATCAACTGTAGTCTCCGGTCGTCCACGGCACTCGTCGTTGGGGTTGAAATATTCAGAACGGAAGCGATCAAACTAAAAACGCACCATGCATTCGTCTCCGGTACCTGGTCCATACACATCGTTGATATTGTATGATATTGACATCTGTGCAGCATTAGCGCCTCGACGGAAATCATATTAAAAAATAACGCTAATTTTCATTTTCTCCATGGTCACAAAGAAAACACAAATGAATAACGTATTTTGAAAACGGAATGTGATAGCTTTAATATAATATGACATTAATTTGAATATAGAATACAAAGTCGAATGGAAGATATCGAACTTCAAACTAGCGAGTTTTAGTAAAGGGTCATTTCATAGATATGGACTTAATATATAATTTATTTTTAAAATCCACAATGGAAAAATTATTCAGAATTAACAAAAATAATAATTAACGCAAATCAACCTAAGCACGAGCATGAAACTACCATTCAGCAAGAAGGCCAGATATCAGAAACCGACGATGTATGTACATATTGTACAGTGCAATAAGATTTTTAATGAAATGCCGAATGATATAAGAAAGGAGAAAAAACATACACAAAACACAATAAAAACAAAATCGGCTCCAACATACCTCCATTTTTAGTTGCGCATACTACGAGAAGCCAGCCAGTAGAGGCTGCCCACGCAATACGATGAAGGGCGGAGTACATGGCTGCCGAGAATGGATTGTACACGTAATCGGTCTGGTAAAACACTGATACTGTGAAGACAGAGCTGACTCCGCAAATAACAGCCATTATCCATCCTAGGACTAAGGTTTTCGTTTTCAATTTATACCTGTAAAACACATTCAACGTATTAAAATAAAAAAATAAAATTTGCCCCAACATAAAATGGAAGAGCCTCTTGAAAATGTATTGCATATACAAGGTATGTTTATAAAGTAAGGGCCACAGGGCTTATGTTTAAATGTTATTAGTTGATACGAGCACAGTTTCACTTTCGCGTTTCACGCATGTGGGGTCACCTATCGGCTATTTACAAAGCTGCTAAGCAGTTTTTTTTTTGTTTCAGTAGGCGTTAGCCTTATATTCTCTTTTCTATGGTTTGCCTGTCGACAAATGCAAATAGCAAAGTTCGCGACCAACATTTCCCCCGCCATTTGTGAAGTGCGCGCTATGATTCTATTTTTGTGTACAAAAGGATATTTACCTACTGAATTTCATCGGGAGTTATGCCTTGTGAATGGACCTACAGTTATGAGTGAAGGAAATGTCAGAAACTAATGTTGAGACTTTAAAAATGACCGCACAAATGTGCATGATAAAGAGTGTAGCAGGCCCAGTATTCGGACCAACGAAATCATTGAACTAGCGAACCGAAAACTGCAAAGTGATCAGCGATTGACGATTATTGCTCTGGTTGATGAATTTCCGTAATTTGGCGTGATGAATAAATCAAAGTATTAGCCATTTATGTCGATGCAGTTTTGCCAGTTCTTGTCAAGTTCTTTGATGCCTTTGCTATAGAAAGTATGGGAATGGGAATGGATAAATTCTTTAAAAGCAACGGAAGCGATCAAACCAAACATGTATTTGATATTGCGTGTTGTCTGTGCAGCATTAATGCCACGACAGAACTCATATTCGAAAATAACACAAATTTTCATTTTCTCCATGGTCGCAAACACAGCAATGTAACGGACAGGATTAAAAGCGGCCCTGAGAAGGGCCTTCTACAGAAGATGGCGAAGGTGAGCTCCGTGGCTCGACACGGTCGCCGCCCATGATGCGGGACTGGTGACGTCATCTTGTATCATATAATATAATATATTATAATATAACCTATGTTGTATTATATAATATATACTATTATAACGTATAACATATAAATAATATATTATATATATGTTATATAATATATTTCTGCGTAATACATGGGGAAATTCGAAAGGAGACTGACATGATAAATTGAAGTACAGTGCCAATATCCTTTTAAATATACGAATTAACGGGGCATTGCCATTTTTTTTTTAAGGAAAATTTTTTAAATACAAATTAAATACGCCCATTTCTATCAAAAATTGAAATTGAAACTGTGATGTTTCTATAACACGGGTATTTTTCTAGGTACTTATTTAAATAATTTAATTTTTCACATGAATCAGTACGTGTTTCGTGCCCGTCCTAAGAGAGTTTAAAGCACTATTAATTAAAAATAATAAAAATTTATTTACCCATTTGTTTGAATTTTATGAAGAATGTATCCACTAATCAAACCAACACAATAGGCAGCGGCTCTCATATGTGTTTTAATGTAGACTTCCTTGAAATAGTAATTACTAGATATGTCAACCACTTCCCTATACAATTAAATAAAAAAACATTAATAAATTATCCACACACAGCACTAACCTGTTTACAAAATTACGCATATAGAAACAAAACCGCCATTGTGTAATTGACAAAAATAGACATATATAAGAGTAACTTGCTTGACAATCTGGCAAATTGTGGAAGTTTTACAATTGATAACTGCGCTTGAAAACATGTTTTAGGTACATTTATCAGAATTTCGTCAATTGCATAGTGGCAGTTTTGTTTCTATACTACTCATAGAATAATTACTTTGGATACGGCAGAAGAGTTGGATCCAATTTCCACCAATACGTCACAACAAACGGCACCAACGTGGCCGCGGATGTGACGATTCCAAGACTCCACTCGCCTATTCGGGGCCATTTCCACAAAGGATATATCAGAACGGGGGCCAAAAAGAATAGTTGAGTATCGACTGAGAGATACCAGGATTGGAACATGCACTGAAAATAATTTAAAGATAATTGTAAAACAAATAACAAACAGGGTGAACGTAGGTCAAAATACAACCAACTCAGTGTGGGACTGCCGTTTCCAAAAATAACAAAAAAAAAAAGGAATGTAATTATGATTTTTTGGTTTTCGTTCAGTTCGTGCAGCATCTTTTTTAAACTTTTGAAAATTTTCCCTGCTGTTAGTGGTCAGAACTATGAATGACTAACGCTTAACTTTTGTGCAAGCTCTCCAATTTTATTTATTGTACATGGTTCTGATTCAACTAACGCCTTCATGAACTTCTTCATCTTCAAGACTCTCATTTTTGGAACCTCTGCTATACCCATAGTACGATCTTGAATAGTACCCACATCGGAAGTATCATAATTTCAAAAACTACAAAACTTTATATAGGTTGTTTTTCTTTAGAGCTATAGAACTTTGAAATGACATAAAGCATATAAAAATCATGTCGATGACCTTTGTATTGATTTTATTGAAAATATAATTTTATGCCATTAGTGTTTAAATATTCTCTCTAGGAGGAAGACTCTTTAGGAGGTCAAGACCCACCAGGGGTTACAGAGTCAAGAGTGATGATGATGATGTTTAAATATAGGGTGTTTGTTCTAGAGATTTTTTTGGAATTAGCAACACTTTTACCAGCGACACAATTTGTGCCCAGTTTGACCAGAACTGCAACTTTTGCAAATTTATTTCCAAAATCGTGGTATTGTAATCATATTTTAATATTAATGAAATTATCTTTCTAGTAAAGCTAATACTATGGCCTTTACCGTAATTTGTGTGTATTTTATTTCACTTTAAATTTCAATACCTCTAAAAAAACACCTTATATAAACAACATTGATAGTTTTTAATTTCTACTGGTTTCAATACCACTGTATCTATGTCAGGACGGACGCACAATAACTGTTCCATAAATTAAATATGTAAATATTTGTGGCGGGTAGTGATGGTCAAACTTATTTTAACCGGTTATTTTCGGTACAGTTATTTGGGATTTATATTTTATAGTACCGATGATTGGTAACTAATATATATAACTGTTATTTAGTGCCAATGGTTGCCCGGCGAATTATAACTTTCAATCATCGACGCACTCACATACAAACCTCAAAAAACGGTTAGAGTTTCACTGGTTAAAATGCCATGACTAATAATTGTGGGGTAGAGTTTGACAGTGATACATTAAAATCAGGAATATATTGGGGTATTCATTCAATTTAATTGGTTATATAATTATATTGGATTTAGTTTTGAAGGATTTTTTGGTTTCTGACAATGAAAATTATGACCAGCCGAGTTAATGTAAACATTAAAAATAAGAGTGTTTACCACTATTTTTGATTTGGTTTCTGTTCTTTAGGATTTTGCCCAAATAAGTGGATGATCTGATTAAATGGTGGCTCGGTTAAGAGAATCAATATAAGTACTTGCATTTAAAAGTTTTACTTTTATTCTGCACATTAAATAATGGAAAATACTTTCACAATATGGATTTTTTACTCTTCTACAAGACACATACATATTTTATCTCAAAAAATGGAAGATACTTGAAACTACCACAATTTAACACCACGAGAGAAAATTCATTATCTTCAAACAGTGCATTATTTGCTGACGCCACGGTTTCCTCAACGTAAAAAAATAAACCAGGTCCAAAGAAAGTTTTCTCACCAAGTGATCTGTATTTACGTAGTTATTGATGTAAAGAATATTAGTCCACCATGACTGAAGACACCTTTCTTTTTCCAGCTGCATTTTGGAGTCCCAAAGTGGACCACTATCTATTTTGTCTAGCCATGTCATATACAACGCTATCACAACAAAATATGATGGGGTTACTCTGAAAGAAATGAAAAATATATAGCTGTATCGTTACGAACTAGAAAATCATGTGATTTGAGAATTATTTTAAATTCGCGAATTCCAAAAATCACCATTTGACCAAAAATATTTCGAGCATCTATCCCACTGATAGCATTATACATATATGTAATTATTACTACACTGTTTTATCATATTTGGGGGGTTCAGGTGTAAGAAGAAATTGAGATAAACGTGTTTGAAACTGTTTTTAAAGCCAAAGGAGTGATTTGAAATTAATAGGTATGTCTTTGATTAAAATAATCTAAAACATACAAACATGTTTTCTGGAGCAGTTAGCATTTTTAAAGCTGATATACCTTTACCCGATATTGATTTTCAAACACGTTACACTCTATTTGTCAATTGGATAGTGGAGAGTTTGTTTCGGAACCACACATTTGTAGTGCACATCATAATATTTAAGTACCAGTACATACCAGTCAGAAATAAAAAATCTAAAATTTATATTCAACAATATCAATAAAATTACGCATAGCCGTTATTATAAATAATCTGCAAGATAATACAGTGAATAAACATGTAAAAAAATGGATCATGTTTTTCAATGCTGGCAAATGTATCATTCATTGTTTACAATTATTTTTTTTAACAATTCTTATATCGTAAATGTATGGTAAATCTGTCGAATTGAAATCATCAGCCAAGTTAGCCTCGAAGCGGTCAAAAGATTAGTTGTCGTTTGTCATACCGCTATTTTATGCAATACGTTATTTAATATTATAAAAAAATAGCTGTAATATGTTAAAAATGACTGTACTTTTACATGCTGGTTTCTAAAGAATAATTCTGTACTTATTTATAGCCGACATCCATGAAATAGTAAAACGACTTCTATCAAAACATTTTTTTTATATTTCGGCTGCCAGCAGTTAATGGTATTATTTTAAGCCCTGGCAGTTGTGTTGGGCGGAACATGAAATAGTTCGCGTCTTTGCTAAGCCTTAGTATATATTTATAGTATTTATATATTATAAGTGGAATGTCCGTAATTTCATTTGAATTCACGGCTAAAAAAACCTCATTTTAAACGCCCGAAGATGGGACTTGAATCCCGGGCCAGCAAACTCAAACCAGCCGCTTAACATATGTTGCTACCGCCGCCTCTCCGAGGACCGCTAAAAAATACTATAAATATACACTAAGGCTTAGCAAAGACGCGAACTATTTCATGTTCCGCCCAGCACAATCGCCAGGGCTCAAAATAAGACCATTAACAGCCGGCAGGGGAAATATTAAAAAAATGTTCAAATATTTTGATAAAAGTCGTTTTAGTATTTCATGGGTGTCGGCTACAAATAAGTAAATACTTATTCTTTAGAAACCGGCATGTAAAAGTTTCGTCATTTTTGACGGTTTACAGCTAGTATATTATATTTCTTAATAAGTCTTGACTTACTATGTATTTAAATTGAAAGTATATGGGTATAATTATCATATTGGTTTTATAAATTAAAAAGAAGTTGAATGAAATATAAGCTCACCTTAAATATCTGAAAAGATATATTGGAATAACATTCACATTTCCTTTTCTTTTATCAAATTCCAAAAGCAAAAGTCTACAGAACAAAAATGCACTGATAAGTAAGAATGTGTCAACTAACAATGGATTACTTAGTAACAACGTGTTTTCCACCCTTGTTAACATCTGAAAAAATAAAGAAAATCTTTAACTGGACAATTTATTAAATAAACAATAAAAAAAATAACCCATAAAAAACACGTTTTTATTATACTCCCTTTCTCATTTGTATTGTTTCCAATTTAATATTCTATTAACACATAGCCGACTGATCGGACACATGGCTTGAGTCAGACTAGTTGAAACAGGTTTCACGCTTTCTCCACGCGTCGGGCTCCTTTCTCATTTATATGGTTTTCAATTTGAAAAACCGTTAAAATTTCGAAAAATCCAAAATTATACTACAATATTTACATTTTTTTAAACGAAAATTTGTTAGATCATTTTTATAGTCGCCACGAGTCCGCCTGTAAACTTTCAGCTCGATTGGATCACGGGAAAAGGGTTAAAAATCGATCCAAAAAAAATTCGGTAGACAAGCAGACGCTACGAGTTAAAAGAAAGGGAGTAAAAAGGGTATTTTTATAAAGCAGCTCGATTTTTAAGCATTTTATAGATCAAATGATTTTTTTTATTGACAATTATGAAACTTTTAGCAACTCTTTAAGCCGTCTCAATGCCGAAATAAGAAGAACCCAATAATTATTTAAACATTTTAAATGCAAATGGATCCTCAATTTAGAATAGTCAAAGAAAAATGTATTTTTTTGTTTAAATCTGTGCCAAATGTGCCGCTTATGATATCAATTGGCCGCCTCATTCACCCCATTTAATAATGCTTGTTTTTTTATTTGGAGCTATATAGAGTAAAAAGGTCTACTATAATAAACTCACCCAGGATTCAACAGCTGAATGACAACTTTCGTTGTTAATAAATCGGTAAATTATCCCAAATAAGAAGTACGCCAATATACAATGAAAAAGAAAAATGTTATTAAAAGAGCTTATATTTGAGGCAGCAGGCAGCCTATTGACCGATATATTTTTTTCATAATAAATTGTCAAAAGTTAAATAACTTATTTTTTAATGAAAATTGTTTACTTGAAAATGATATTACTCTTCTTGAGATTAATTATACATTATATACCACTCGAGATTCGAGAGTGACAGAACCTCTCATCGACACGTAAAGTATTAAAATAAATACATTAAAATACATATAGAAAACACGGCTTAGGTGGATGTACACATAAATAATTAGGTAAGGACAAAAGAAGCCGGAGTTATTTATTCCATCAATTTTGAATAACATCATGTATTTATACAAAATTAACGCCAATTCCATCAAAAACAGCATAATGCCTGATAGGTATTATCAGGTAAACAATACCAATAGCTAACAATTTAAAACATGATACCAAAATATTGTCTAACCTCATCGTAAAATCCCGAGTTCATGATGGGACCGCTGAATATGAAAATTAGGGCGTGTCCAGACAGGATGAGGAACATGGCCAGTGTTCTGATTCCAGCGATGGCATCCAGTCCGTGTACACTTTTCTTCACGCTGAAGATCTTTTTCAAGTTCCTTGCTATAGAGAAAGACAAAATGGCTGACTCCAGTATGCCAGACGGCCTCTTGGGGGAGTTTTTGTTTTTCAAATGCACATACAAATGGAATATTGTGCAGGCAATCAAAATGCTGCTGAAACCCGCAATAAATGATCTGAAAGTAGAGACTTAATATAAATCACTGTGGAATATAATATAACAATCAAATAATTTATTTAATAACAGTAAAATGACTAATAATAAAACACTTTGTATCATATAAACCACTAATTTTTCCGAACTACAAGTACCGAAGTCCCTGCTGAATTCAAGGATGATAGGGGGGAAAAGCTTAGGAATGCCAAAATTAAGATGGAGCGACAATGTCCTCAAAGACATGTCTATCTTGCCTTGGAGGTTCCAAACTTGAAAGAGCTGGCAAAAGGCCGAGATAAGTGGAAGAAGAAGTGATGATGAAAGTGAACCCACTAATTTATTGAATAATCAACGTGTTTCGGGGGCAATGGTCTCTTCATCAAGATACCTACAACTTATACTAAGAATTAAAAATCGAAGTATAGACATTAAAAAAAAATATATGGGAGATGAATAACTATTTAGAAATATTGTGAACACAAATTTAAAAAGTAACTTTGTGCAAAAGGGACCTAGTTATTTATAATATTTAATTTGCTGTTACATTTGTATTAATTTGTAATTCATCCAATTGTAATCGTATGTTATTTGTTTGTAATATTTGCAAGCCCTTGTTAATATCAAAAGAACGTTTTGTTTGCAAAAGATGATTATGAAATTCAGAACAATCATTGGTATTGAAAAAGTGTAAATATTATAAATAATCAGGTGCTTTTTGCAAATAGCTACCTTTTAAATTTTGTTCCCATTAGTTCGTTATTAATTATTCATTTCTTGGTTTACACAAAGTGTTTTCTTGTTAATTATATAGGGTTAGTTGGAAAACATCAATAACCTCGCAGGACTATATTGCTGCCTTAATTATGAGTCGAAAATGTTCAAGCAACCATAACCTAATATCAACAGTTATAGAGTTATGCAATATTAAAGTTTGCATATTTTTTCAATATCTCAGATTTATTTTTTACGAAACGTTGAACTATCATTATAGTAACTTATATCGATAACGAAAAATTCATTTTTTCAATACAAGTTAAATAAAATGATAAAAATCCTGTGTTCCGGATGGGAACACTTTTTTATGCGGCTCAGTAGTCTTCGCTGGTGGGGCAGAGATCGCCACCAGAATTTGCTGTGAAGCTCGTAGTCCGTGGATATGCCAAAGGTCAAACGCCGAAGTAGTGCTTTTATCGTAGTAAAGTCGAAGAAAAAATCCGAAGCGAAGTCCAAGTCAGAAAGCAGTAGTCAAAAAATCCAAGAAAGCAGAGTCCAAAGTAGATGAGCAGGGTCAGAAATAAAAGGCAGCAAGAAGATTGTCCAAATAGCGATTCTCGTACCAACGCGAGTGGCGTAACTGTGGTACTCGCTCAAAAATGCATTTTATTTATACCAAATTTAAAATTTCACAAGATTGCGTCATAGCATGTTACAAAAACCAATGAGATTGCGTAATTCTGGGAAGGCGCCGCAGCGCTCCCGGCGGCCGAGCGGTGAACTACGTCATTCGCGATTGCACAATTTCACCGCGCGGCAGATTTCATATGGCAGATACAAATTAATTCACTAAAAATGCATTTTAGCTCCCAAGAGACTAATACTGTGTTATTTTGTAATAACAGACCTAGCAGATGATAATAACACAGTTATTTGGACGGGCTGGGTCATACAAGGCCCAAAAAACTAAAATTAAATTCGCCACAAACGGCTCAAATTTTCAAAAATTCATAAAAAATCAAAAACAGCATTTTTACAAGTTTTGCTATGACAAATGTAAATTGCGCATGCAAGCGCTCATTTTAACAGTAATTCCAAATATTTCAGGTAAATATTTACTGAGTTATAGGCATTCAAAAAAGCGCCAAAAACCAATTTTTTATTTCACTCTCAGGCGCGCCTATATCATTCCACATGTATAAAAATACATTTTCCAGACAGGCATTCAGTAAAGGAATGCAATGACACTACATAAGTAGGAATTCGTCTACGGTAAGCCGCTCTGATTGTCGATTAAAAATTCGACTTTTTAATATTCTCCATGGCGAGCCGTGTGCGTGAGCTTACCGCGACGTGGGCCCGAAAACAGGCGTCCACCGTTTCCAAATCGAGAAAAATACAAAAATTTTTCTCACGGTCTTCCAGTACTCATTTATTTCATGATGACCATCTCCACGATGGCGCCCGGTGCAGGCCTTCGGGCCCCCGTGGAGGGTATCCCATATACGCATCTCAGACGGGGGCTCGGAATTTGAGTACTAGGCGTTAGAAGTTATAGCCGGTCAGGTAAGTTTGTAAAATCTCTGAATATTCAAAAAACATTTATTTGCCCGTCGGCGGATTCAACGGCGGAAAGAAAGAGACGAGACCCTCTGCAGCGAGACTCGTCTCCCGTGTTGGCGAATATTGCGTGCCACACTCATGCCCATTTAGTGTTGGCGAACATCGCGGGTACCGCGTGCCACACACATACTTTACTTTGGGGCGTTACATCGCGGAAGAATCCCTTCGGCTCAAACTTCTAACCTTTGTCCACGCACCAATAGGTGCCAAATAAAAAATTATTTATTTCCATTTTATTCATAAAAATTCATAAAATTCCAATACATTTTTCTCATCAGAGATTCAACATAATGCACATGACAATATTGCATACAAAAAGGGCGCCAAGCGCTGCTTCTTACAAGGCATCAACATATTTTTAAAATATTTTCATAACATATACAAATTCCACACATATTTGTATCGACACTTGTAGCTGGAAATAACATCGGCGGCCAAACAGGCCCGCATTTTTCATATTCATTTAACAAAGGGCCAATCTCAGGGCTAGTGTCCGGACGATGTTGTTCTACAGCTAGTTGGAAGCAGTATGCGCGCGCGGCCCCCCTCCAGTCGCGGCAGCAGCCGCTGGGCACTGACTTGCGCGCGCTCCGAGCGGCAACCCAATTTTCAGTAGCGGCATACACGCCTCGTCTCCAATGCAATTTTCTGTATGTAGCGGCTGATTTATTTTGGACACGCGCCGCTCATAGTGGTCATGTTATGTTCTCATTTTTTACATGGCTCAACCCTGTCCGTTCCATCCTGCATAAATTCCAATTGGAATATTTTCCAACTGGATTTCGAAGGTTTTTAATATTTTATTTGACTTGTATAAAAGGGAATGAATTTTTTATATTCGATATAAGTTACTGTAATGATATAGTCCAACGTTTCACCAAAAATAAGTCAGAAATATTGAAAATAAACACCACATATAATTAAATAATTATTGGTACAATGTGGTGGTAAGTAGTGGCAATGGAATGCCGAGAAGAAAAATCGCGTTACGTATTTTTGTTTTTTAACGTATGGATTGTCAATAAGTTGTAACTCCTAGTGTGACACTAACGGAAAATGTCAAAACATTTATAAAAATTAGGATGATAATACGTTACAAAATACATAATGTACTATATTTTCAAGAATGCAGCAAACTGTAGACACCGACCCTTAATGACTAATGATAGCTGGACGAGAGATCAAAGTCTCATCCGTGGAGACACACCATAAGAATAATTATTGTTAATGGCGATGGGCTTAAATTGAAACGGCCGTACGTCACAGCGTTGCACTTCTACATCACTGCATTGCGTCCTACATTTTGAAGGACTGTTTCGGTTCATGAATTTAAAAATGTATTTACATAACGTACATTACGTAGAATTAGCACAAATGTTCCGGAAATATGTGCAGTACACACGCATCAAAACATGAGTAACGTACGGATACAAAAAAGAGATCGGCAAACATAATAAAGTACAATGCAAGGCTGCCCAACCTTTCAAACAGTCGGGCAAAATTGACGATTAAAAAATCTCAGGCGGGCCACTGACCGCTAACGGTTCCTATTTTTATTACTTTTGTTAGCAATTTAAAATAAGCCTTAATTATTAAGGTATTGTGCAACAAAAGAAATGCAATATTATGATATTGTCGCTTATTAAAATAATAATATAAATAGCATCTTCTGCCAAATAAAGAAACAAAATTTAAAAATCTAAATCTAAATAATTGGTAAATCTAAATAATGTGATTTTTGAAATTGTTTCAGTTTTAATAATTCTCATAATATGCTAGGCATCTTTTATATTTTCATTTTCAAAGTCCTGGAATCTGCTTTAGGGGGTAGTTAGGCAGTGGCGGTATTGAGCTTTTCTTTCAAATCTTTGGGATTTGGTGAATTTTTTCACTGGCTAAATTAATTATTTGAATTCGTCTATTAAAGTAATTATAGTCGGAAGTTAACAATCTTTGCCTTGTTATTTGAGATTCAAATTTTTGAGGTAATAAGTACCTAATGTCTACAAAAAATGCAAGATCACTCAACCAAGATTTATCATTAGCGGGCCACTTATAATGCATTCGCGGGCCACATTGTGGCCAAAAATTGCTATCGCGGGCCACATTGTGGTTCAAAATGGAACCAATTTTATGGACGCTCCCTAAGACCGCGTGCGTTCACCACACGCGCCACAATCACAATGGATTATGAAACGGAAAATATGTTTGTGTGAAGTAGCAAAATCTCTTGAACCATGAACGTCATAGCTTGTTTGAAACTCATAGGTTTACGCCACAATTTTCAGCTCGCAACGTCATTTCTCTCATGGGCGGAGTTTGTTAATATTGATTTAATTGTCAAAAAATAAGACAATATGACTTATTTATTGCTGTTTGAGTGTATCGAAACGCGTTTGAATAAATAATTTGATAATGACTTGATTTATTCTGGCTTTTTTCTTTATTAATTAGCATATTTTTTTATTCATCATATATCAGATTAGGTTAGAATATATTATCAGTGAAATATAAAATTGACATGTACATGCGCATAAATGTGAATCCAAATCTCGGAAAACTTAGAACAAAAAATAAAGTAAATACGTACACAAAGATAATATCTTTATTTTCGAGCCGTAAAGGTTCTTGCTTGTGGCAGTAGTTAGCGGGGAGGGTCACCTTACCCCCTCCAGAGGAGCTGATGAGGAGGCTGGAGACAAATTGCTGGATTTGTGCTGACGAGCAGGTGGCTGGAACACACACTGCCCAGTGGATATCCTCTCTAGGACCTGTTCTCTGAAATATAACAATATCGATTTATTATTTGACGAAGACCACGATTTACTAAGTCTAACAGGCTGATGGTATTTGGAAAGGTTAAGAAAAAAATCATGCGTGTACCTACGCATGTACGCGCGGTGCAAGATGGGTACAAGTTATACTTAATAAAAATCTTTGAGTAACAATTGCCAGAAGACTAAATTTAGTGAAAGGGGCATTTGTGGTGGTAACCTCGAAAGCGTGAAACTCTACTTAAAGCAATAGGGATCAATAGAATATTAGGCTATGTTTAGTTGTAATAGAAATAAAGTAGCCTGGTAATAAGCGGTTATAAGCGGTCTCATTTCAAAAAATATTTTTAAATAATCGTTTTATTTTGAAATTGCTCTCAATTTTACAAAAAAAAAACATGCTACATAGCTACATCCCAATTATAATAATTTCGTTGTCTGCCTGACCGCGTAACTTCGCGTAACGTCCGTAATTTCGTTCGAATTCACAGCTAAAAAACCAAATTAAAAACGGCCACAGATGGGACTTGAACCCCGGACGATGAAACTCGAACGCCGAGACTCACAGAAGACGCCACCACCGCCAGCGTATGTGTGGGATATTTGAAAAATATACTACATTAGCTGTTTGTACCCGGCGTTGGATTTAGTTTAAAATAAGTATTTGAGGACACACAAAGGTTCCCTTGTTTTGCATAAAAACATTATTTCCATTTAATCTAGGCTGGGATTGATAGGATGTCCAGGAGGGAATTATGGCCTATGTATTCCGCCGGGACCTAAAGACAAGAATGCAAAATTTGGATCAGATCGGCAAACGGTTTAGATTTGTACAGAAAATATATCAGGTGAAGGGGTGGGGTAAAAGGGGAGGGGGAAAAAGTTGTCTTCGTTGCCCGCCGGGTCTTGAATTTGGGTCAGATCGGTCATACGGTGTAGATTTGTACAGAAAATATAACAGGGGAGGGGGTGGGGTAAAAGAGAGGTGGGAAAAGTCACCTTCGTTACCTGCCGGGGCCTTAAGAATAATAATATTTGGATAATTTATATAGCGTCGTTTTCGCGAATACTCACCTCGAGGGCCTTAATATTAAGTAGGTATGCAAAATTTGAGTGAGATAGGTTGAACGGTACAGATTTGCATGGAAAATATATCAGTGGGAGAGGGAGGGAGAAATGTCACATATGTTATCCGCCGAAGCCTAAATAATAAGTATGTAAATTTTGAGTCCGATCGGTCAAACGGTACAGATTTGCATTGAAAATATACTAGGAGGAGGAGAAGGGGTAAAAGGAGAGGGAGAAAATGTCGCCTATATTACCCACCGGGTCACAAAGAATAAGTTTCCAAATTTTGAGTTCAAATGGTCAAACGGTACAGATTTTCATCGAATATATATCAGAGTGAGGGCAAGGGGTAAAATAATAGGGGGATAATGTCACCTATGTTACCCGTCAGGTCCTAAAGAATAAGTTTCCAAATTTAGAGTCCGATCGGTCGAACGGTACAGATTTGCATCGAAAATATATCAGGGGGAGGAGAAGGGATAAAATAATAGGGGGTAAATGTCACCTATGTTACCCGCCGAGTCCTAAAGAATAAGTTCCCAAATTTTGAGTCCGATCGGTCGAACGTTACAGATTTTAATCGAAAATATATAAAGGGGAGATATATTTTCTATACAAATCTGTGCCATTTGACCGATTTTAACACAAATTTCGTATACACATTCGCCGGGTTACAAAATAAACATTTCCCCCCTCTTTCCTATCTCCTCCCCCTTCTCCTGACATATTTTCCATGCAAATCTTTTTATTGAAAAAAATGCAAATGTTGATATTCCACATCTCCATAACTATTGATATTAATTAAGTTATGTTAGCTTGAATATTTTAGACTCATTATCAGGGCAGGAATCCGCCTATAATGTTTTTGCTACTAGCTATGAGGTACCCTGTATGTACCTATATGACGCATATTTTACGTGTCCGTATTTTTAAAAATCTTTATTCCATACCTACCTACCCCATTTTGAATCGATGTGGAAATCTAGCAATAATTTAATAGGTACTGTATTATTCGAAGGTTTTGGTATTCATTGCAAAAAAAATTACAGCTTTTTTTGGAATTAATATAAATATGTCTCATGAAAGAACAGCACATAAGTAAAAAATTCTACGTGACAGTACGTTGTTGACATAGTGTAATGTAATAAATGCAAGTTTTCGCCCAGTGACGATTTTATACGGCCGGGAAACCTAAGAACTGAAATTTCATATCCGGGTCGTATATATATATTTTTAATAGATTTTTCTGCTTATTTTTCTGGGCGATTAATTTTATTTATTATAAATTCTTATTAGTTATTGGATTACAAATAAACAAATAGAGAGGCGTATACCTACTTACGTTTTTATCTATCTATGCAATACATACCTTTCCATAGTGCGTTGTCGGTAAGGTCCTTTTTATAAGCTCCACATTGGCCAGGCAGTACTGACCCTGGATTGGGGTTTCCTCGTTTTCGAAACTCCCGGCCTGCAAACACTCGTCGAAATTTCCCAACTGGAAAGTGTTGCCCCAGAGCAGGCCGGTTGGGGACTTGGCAGATGCGTCGTACACTGTTGAAAAAATATTAATCAACAAATTAATTATCAAAACACGTTTAATAAAAGTGCAGTAGTGGGCATTAAATACTGGATACTATCTTGCATATATGTGGGGTATTTCAACAAAATATAGCCGATATGTTTGTGTAATAACACGATTTATAAATAATAAAAAAAGCTGTATTTTGTATGTTATATTCTTATGTCACATTCAGGATAAAATTCTCATTTTGTATACAGAGTGATTCGGAAAACATTAATATTCTCGCAGGACTATATTTCTGTCTCGATAATGAGACGACATTGTTCAAGCAGTCATGACTTAATATCAATAGTCACGGCGTTATGCAATATCAAAGTTTGCATTTATTTCTCAATATTTCTGATTTTTTTTACAAAACGCTGCGACGAGAGTTGGCGGCCCCTAAATGTGCCTTTTAGGTCTCCCAACCACTCACAGCGATGAAATTGCAACAAAGACGCATACTGGGTCTAACGTTACTATTAACGTCTACACAATAAATTTTCTGGACCCGAGGCGCGTAGATTTAGTATTCCGCTCTCTTCTTCACTTTAAGCTTCGGGCCAGTATTGAGATTACCAAGTGTTTTATTTCTACCTTCACGTCCTGTTCTTCACCTCGAAACCACATAAGTGAATATTAGCGACCGAACCCCTACAAAATATACCTGTCTGCGACGTACTAAGTATCTGTAGGATGAATATTTTATATTGATAAAATATCCATCCTCGACATCATGAAATAATAAAAAAAATAGTTAGGTTAGAGATATAAATATGACACATTCAGATTAAACATGTGTGTCTAAAATAATAAAAGCCTTTTAGCAGGCATCTTCAAAATTTGGGTACTTTACTTAGGTATGTTATTTGTTTTTAAAATATGTCAATTAGACGTGACCACTCGCTAGACCAGCGCGCCTCGCTCATTACGAAGTGGCGTACATAAAATATCCGACTCTTGGGTTATTATTCAAAACGTAAAATATTTTTTTTCCGCATTTGCAATATCGAGTGACTTGATGTTTAATCTATATAAATATACAGGGTGAAACAGAGCTAGTCCACAATGCTTTACAGGTGGATTCCTGCCTTGATTATGATTCGAAAATGTTCAAACCATGATCAAATATCAGTAATAATGTTATGCAATATCAAAGTTTGCATTTTTTTCCAGTATGTTACTGTAATGTAATCCAACGTTGTACAAATAAGATAAGAAATTAATGAGTATGAGTATAATTATGAGTAATTAAAATAGTACGGGTAAATTCATGTTTTGATTATGGAGATATACGACATCAAAGTTTGCTTTTTTTTAATGTTTCCGACAGTAGCAAAAACTTAGTAGCAAGGTCTTCTTCATTCAATTTTATAATTTTTAAAACTTTTAATAATTATTAATTTAATTTATCTCGAAAATTAAAAATTCATTCGCTTTGATACAAGTCAAACAAAGTAATTATAACTCTGCAAAATAACTGGTAAATATTTGAAAAAATAAAGAAAATCTCATAATTTGTAGTAGGGATGTAATGTATTTCATATTCGATAAAAGTTACTGTAATGATAATTCAACGTTTTGAAAAAATAAGTCAGAAATATTGAAAAAAAATGCATGTTTTGATATTGCATAACTCCATAACTTTTGATATTAAATTCATGATTGCTTGAAAATTTTCGACCCATGATCAAGGCAGGAATCCACCTGTAAAGACTAGCTCTATTACACCCTGTATAATGTATCCTTAAAAATTAATATTTTTTTCTTAGATTCTTATTTAAACCAGTCAAAAAAAATTTTTAAAGCATTTTTCACGGCCAAATCCAAAGCTAAGATGACACATCAGAAGTCACTTGACATGACTTAGAGTAAAGTGCTTTGGGTCGTCATAGGCATTAAAATTTGTGGTTTTGGCGGTAATTATGACAATGAGGTTTTATTGACTATTAGTTTGTTTATGGTAATTTGGCTGGTTTCGCCCACCCAGGAATGCTCTTTGATCGAATCCAGAGTTCGAGAGCGCGTGTTCTAGAAATGTTGTCCACTCGACAGACGTCAGATTTTCCCACAAGTTTTACAGTAAATTTTGGCTGTTTTCAATGCTAAAGCGTGGTTACAACCAGTATAATTATTGCGTTTGCGCTATAGTCTACAACAGCGTTTCGTAACCTTTTTCAGCCACGGACCCCTAGGAAAATAAGCACAATTTTCAAGGACCCCCTTAATAAAAAAACAACCTTTTATTTTAGTAATACAAATACAAAAAAATACGTTAAATGGTCCAGAAATGAGACTGCAGACCCCCATACATATATTCGCGGACAACAGGTTAAGAAACACTGCTCTAAAAGATTCCTCGACATTACATGTTTTATAATAAGTATATACGTGAAATCCCGTTTATAAAGAGAGGAAAGAATCATATTTTCAAATGTATACAGAGTAGTTTGTAGGTGAGTCGTCTAAAATAACGATCGGTGCAGCTAAATAAGCTAGGAATAGCTCAGAATAACCTAAACTAGGGAGAGTGTAAATATTAAGTATTCATTTGAATTTTATTTTCCTTTTCTACCATTCCCGTCTGCCACCATCTCATACGAAAATCAGTACAGACTCAGCGATACACGCACGACAACCATAGAATGAGAAATTTTACTATGGAGGCGGAGTAGGTACCTACCATTCGTATCCAAACTATTCTCGTTCATATCTCATTCTTCTGATACCAACATCACAGATCACTACAGTTTATTAAATTAGAGTCACAACTTTATTATTGAACATAGAAAATAGGCACGTACCTACCCACCACCTGTCACTGAATAATCGATATAAAAGTTCACAATAAAAATTGATCCATTGATTGATTTCCATAATCATAAATATTTTCTAATTCCTTTCAAAATTTCGTGGTAAAATCCAATATTTAACAACCAAACTTCAGATATCGTGTCTTTTCGATAATAATAATTTTGTTGACTATCTACATTACCTTCACAAAATACCAAAAATTCGTACGTGTATTCATGTAGGTATGCGCGGTTGAAGTTGATGCTTAAAAACTAAAAAAATATATTAATGACACTTAAAGTATTGAGTTATAAAAATCTATACCTACTGATTAGAAACTATACAACTTTGACAGCCGCATTGAATGTCGAATGAATGAACGCGTTTTTGTTTTGAAAACGAATATCTGGCAATTGTGACATTTTTGCAATAAATAATTTCTCGAATCACTGTTCATCGTTTTTGATAAACAAAAACTTTCTTCAAAAACATCGACAATACCAAGAAATGCAGAAATAGCTAAAATCGTAATTAGATAAACAGTTCTAATTTTTAATTCAATGACCAATCATCCTCCAGCTTTTGAATTGAGCATCTTTCTGATTGGTACTCGATTCAAGATGGTCGACAGTACATTATTTATATTAGGTACTGGAACACTAATTTCAAGTGAATACATTTTTGACGGTTTAACGAATGCGCCCGCATTTCGTTGCACACTAAAACGTCACTTTAACAACTAACTTGATCTCATGGTCTCGCATTTCCGCTACATGCTTCAAACGTTGCGCGTGCGCAATATCTGTTACAATGAAAAATTTACCCTAAATGCGCCACAAGAAGTATAACTTCAAAAATTTTCCTAATGGGACATTCCTTTTCAGTTTCTTCCATTCGGAGAGTATCCGTTAGCATTTAGCCACAAACAACAAGGCCAATATATCGGCAATCTGCGAACATGCATCCAAAGGGGATCTCAGTCACTTCATCAGATTTGACAAGACAAAAATCTTATCAACAGAACCGCGCCTTATACCCAGATTAGTGAGGGAGTCCATTGAAATATACAAACATACTTGATAGTTTGTAGCTGTAATTTCAATAGAGATGACAGCTGATTTGGCGCCCTGTTTTCACGACGTTGATTCAACCCTTGAGTGACGTCGCAGAAAAGTCCGCCGACGTAACTAGTACATATTGCACATTGGCGACCTCTATAGAAGAAGTGAACACTCCACAATAAAATGCATATAATTTGCGCCTCCGGAAGCATTATTCAGACCGCCCCACACGTCCGCGGGTACAGGTCGTCCTCCTAACGACGTTGAATAAGCATTCAACGAAACGTCGAGAATCGTTTCTCGGAAAAACATACGGTCCATATAAAATATCCGCAGCTGTTTACAGTTGAATAAGTTTCAGAAAAACACTTCTTTTGCACACTGTAAAATTCAAAATAAAACTCGACAATTCTTTTATACTTACACAGAGTCGTCGATGCCAGGTCCATACAGCAAAGAGTTTTCATCAAGAAGCTCTAGAGCATCTTTTTATCCTTGTCTACGCAAAACTCTTCCAATACAATAACACGTCCGGTAATCATCAGGTAAGCGCGTCCCTCAGCTGCACGAGCAGTATAGAAAATGACGTTGAATACGAATTCAACGAAACGTCGAGAGTCGTTTCTCGGAAAACATACGGTTCGTATAAAATATCCGTAACCATTTACAGTTAAATATGTCTAACGACCGTAATAACAATCTTAACTCTTTAATAATTTAATAACTATTAAAAATATAACCTTTCCTGGGGGTATATTTGAGCTTTTCTAAATTATTTCAACAATGACGCTGCTTCTGTGGACCTAATAAATCTGACGCTAGATGGCGTTGGTCAGCCTGCGCACCGGAACACAAATTACACTGCGCCCGCACCGGCGTGAAGAAAATATTTTTGAATTTTGCCTCCGAATTACGAAAGGAAAAAAAACAATTGTGCATTTTTTCGCATCGAATGAACGGATGTAAATTATTGATTAGTAAATGTTGCGATCAAATTTTCCGGGATTTCACCAGTTTATATTCCTACGCGTGTTATTACATCAAAACTTCTCAAGATAAGGGCGGCACGAAGAACTTTGTGACCAGACGATTTCGACTGCCTTGAAGCTGAAGAATAAATAGTCTATCGCAGGTTAGTAATCATAGGTTTTTCAGAGAGCGGAAACGTAATTGATATTTTTTTGCATGATTATGATATTGAGAGGTATTAATTGAATACAAGAAGAAACGATCCAAACATTAGTGAATTCTCATATAGACAGATTCAATATGGCGTCGTTAGTTCCAAATTTGTCCGTTCTCTAGATAAGTTGGACGTAGGGATGGGTAAATGAAAAAAAAATCGATATATATATCGAATCGATATTTTTAAAAAGTATCGAAAATAATCGATATACATTGCGAAAAAATATATCGATACTATTTTTTTCAAAAATGTAAGGGGAATAAGCTTTTGGCGACCAAAAAAAGGTCACCGGAAAAAATAAATCGATATATCGGAAAAAATATAGGTATCGATATATCAGAAAAAATATGTCGATATATCGGGAAAAAAATATCGATTTATCGAAAAAATATATCGATGTATCGGAAAAAATATATCGATGACCAAAAAAAAGGTCGCCAGAAAAAAACTGAAAAAATCGTCAGAAAAAGAAGAAAAATTTAACCAAAAAAAAATCGCCAAAAAATGACCAAAACTAAAAATGAAAAAAATATCGATATTCGATATATCGCGAAAAAATATATCGACGATAAATATCCATATTTTTTACTCATCCCTAGTTGGACGGACTATGCTGCATAGTCATGTACAGTCTGTACATGACTTACGTTTGCGGCCCATTAATAAAAATGTGACATGCATACGGCTCGAATTACAATAATACCTACACTCGTAGGTAGATGGTAAAATTATAATAACGCATCGATTATTTTACTTCATTAAATAAAAATAATCAAGAGCCAGATAAAAAAATGTGCTTGAGGACCAGTTTCTTTAACCCACAATATAGGAAACGTACAAACATTTACGCATTTGCATTTTTGCTCTGTATGCACATTTAGATTGCATATTTACATTCGTTGTTTTGTGATTATTGCACGTTACTTAGACAAACATAAGTGTATGTATGTATTTTTTGTTTATATCTCAGTAAATTTTGATGAGTAATAAATATATGCCAGCAGAAAGTAATGGGTGAAACAGATTCTTATTATTTACTAACGGCCACAATACACAAATTTTATACAAATTTGAAGCAATATTTTTATATGTGTGCTCTGAGAACGCGATTACTGTGATACTTCTATAAATGTAGAGTATAAAAGCAAAAGCAGCAATCTATAAAAAAAATGTTTTGAAAGCCGTTACCGAGGATTACTAATTTAAAATGTACTGAATTCTAGATGTTATGTGTCTATCCCTTCTAAAATAAATTTATAGACTAGGTTTCCCATGAAATCTCGAATTCAAAACATTATAAATTAGTAATACTGGAACACTGCATTCAATTTTTTTTGGACATTGCTGCCTTTGCTTTTATACCTCGCAATTTATCTTAATTAAATAATAATCACGCAGTGAAGAAATCCAGTAATTGTGTTCTTAGAAATTGTTTAGAAACGTTGCATTGTGTAAGAAATACAAATAAAAAACGTAATTATTTTTATAAACATTATGTATTCATTACCTTTTACATATGTCATATTAACATTACATACAACATTATAATATTATTTTAATAAAAAAGTAATTAATTCCATGTAACATGATTTTTTTATTTAAAAAATTCGTACGTGTAGTCATGTACGCGCGGTAGAAGGCATAATTAACTAAAATAAATTACGCTAAATTATTGAGTTGTACAAATTTACACTGATTATTGACGATTATTTTGCAATAAAAACTTTCTTAAAATAATGGTTCGCGTCTTAGATAAGCCCTGCTCTTAATCTTGAGGCTGGGCATTCAATGCAAATGCATATTTCGGCGTTTTTTTTTTTTACAAAAATGTGGGTTTCTATTATTAATTTATATCAGACAGAAAATTTTTAGACAGAAATTTTTAGGGCAATAACTTAGATAGAACCTTTTTTCTTATATAAAAGTAATAAACTGAACATTATTCACAATAATTAAGAAAATATAAGCATTAATCGACAGGCCGCGGCCAAAAAAATCGTTGTGTCCTAGGTGAGACAAACTTTTAATGAATATTTATATGCACGCGTAATATATTTTTTATACGTATAAAGTTTACTTCATTATCTTGAATCCGTATTAAAATAATTAAGAAATATTCAATATTAATAAAATTATAATGTTTTAATTTTACAAGAAATTTTTGTTTTTTGTTGATTTTAAAACGCCTTTCATTCATGTAAAGAGATGATTTTAAAAAGTATATTTTAAACTTTTAGAAGCATTTTAAAACCATAAATAATGAAAATATGTATATTAGAAATTTATCGATTAATTACTCAATTTATATTGGACATATTGTTATTTTATAGTACATAAATAGGGTACAGATTTTTCGTCGTAATCTTGGCTTTAAGATCATAAGAAACTATAATTTTCCCTAATATCTGATCGAGGGATCGCACATAAAACGCTGTCTTTCTAATAATGCCTGTATTCAAATAATATATTAGCATTACAATGGCGTCCTTACAAAGTAAATGTTTAAAAAGTTATATAGTCTATAACTTCTAACATAAATGAAAAAAAAAACTCATGGATGAATTAGTATCGAAAGTCCCTCCATTTGGAATCGTAGAATTGGAATCATCTTTCAGTCTTGCCTTGACATTAGTTTATCTATTACATATTACTTGTCTTATATTATTGTAATGTATGCCTTCTACGGTTGTTATAACAGTACCTACATGAAAGCAAGAGACTGTCCAGTGATTTCATAGAAAGAGGCTACTTTGTTTTTTTTAATAACGTAAGAGGTGTCATGTTATTTTTAATAAGGTACTTGAAAAAAGTAAACTATTTTATCCCTCAATGATGTATTGGAGGAAGGGATATGGACGTAGACGATAGAGTATAACCGAACTGTTTGTGTCAATATTAGAGCAGTGTTTTGATACTAAACTATTTTCTATAACCGAAGTGTCTGCTATTCCTTATCTTCGCAATTCCAAACACAACTTTTAAAACGAGTTTTTTCTGAATTAGATTCGTTTTGGTGGGAACCTCTCTTAAAGTATCTTAATAGACATGCAAATAAATTGTGCAATGGTTACTATCCATAACATTTAATTAACCATGTACTTATATAAAATAACAACATCAGTAACAACCATTGCACCAATCTCGTGATGCAATGCAATCTCTCTAATGCAACGATGGCTTATATTGCGAATCGTATACTTGATCTTGAAAATAATTTTTCTATTGAATTTAAACTACATGACGCAGATATAGATGATAATGATTTTTTTTACATGTTGAAAGAAGAGAGAAGAATGTATACTCTTACATTACAGGAGTTAAAACGTGGTCTAGTATGATGACATTTTAACCTTTAACGTTGTAAACAAGTATTACACATGTAAATAAGCGCTGGTGTCGTAACTATGTCATCATCGTCATCATCAGTAGCAGCGCGACAGCCAGAGATGAATTTGTTACCGTTTCTTTCTATCTGTAACGTCTCTCCTGTATGCTTGCGGATCAATGAACAAAACTTTTAATTTCTTGGTCTTCGATGCAATGCATGCGCTCCAGCCAACGTAAGTTTCCAATTTTAATATATTTCACCGCTGTCATCTTTTTATACGGCTCAGAACCTCTAATTTTTTTCTTCTTTTTCTCTTCTTCGTCTTTAGCCACTACCTACCTCGTTAGATAAAGGTATTAATTAGTCGTTTTTCAGTTTCGTTGGGACACAGCGTTCTTTTCTTAGTAGATAGATATTCTAAAATCTTTACGTACGACGTACAGCGCTGTTTTCGTGAGTAGGTACTCACCTCCTGCTGTTTTCGCACAATTTACAAAATATTCTGTATCTCCTTAAACCACATACTTATTCTTCTTCCTCTTCTTCTAGATCTGTTGATCTGTTCTGACAGAAAGCTGCTACTCTTGGGACTTCAAGAGCCAACTATCCCTCCATCGTTTAGGCGGTCTTCGAGAAAGACGATGAATAGGTGGGATTTCGTTAGCTTAAAACCACATACAACTAATAGTGCAGGTGTATGGTGTTTCGCTATAATTAATGTAACCAAATAAAGACAACCTAATTTTTAAGATATTAAATTAGAGGCATAATGTACTCGGCCGTATTTCGAAAATAGCAATATTGGAGTCTTAGAATTGTTATTCCAACACTTAACAGACGAGAATAATAATAATAAAAAAAACGAGACGTAGCTATACGCCGGTGTTCATCGTACACTATATAATCTTCTTATTTAGAAGATTTGTATATTTTCACATATTTATCTCAAAGTATATTTTTATAAACCCTCAAAACATTTGCAGTGTCCGATGTTGCGTTGCAGCGCATTGTATTGATTTCTCCAGTGCCTTGTTAATCGCAAACGTAACCTCACAATTCTTATGTTTCGACTAAAATTACATTAAATAATGCTCTATTTTAAGCTTATAGAAAAAAAAAGTTTCATATACACTTATAAATTTTTTCTCCCACAGGATCCTGATTTAAAATTATGGCATTGTCGCATTGGACTCGTATTTATATTTTGACGTTTGATGAATAACCGTCATGTACTTCTTTCTCCCTCCCTCTCTCGAGTACAAACTGGAAGAAACAAACACCGACGTATGACTGAGTCTCGTTTTTTTTATTTTTTATTTTCGTCTATTAAGTGTTGGTATAACAATCTTGATCCCAATACTGCTATTTTCAGAATACGGCCGACTGTATTTCTTGCGCAGGTCACCGAACTCACGACAAGGGGACAGTGAGCTATCGAGGTCGTCACCATCAAACTGGTATTAAAAAATGTGTTCGATAACGTAATATTTTATGAAAGTATATGTAAAGCTTAATATTATATTTCAAGAAATACACAGCGAAAGTGGTTGACATAATTTCACAAGTAGGTATTCGTAAAAAGTATACGATAAATCATAGGCTTGAGTAACAAATGTTCGATTAATAATATCATTCATTGATTAGTCGTATTTCCTCGAGTAAAAATATTTTATAAAATAATTTAATATATCGATAAAATCTATACATGTAAAACTCAACATCTGTCTGCCTGTCTGTTCTCTATACACATCTACACTGTTTGTACGATTCGACTCAAATTTTGCATACCTATGCTTTAGGACCCGACGGGTAACATAAGTGACATTTGCTCTTCTTTTTTACCCCTTCTCCTCCTCCTGATATATTTTCAACGCAAATTTATATGGTTCGACCGATCGGACACAAAATTTGGAAACATATTTTTTAGGACCCGACGGGTAACATAGGCGACATTTCCTCCCTCCCCCTGATATATTTTCAATGCAAATCTATACCGTTCGACCGATCTGCCTTAAATTTTGATAATAGTCTTAGGGACCCGGTACCATAGGTGACATTTCCCCGCTTACCGTTTACCCCACCCCCCCATCACTGATATATTTTCCGTGCAAATCTGTACTGTTTGACCGATCTGACCCAAATTTTGCATACTTTTTTTCCAGGACCAATCGAGTAATATTTCGCTCCTCCCCATTAACCCCACCCCCTCTCCCTGATATACTTTCTGTACAAATCTACACCGCTTGATCGATTGGACCCAAATTTTGCATATGGAAAAAATATGCCACATTTCTTCCCTATATTTCCTATCCATTTTATATTATATGTAATGGTTAAATGGAAACATTGTTATAATTAGAGGCTTTGCAAAACAATGGAACCTTTGTTTCCCCTCACAAATTTATTTTCAACTTAATCCTTTATCCGTGCAACACCGGGTACGAACAGTTAGTAATATATATTTTCCATTAATTTAGCTAGATTTCAATAGAATTACTACCTATTGCAGGGGGTCTTGTGCAACGAAACATCGGGAAAATTTCAAAACATCACACTATTCGATTACAGTATCTAGTGTCTCTTCTGGAGTCGTGTCGTTTAAGGTGAATTGTTTCGTTGAGGAAATCTAGGCCGAAGATTCGGCACGGTAACACAACAATTACGATACCTATTTATTCTGAAACGTAAGACAAACAGAATGCACTGTAAATATAATGTAAAATATTATATAATATTATGTAAAAATATTATATAAAATATTAAGGGAGTGACATTTTATATACAAAAAAGTGAAGTGTGAGGCGCGAAAAGTTGTTGAGAGAGTTGTTTCGAAAGAATTTACACTAGCTGTTCGTACCCGGCGTTAAACGGGTTAAGGATTAAGTTGAAAATAAATTTGTGGGGGAAACTAAGGTTTGATTCGAACGGTATAGACGGGAGGAAAAAAGGTAAAAGGGGAGGGAGGAAATATAGTCTATGTTACCCGTCGAGTCCTAAAGAATTATTTTCCAATCTTGAGTCCGATCGATCGAACGGTACAGATTTACATCGAAAATATGTCAGGGTGACGGGAAGGGGTAAAAGAGGAGGTGGGAAATGTCGCCTATGTTACTCGCCGGGTCCTAAAGCATAAATATGCAAAAGACAGACATTGAGTTTTATAGATATAGATGCATAATTATTTGCTATTGTAAATTAATAAATTGGTTATAGGTCGACCTCAATCAAAAGACCATTCCCTAGCTTTGTCCACTATGAAGAAAGCGGGGGAATGTTGCCTTGCAAGCCCGTATTACAAGCCTCAATATGATATTCCAAATAAATATATATTTTTTAGTGTAAAAAAGGTTACTTCTTACTAGAAAAACTTCTTTTGTGTTCATTTTTTGCATCGTACCAACACACATATTTTATGCGCACATTCTTTTGAATGCGGACTACCTATACTACTGGACACCCTAAAACGGGCTTATTTGGTTTTGGTTACTACTATACTACACTACTTACTTTACATTTGTATTAAAAATTTACCTACTCAATCATAATTTTTTTTGCATTTTATTTTTAATTTTTTAAATGAATGTATAACATCGCAAGAATATTGTGTCAAAATTTCAAGCCAATCGGAGCAAAATTGACGAAATTATGAACATTTGAGCGATACTCAGACTGATTTTCTATACCTGCTTGGGCAACTAAGAGACGCGCTCACCTGAGGATACCGGACTGCTTATTTATTGATTGCAGAGTTTTTGCGTAGACAATGACAAAAAGATTATAACACTGATGAAAGCGCGTGCTGTGTGAACAATGCATCCGACGACTATGTGTAAGTATAAAATAAGTGTTAGTTTTATTTTGAATTTTACAGTGTGCAAAACTTTAAAGCGTTTTCCCCACATCTCACGTTTTCAAAGTCGGTGTCCATCATAACTTCAAAACTACTGCACCGAACCTTTTGAAATTTTGAACACTATTTTTGTACATAATGTACTAGGTAACGCTGGAGACTTTTTTTCAAATATGTTATTAATTTTTATTTTTTAATAACAAATTAGTCGATATTTTTCGCAAAAAATCGCTTTTTTCCCTTCAAATTGTTCCAAAAAATTGAAAAATTGAAATTTCAATAAACCCTCCCAGCGTTACCTGGGAAAACCTATTATCTAACGTATGAACTTTGATTTTTTGATTTCAGATGATCTAGCACCAAGTTATGATGGACACCGCAATTCTCCTTTTTTCCGAGACACGTCCGAATAATTGCTGCCTTTGCCGTATTTTTTAATATTTCTTCTTGAAAATTTTACACAATATTCTTCAAATGTCATACTTTAATGTACCATTAGTTTTAATAAAGATATTTTATGTGTCGTCACAAAAAATTCACAAAAACATGCCTTTTTTAGTACGAATTAACCTTACCCCCCCCTTAAGTAATGAATTATTTTATGTATTCACTAGCTGTTCGTACCCAGTGAGTTGCACGGGTTAAGGATAAAGTTGAAAATAAATTTGTGGGGGGGAAACAAAGTTTCGATTCGATCGGTATAGATTTGCATCGAATATATATCAGGGGGAGGAGGAAGGGTAAAAAAGGAGGGGAGAAATGTCGCCTATGTTACCCGCCGAGTCCTAAAGAATAATATTTTGAGTCCGATCGGTCAAACATGAGTATGTGTATCAGTGCCTTAAAGCGATTACATATTTCGAGTAAATTTCCAAAAGACAAAATCCAGCGTGCTGCGCCTTCACGCTTCACGCGGTCCTGGTGCGGAAGTGGTTTTAAAAGTGAAAAATTTATGGCCACTTTGATTCATTCGACGTCGACCGGTTTTAATACCAGTGTATATTCACCAAGACGGACTGTGTGGTAATCTATATTCTACAATACGTATTAAAAATAATAATTATGTCTAACCACAAATATTCACGCTTTAAACAACAAACCATTTTAATAAATTATTAGATATTAAGATAAATTGTGACCGTTTTTTTCAAATGAAGAGGACACAAGACACAAGGACACAGGACATAAGAGGACACAACAACAAAAAAATACAATAAATTAGTCAATAAAGTATTCTCCTATATTATTTACAACTTCTTGTCAACGTTCTTCAAGTTTTTGAAGCCTCTGCGATAAAAACCATCCAGTCTTGACTCGAAGAATTCATCATTCGAACAGAAGGTGTCGAAAGTGCCAACTTTTGTCTACTTGACATTCTATTTTGAAGGCATGTAATTAAATAAAATAATAGATGTAATGTCAAAGTAATGAAGTAGAACCTTTACCAATTAGTTTCACATTTGGCACGCATTTTTAAATTCGAATAAAATGGATTCTATCTAACACCTAATACTCATAAATTAATTTACTCCTTAACGGTTAAAACCATACTTTGTAGATAATTACATGCTCATTTATTACAATATAATATAACATAATATAATATATAAATATATAATTATAAAAATATAATATATAATTATAACATAATATAATATATAAAATAACATCTTGGCACATAGATATTTCTTCAAAAGATATCACACTTCCATCCGTATTCTGAAAATAACAATATCTGGATCTTTAAGATCTTTATCCCAACACTTAATAGACGATAATAAAAATCAAAAATGTCCAGAGCGGATTTTGTAATTCAACGGCTCAAAAACACTGTATTAAAAGATGATATAAGAAAGATTGTTTCTTACAAACGTATTAATTTCTTCATCCACAGCGTCCAGATGAAATATCATGGCTAAACTTGACCGCGTTACCGCGTATTCAAATATTCCCATCTTGACATTTGACAGATAACAATTTACATCTTTCTCCCTCCCTCTATATCTATCTCATGTAGAAAGTTACAGAAACAAACACCGACGTAAGCTTATTATCGTCTATTAAGCGTTGGGATAAAGATCTTAAAGATCCAGACATATCTGTCAAATGTCAGGATGGGAAGATTTGAATACGCAGTATCGCCGAACACGGTTATGACAAGTTTAGCCATGATATTTCATCTGGACGCTGTGGATGAAGAAATTAATACCTTTGTAAGAAACAATCTTTCTTATGTCATATTTTAATACAGTGTATTTGAGCCGTAGAATAGCAAAATCCGCTCTGGACATTTTTAATTATTATTATCGTTTTTAAGTGTTGGGATAGAGATCTTAAAGATCCAGACATTGTTATTTTCAGAATCGGGCCGTTCATATATCGTTAAATATTTCGCTTATTTTCAGATCATCGCGCATATTTGCCACGTCTTCTAAATCGGTCTAGACAACTAATGAAATAGGTACTCCGACAAATGGCTATTTATTGCGTCCTTCCAAAGCTTCGAGTTCCGGTTATAATAAAATACGCTGAGCGGCATATAGGAAGGAGTTTGAACCACACCTACTTGTATTTCATTCACGTCAAAGTATTTCCGCAATACTTATATTAATTCAAGACGGACTTAATGGGGACTAGCGCAAGAATACACAATTGTACATTACAAACGTAAGGACAACATAAATATATTTATCTCACGAACCTGAGAAAAATGTCAGTTGCAAAATTGTTTTGTGGGAGGCTAAATTAAATTAGGAAACTGTTTTCGTCGCCTGGCGGCACGCCCGATCCGACAATATATTTTTTTAAAAGATCGCAATATAGGTAATACGTCGTTGCTTTTTCTAGAATGGCTCAGGCGTAATTATTTTGATTTAATTTAATTTGAAGCACGCTCTATACCAGCCATACTCAACCTGCGGCCCGCCAAGCTTTTACATGCGGCCCGAAACACATTTAATATCAGGAACGTGATTCAAAAAGTCAGGCATTGTAAGTTTTAAATATCTTGAAATACGCGCGAACAAAAAGACAAACTTCTGTCACTTTAAAACCGGCGATTTTTATGGTTTAAGAACGCACTTGTTTCAAACATAGATAGTTTACAGTGTAAGTTTTGTGTTTGTCATGTAATTTTTAGTCTTTTTTTTTATCCTCGTATTCCACATTCATCCATTACTGTCAGTAAAATCTCGTGTTCCAGTGTGTCGAATGGTTTTTTGAAATCTATAAATATGATTTCTACTTTTTTTTATCATTCAAATGATTCACACAATATTAGGAGTATATCCTAATCTTTGTACAAATCGATATTGTATTTTAATACATCGTGCCTTTACGGTTTCCCGCCACTATGTGGTCAACGCAACTCTGGAAGTTTTTTCTTTTTATAATTTCATCCCCCGTTACGTCTGTAATAAGATGTTAGAATCCGTACCTACTCATATATAATATTTTCGTATGCGTTTATATTAATTAATCTATTATTTTTGTTAAGACGCTTTACAAAAATAAACGATATACGTTAGTTTTGAATTTTATTTTTTTCATTATTGTATTTTGAGTAAGTATATAAATATGATGAAAATAAATTTCATGTACTAAAATAAGCGTTAAATATTATTAAAATTCTTTTATAGTTAAAAAATATATTTTTTGATTAATCAAGAGGGCGCGCCCTCATCATGAACCAATCAATACTGGTTTTCCCCGCATGATTTTTTTTCCGTCATATCAGTATAATATTGCGGCCCGCGTAACTTAGCAAACATATGTATGTGGCCCGAAGAAAAAAAAGGTTGAGTACCGCTGTTCTATACGATTACACCATAAAGGTAGAGATCGCCGAGATCAAACAGATGTTGTTTGAAGACTCCAATGCTGAAACTGGATATTGCCTTGGTTGGTGTCGGATTGTTATGAATTGTAACACATTTATCACAACATCAGGTATATTATCATTGGTTTGTGTTATCATATGACATGACTTTAATAATATATTATTTTACACTTTAAGAATATTATATAAAATAAGTACTTACCTACTCATATTATTTCAAAAGTTGGTAGCAAATCGGTTTGTTTCGCTCAAATTTATTAATTTCTTCGTCTGTTATGTTATACAGCTACTTAAAAATCAATAGATATTGTTATAGATCGCGATGACACAATAAATTATCTGAATTCTTACATTCGCTTGATTTATTTGGATTACTAACACACATCATTAATTTGTAGATTGGTGTACCTATGCCTAGGGCCTTAGTTAAAATGAAATTGTATTTGAAGTAAAGAAACTTACTTATTCCCGACTTGTTTAACGTAATTTGTTTCCGCTTTTATTAGTTAATAAACAGTTCGAGCAAAAAACAACAAAGCGTTTCACTGACGTTCGAAAAGTCAACATAACATTAAAACGGACGTCATGAGTTACGCAGAACGCGTAGGGCGAGACAAGCTTTATTCCAATAAAAATATGTGAATGTGAAGCGAGTGCTTCATAGGGTATATTGCATAAACTTTAAATTTCAAATTTTAATTTCGAATATCAATTCATATTTAGTGAATTCATTGTGTTATATCATAATTATTACGCACAATTTCCATAACATATTTATATAAATTATTAATTAACACATATTCGTGACTTACCGGGAGGATAAATTAAGTATTTTTAGTGTTAATATTGCTACGGACCTTGACATGAGATGCCTTAATTAAATGTGGTAAATTTGTCTACAAAACACAAAAACACTTTTGTCGTGGAATCAATTCCATTAATAAATCCGTAATATACAAATACTTTAAAATGTAAGTAGGTACTTGTTATTCATCTCCATATATTATGTTTGTCATGTTTAAATCATTGACATAAAAATCGTTTGTTTAGTGTGGGTAGGTAGATTCCTTAATTCATAACCAGCCTTTTAATTAAACTCGTCCTAGTATGGACGCGAGTGACGTACCTACGCATATAGTGTACAATTAAAATAATTACCTCTTTGCGTACACAGGCGTGACACTCTTTCTGGTCTGGTGCTCACTAGTGACCCGGCAGGCCAGCCCGGCTCTCTTCCTCGAACATTTTCTCCACATGGGTCTTCTGTTATGGAAATTTGTTGTTCAAGGCAGACAAAATTATCAACTTTCTCGAGCTGGGATCCATTTACGTGGATACTTTTTGAGTCGAAAAAATGTCTCATCGTTGATTTAGTCTTCAATTGTGCTCTGCCATTGGCAAAATTGATATAATAATGTACGATATATTCGACCGAAGAGACAAAAAGGTGATTTTTGCGTGTTATTTGAATTATCGTGTCATCGATGGACGAAAATGATTTCCGCCATGGTTAGTGCTGGCGAATTCCTCGCTTGTTTACACGACGGTTATATCATCATTTCCAAATATTCAAGAATTAAATATCCGCATTGTCCAATTCCGTGGCGGCCGATTAAGTTACTGAACTGACTGAATTGTTCGGATGAGCTTCTCCCTACGGTGAGCGTCAGAGAGAAAGGCCAGAGGAATCCCCCAGCGTTTGGCCGTTTCTCGGTGCAGATGATCTCAGGAAACGCGGAACTCAGGAACGAGCTCCACGATCGCTTGCCCCGGATCCGCTGTACCTGCAGCCGGGTGAGACAGGCGCCGGAGCACATACTCTGGAGCTGTTTCTAGAGAGACGCGAGAGAGGAAATGGAAGGAGATTTAGAAGTAGCAGATCGCTACTTATCATATCGATCTCCGATATGATAAGTAGCGCCAAGAACGCGGTACTGTTCCGGATGTCCTTTCTTGATTGGTTTGTCTTGATCTGCTCTTGGATCGTATGTGCCGGCCGTGGTACGTGTGCACAAGTCCATATTTCTATGTACTTATTTTTGTGTTGTCTTTTTAACCCGAAAGGGAATGTTTTTTTTTATCCCCTCAAATTTCCTGGCCTGTTTGATCCTCCGTATAATCTCGTGTATCCTTTGTATCCGCAGTTTTTTGTGATTATTTTATGCTGCGCTAATACATTTTTGCTTCTGCTCGTTTTACATTTGTTTTATAACTTCTGTACTTAAATATGTAAGTGTTTTTTTTATTTTTGAAGACAATGGAGGCAAATTTTGGATAGCAGCCGTACGGCGTCGCTTTGCATTAGAAACGCTGGGTCGCGCGGTTCCTTTTAGCATTAAAAATGCCAACCTAGTGGCAAACGAGCAGGACCGATATAGGAGCTTTTGATTATAAACGGTCCTGGGTAAGCGGTGGGTCCTCCCTCACTGTTGAGATGAACTAATTAGATTTATATTGTAATTTTTTTATAAAAATAAATATTCCACAAACAAATAAAAGGAAGTATTAACATTAAGCGCCCTTGAGGTGAGTAATCAGTACTCACGAAACGACGCTACACAAATGATCCAACTATTATTTATTATTATTGATATAAGGCAGCTTAAACAAGGGCCCATGTTTTTACTGATTTACTAGTTGTATCCCATAAAAAATATGGTACTTTTACATATCAGTTCCTGAGGAATAAATATTTAGTTATTTATATAAAAAAGAAAAGAAAAAATTACTTTAGGGAAAAAAAGGGGAAAAAATCTTCCAAATATTTTTTCACATTTCCCCTGCTGGAAAAGATATTAATTTAATGAAAAATTAACGCAATACTGTCTTTTGATCACAATATCACTCTAGCGACAGCATAATTAAATAAATAAATACCAAAATATAATAAAAAATATTTATAATAAAATTCAGTAATAGAAAAATATATTCCAACACCGGCTGATTTGAAAACACAATTTTCAAAGGGATAGAGCTATATTTCCTATAAAATCTCAAATTCAGTACATTCTACATTGGTAATCCTCGGCGACTGCTTTCAAAACTTTTTTTTGATATAACCGCTTTTGCTTTTATATCCCTCATGTACTACTACTACTACACTACACTACGTAACATTTATCGAAGACGCAACTCTTTCAGTCTTTGTAATAGTAATATTTATAGAGCGTCGAGATCTCTACTAATACTAATAATCAAGCGACAGGTGGCACGTGTATTTTAAGTTACATAAATGATAATATGTCAGACTCGATTTTAGTTTGTGTTAATTACTTAAGTTGGTTGTACTGTGGTAGACCTCTTCCAATGAATATTATATTACCTATCTGCAAATCTTAACTGGGAAACATATAAGTGAACCATTGTGGTTTGTGGTATCATGCCATGCAAGAATACAGAGGCAGTATCATTTGTGTGCATCTCGTATAAATGGGATTTTCCTATTTCCTGCTATTCCATATATAGCACATGTTGATTGTATCACAAGCCTTTTTAAATATCAATAAATTCTACCTGTATAGCTACAACATTTTTTTTGTATTTCATCTTATCAAGCAATTGTGTCTCCCTGTTGGATGACTGAATTAAATAAAAAAAAAAAAAAATTAAAAAAAAAAAAGAATAGTCATAGAACTTTCGCGAACCTTCTCCTTCCAGAACTTTCAAGAAATTTATTGAATGTACAGAAACCTTCTAGACACACCGACACATTCCGCCGCTCAGTTTACGACCTTATAGAACTTTTGGGAATTTTCTAGAACCTTCTCCTTCCAGAACTTTCTAGAGCAGGTTTTTCCGGAACCTTCTAGACTCACCGACACAGTCACAAACGACCTATTTTGAAATAATCTGAAGCATTTGCGGCCTTCCCTTAACAAAACCATGTGCTAGAAAGTACATTTTCGTCACCCACTGCCGCCCACTCGTAAAGTCTACCTGCGTCGTGTTTAATTGCATTGTAGTTGCAGTAATGTGTCAAACGGTGCGCTTGAGTTAATGAAATCAAAATAGTGAATTAAGCGGTTAAAATAACTAAATTAACCATTTAAAAAATACATTTTTGGTAAGAGAATTAGTAAAATAGTACAATACCAAAAATGATAACTTTGATTTTATAATTCATCTTTTAAAACAATGAACATTTCAATAATTCACTCATTCTTACAGCCACCCCCACCAAACTCGCATATTCTCAATGTGACACCAAGGGCTATCCACCACCATAACCACCAGTGGGTGGTTGTGGCTGGTTGTGGAGAAAACTTGGCGGATAGGGAAACACGGGTTTCTTTATATAATAGATATTTCTATTCTTTAGATGAGTATATATATATATATTATATATATATATATTGAGTATTATAAAAAACATTGAAGTACATATTAATATTTAAAATGAGTAGCTTGTTGGTCTTGTGGTTAGGACACTGGACTCGTGATCCAAAGGTCGCTGGTTCGAACCTCACTCCAGACTAGCAAGTTAGTCCTATTTTCATAGCACAAGCGTTTAGCTTAGTTTGAAAATAGTAAGAATATTGATGTGACACGTATTCCGTGTTCACATCTCTATTTTTTTAAAAAAAAATAAAATAAAATAAAATAAAAGGATAAAAAATATTTTTATGTATATTTTAAAATAATAGATTTTTTAATCACTTATTTTAACATGACGACGCCAGTTTTTAAAAAGATTCTTGAGATCAATAATTTTATCAGAAAACAAGTGGTTATATAATTCTTCCAAATTAAAAAAAAATATTTTTGCGATGGTACCTACTCACTCAATTCCAAGAAATATATGAGTGGCAAAGATCCAAACCAGCCTTTACAACAAAACAAACAAAAAAATAGTTAATCGGTCATAATATGCCAGCCGTACACACCGTGCCTTGTCTGCCGCGCAATTTCGCGTACGTTTGCTGTTTTTTAGACAGTTTTTTGTGACGGTTATATTTATGTAAAAATCAACAATAATCGCTAAGAATTTGCAGTTTTTGGTTTCTCAATATACAGACTTAAATAATTACTTTTATTTAAATAAAGACTTATTCATTAATTATGAAAATAAGTAACGTTTATTGTCAGAAGTGTATGCACATGTTTATCGAATAAAACCATAGAAGAAATAGCACTAAAGGTATTCTATTTCAATATTTTCATTCTAAATATATCAAAGAATATAAAAATACATACTTAATATTATCACTTAATATTTTTCTTAATACTTTTTTAACAGATAAAACACAATTAATGCGCTGTTCGAAGACGACATTTTTTGGAAAGAATTTTGTCCGGTATGCACGGCAAATGAGGTTGCTTGACGAATAGAACCCGTTCATTCATTCAAAAACTTAAAATACAACCAATAATAAACTTTAAAAACCCATAAACGTAGAAAAAATAGGCCGAATTCGCATACGTGTCTAGGAAGCGCAGATCTGCGCTCCGGCACACAGAGGGTACAAAAGTAGTCGCGCAGATCTACGCTCCGACACACGACGGGTTAATGGTAAAATTTAAATCATATGGTGTTCCTTTATAAGCCACAAGTACATGTGGCTTATAAAGCCTACTTCAAAAGTGCAAACATTATTACTATAATCGCATGTCGTTTTTTTGGCACAGCGCTTTCCATAATTTTTTTTTTCTAATCGGCGTCCAACGAAATGTCAAATCAATCATTCTCCCCGGTTTTGGGTGACGACTGTGTTGAAGACAAGCATTATACGACAAATTCAGTTCATTTTGAATCTGCAAGTTAATGTTTATTAATAACAATAGCAATTTTATCAATAAATTCGTTATTAGGTAATGTCTAAAAAATCGATATTAGTTCAGTGTTGTTTAGACATGGCTTTAACCATTTGGCAGGAATCTAACAGGATAAAAACCTGTCTATTTTATAATTTATTACTGCGAATCCGCCAGCCATTATAAGTTCTTCCCATGAACAATATAAATAAGTAACAGAAAACCGTGTCGGAGGAAAAAAAAACCTAATATGAAGACATTATAAAAATTAATCAAAAAGCTTTAAGAGGAGAGAATCGTCTTTCTTAAAGGTGAAACATAATTAGAGCAAAGAAATGTTTTGCAACAGTAGCCTGTAATAGCAAATGGAAATTAAAAAACTCAGCCTACCAGCAAAGAAAAATATTTGTTACGTATTATTCTTTGAATTGGTCATGAAAATTGACATTAATTTTATTTTGGGTCTGGATAAGTTTAGTATTATGATTGGATTAATTATTGTATTTAATTTAATCTAGTAATTGTTAGTAAAAAAAGTCCTACGTTACAAATTTTGGATTGTTTGGTGTATTTCCTGAAAGTCGAACAAGCCTTTGATTTTCATTATTTATTATGTTGTTATTGTAACAGATTTTACATTTTATTTTAATTGTGTTGAAAATATTGACTAAAAATATTGAAAACACAAAAGTTGTTTTATTAATAACCCATAAACTTTAGCCCGTTATCTCATTTCAACATATTGTAACATGTTTATATCGGCTGGTTTGGCACTGTGCCACTCATATGTACTATAGGACAGCACAGAGTTAAGTGCGAATCGAGTTTTGATTCTTCTTATTTTATGCGCAGAGTAGAACAATGTTACTGATACACAACCATTTTTATCTAAAAAATCTCAGAGACCAGAGATACAGCCTTACCCTTATACACTAGTGATGGGCCGAAACGTTATTGTGTGTGATTGACATTCTATTGTAAAGTAAACGAGTGATAACTAAGAAGTAATTATTGTCTAGTGTACCGATGTTTTTTTTTAAATAGTGATGCGAACACGGAATACGTGTCACATCAATATTCTTACTATTTTCAAACTAAGCTTAACGCTTGCGCTAAGAAAATAGGACTAACTTGCTGGTGTGTAGTGAGGTTCGAACCCGCGACCTTTGGATCACGAGGCGGGAGTCCGAACCCGCGACCTTTGGATCACGAGGCGGGAGTCCGAACCCGCGACCTTTGGATCACGAGGCGGGAGTCCGAACCCGCGACCTTTGGATCACGAGGCGGGAGTCCGAACCCGCGACCTTTGGATCACGAGGCGGGAGTCCGAACCCGCGACCTTTGGATCACGAGGCGGGAGTCCGAACCCGCGACCTTTGGATCACGAGGCGGGAGTCCGAACCCGCGACCTTTGGATCACGAGGCGGGAGTCCGAACCCGCGACCTTTGGATCACGAGGCGGGAGTCCGAACCCGCGACCTTTGGATCACGAGGCGGGAGTCCGAACCCGCGACCTTTGGATCACGAGGCGGGAGTCCGAACCCGCGACCTTTGGATCACGAGGCGGGAGTCCGAACCCGCGACCTTTGGATCACGAGGCGGGAGTCCGAACCCGCGACCTTTGGATCACGAGGCGGGAGTCCGAACCCGCGACCTTTGGATCACGAGGCGGGAGTCCGAATCCGCGACCTTTGGATCACGAGGCGGGAGTCCGAACCGCAAGACCAACATGCTACTCTTTTGTTGTTCTTGTGGGTAGGACTGCTACAAGACAACAAGTTGCCCGTTACATTACGAAAAGTTACCAGTCGTATTACGAAAAGTTACCAATTATCGATATAATCAGGTACAAATCTTAAAAAAACATTTAAAATAAAAGGTTTTTCCCATGTTGTGTACACCCACAGTTAGCCCTTTCTAATAAATAAACCAGTACTGTTCTTCTTTGTCCTCGCTATCATCTGTTTCACCCGTGTTATAAATTACAAATGCAAACACCTAGAACTAACTACTCACGTCATAACAAATCAGCCGTACATACTCGTACGTACGTTTAATCGTATTCATCGTCAGTCAATTAATTTCCTTATTACTCTACACAACAGGAAGAATTAGTCTGCGGTTTGAAGGAGAATACATCTAAAAACAAGTGAGCTCATTTTGTATTTTCATTCTAGAATGAAGAACTGAGATATTGAATCATCGTTGTACATAGGAACCAAACCGGTTTAAACCGAAACCGATTAACTGTTTTTTTTTTGTAAGATTTTAAAATAAACAAAAACTAGTTATTTTCACCCGGCTAACCGGTTAGATTTAAATAAAATAAAAATATAATAACCGTTATTTTGATAAATTTCTTAACACATATGGCCAGTTTATTATCGCACAGTTTTTTCAATCATTCAATTTCACTTTTACAATAATATTTTCCACCTTACTAAATTTATTTAGCTTTGATAACCATATACCTACCTTCCTGCCTAGGTAGCATGCAATGAACAATAAGCGTTTGTTTATTTATAACACGCCAACTCTGCTGTTTTAATATGGGTAGGTAGGTATTGACCTATCCTCGATAAACACGCAAATTACATCACTATTTATGGAGAATAAAAATTCTAAAGGAGGTCTCAATTGCTAACGTCACAGTTTGACGCTCTCGCATGGCCAGCAAACGAACCTATTTGGTCCGTAAAACAGTTTTGTTTTAAATAGTTGTCGATATACGCAAAATGAGAAGTGGCTAAGTAACTGTCAAGAAAAAAAAATGCACAATAAAATTTTAGATTGCGAGTAACTTGGTCTGCAAATAGTTCGCAAAAGGAGCGAAAAATTTAAATAATTGATAAATGAGCGAGTACTCGCTCGCTTGCTACACGAGCCTTGTCTGCCGAGCGGCACAAGATCATAACTGAGCGTGTGGATAAACAGTGCAAAATTTAGGAGAAAAGCACCACCCGAATAAGGCTGCAGCAGTGCGAGTGATGAATCTGTTTTCTGCGAAATCCCCAAAAGGTGGCACTAACGACTCACATTGGATAGACAAAGTCACCAAAAAAAAAAAAAGATTTCAATGAATCAACAGAGAGCAGTGATTCCTTTAGTGAACGTCCTCCTCTACAACGTCAAATTGAAATAATTAAATATGTATATTAAAACTGCTTTACAAAATTTACTTAAACCGGAACGTGAAAGAACATTTTTTATTGTGTGTAAATAGATGTGGAAATCGATTCCTTAATCTTCGCGGATAACATTGCACGCCTGGCGCCCACACAAGAGGCACTACAAAAGAGGACCTACAAAAGAGGACCTACAAAAGAGGACCTATAAAAGAGGACCTACAAAAGAGGATAAATAACTTTATTGAAAAGTGCACACAAGTACGGATGAAGGTTAACACTTCCAAAACAGAGGTGATGTTCGTAGGAAGAGACCACGAACAGTGCTCGATCAATATACAGGGGGCGTAGCTGAAGCAAGTCGATAAATTCAAATACCTTGGGATGGAATTTTCTAGCGATGGGAGGCAGAAAAGCGAAATAGATAGAGGAATCGGAGTTGCGGGTGGCGTTTTACGTCTTTGTATAATGCGGTAATACAAGCTGAGCCAAGTGTCGACAACAAACTAACCGTTTTCATATTTGAATTTTGTTTACCGTAATAGATGGCTACCAAAAATGGTTCCTAATGGAGAGAGTAAATGCAAAGAATCCAGGCTGCCGAGATGCGGGGAAGTGGGAGTTACACTGCTGGACAGAATGAGAAGTGCTGACATAAGACACGCTCGGCGAGGGGCCCTTACTCCTACATATACAGAAATCAGAAATGAGGTTCATGTTCAGGAAACACGTTCCAAGACTGCCAGAGGGATAATTACCAGGAAGTATCCTCTTGGTTGCCCCAGATTAAACTGGGAGAAACAACAGACAAAAGTGTACGAAGATAGGATGGGATAACATAACAAGACAGGGTAAACATCTTGTCAAGTCTTTAGGCAAGAGGATGAAGATGATGGTGTACTTCCTTTGTACTTTAGTGTTACAATAGGACTATCTATAATAGCCATTAACGAACTTTTAATAATTTGAAAGATAAAGAAAAATAGAATTTATCAAAAAACACATATTAGTTCAAACCATGTTCTTGGTACTAAAAATATTGACCAAACATAAAAAAAACGTATGTCAACATTACGTTCCGCAGGATGTCAACACAGTTATCATTGATCATGTCGAAATTTTATGGTCACTCTAAAAAAAGTTTTTCTGTAATAAAGACCATTCATTTACACATTATACGACCAATGTAGCACGTAATAGATATTGAAACAGTTCGATCACATACTTTTCAAGGACTAGTGTTGCAATATATAAAAAAGCGAAAGTGAGAAATCTACTTATTCCAGTGCACGTATCAGAATTTGTAAGTCATCGAAGAATGGTCACTGCCTGATGAAGAATCCTAGCGGCAACTAATTAACATTTAATTAAAAGCGATATTGAACGCTAGGGCAGGGAAGGCGAACCTTTTCCACAAATGATTTTTTTTAAATGTAGATTAACAGCAGGCCAATAATTTATCTGAAGAAAGTTAAAAGGTGATATTTATAACATATATAACCTATAAGGTGAGCTTAGTATAATGTCAAAATATTTAATAATTTATTTAATATTCGGAAATTGATATTTTACAAAATACATTATTTATGGTAAAGAAACTACATAATTTATTTGTTGAAAATAAAGTTGAGAATTGTCTTAAATCAAAAAATAAAATCATTTGTGTCGTTAAATAAATAAGTTATATGATAAAAAATTTCATCGCGCAAGTACGGAGTGCATGGCCCCCATGGTCAACGCGGTCTAACGGTCTTCGGCGCAACCGAATATTGCTAATTTTGTTTATGGTTACCGATCATGTACAATGATTATTAACTAAGTTTATAAATCTTCGCTTTTAAATATAACTTGAATCCAATTGTTGTTGTCGGATGTATTTCGTTGTATTTATTAATAATTTCAGATGTTCATTTATAATACAGAACAGAAATATCCTAGATTGGTATTATAAAACTTGACGTGAAATAAGCTTGTAGATCTCATTGATCGGACAGAAATGCTTAAATATAGTTGTGAGAGTGTTTAAGGGGTGTCTAGTTTGTTATTGAATATTTTAGTCCATAACTTTTCATCTTTTTTCTGAAAAGATTTAAAATTTGAATACCGAATGAAGGCATCAAAACATTTTCATTACAATTAACCACAAGTGGGGGCGCTGCGTAAATGATAGTACAGCGTTGAGCGCGGCGAGAGCTGTCCGTCGTCATCTATTGTATTTTCAGAGCAAAGTGGCATCGTGACCACAAAATTATACAATTAACACTTTATTAATGGGGCTTATGAAGCAAAGACAGAAAATACCAAAAAATACAAAAATAGTTTGAATGCAGTCATCAAGGATTACAAATGTAGAATGCACTGAATTCTAGATTTTATTTTATTCAATAGAAAACATGAGATATTCCCTTTAAGGGAGTGTCCTCTCTCCCCCTCATTGTTCTCTTTTCCCCACCTATCTTTTAACTTCGTATATGTATTCTATAAACTTCATATTTGTTGGTCGTTATCACTTTTATACTGGCATCATTTATTTTTGCAGGCTCAGTATAAAATTTTTAATTGTGCAATCTGTAATCAAACACAATAATTTTATTATCTATCCGTCCGTCCATCCGTAACTTCGTGTAACGTCTGTAATTTCGTTCGAATTCACGGCTAAAAAAACAAATTAAATGGCTAGGATACCCGAACCGGCCGCCTAACGCACGTTGCTACCGCCGCCTCACCGTGAACCGCCAAAAATATACTATAAATGTATACTAGGGCTTAGCAAAGACCCGACAAAGACGTTCTGTCATTTTTGACGGGTTACAGCTAAGCTAATTCGCTGAAACGAGAGACTTTCGTACATTGATCCCACGCTGCGCATCCCCGTCGCACGCGCACAATTATGTTGCTGTCACGCTCGTACAGACACAGCGAGCGAGCGTGACAGCGACATAACTGCACACGCGCGACAAGGATACGTAGCGTAGGGTCAATGTACGAAAACTTCTCGTTTCAGCGACCGCGCTTTAGTTGTTCAATAAGTGAGATTCTGTGAGGGAGGGGTGCGGTGAGTGGACTGTTGGAGCCATCCGTGCCGTGTCGGCCTTTCCACGACGGTTTGGCCTGTAGAGGAAAACATGTCACCCAGGCGATGAATGATGTGGGATCATTCGTTCATAAAAAGGTCCCGGTTAAGCGGCCCAGGTCATTTTAGATCATATTTCATATCATCTAATATTATTTACTGTTTCCGAAGTGGATTTGTAGAACACCATAAACACACGTATGGAAATAAACCGATTGTTTTTGATTCTACTCATTTATTAATAATGCCCACATAAGGCGAAATGCATCGATTAAAAGTAAATTAAACAAGTAGCATCAGAAAGTTTTCATTTCTATACTTGCCGTCTAATATTATTTGGTTCCATCTCGAATTATTAGCTAAAAGATAACCGAATTTAGATATTTTAAATGCAATAGAATTCTTGGCCAATATTATTTGAAAGGAGACATTCACTCCATTATTGGGAGACCAATGCCGCAGATTTCGAACTCAGTTAATCGGGTCGGAAATTGCTACAAAAAACAAGTTCACTGCACCCAAATGCACCGAGACCAGTGCACCCAGTGCACCCAGACAACGATTACATAGGCAGCCGTAAGAGGTTCGTGATATCTTTCATAAAGGTTACGTAAATACATCAGAAGACCTTGGCGTTACATAACTGAACAACGGACATTTCTTTATTCCTATACTAGTTTGTCCATTTATGAGAGATAGTTAAACCAGTAGTAACCAGTGGCGTAGCGACGCTAATGCAACGATTTTGTGTTTAGTTTTCTGGGATATTCTGCCATGTATATCTGACCTTTCTGGCCGACGTTTCGGATCCCATTGCAGGGTCCGTCATCAGGGCGGATGTGAGATCTATTAAAAAACTTAAAATAAATTCCGTTAATAATAAAATTGATAATGAAGTACTTATATAAACATTAAATAATATACGAGTAGGTATGTAAAACAGCATTTTGTCAATTCTCTGAATAAATTTAATATTTTAAATCTAAAAAACACATGAATATCTCTCGAAATATGAATAGCACTAATATTCAAAAACCAAATGAACAATATTCTACTTGGCAGTATAGAGATGATTTTCCCTGCTTGTGCGCCTTTAATTTATTTATTGTCTTTATTTACGTTTAACTCTAATTATTTGCGAAATATGTTTGTACATTTAGTTATTTTTTAGCATTTTATTATTGTCGAATGTTTCTAAATACGAGAAGAACTGCATATATGGAGGGTTTTCCGACAGTTTCTGGCAGTTTTGAAATGATTTGGAAACAAATGGTAACTGGCGGAATGCACGGGAATTATGAGAGAATATTCGTGAGAAAACAATTATTATAAATTAATCGCCGCGGGAGCGAGGGAACATACTTGTTTTGACCGCGGCGAAGGCCATAAAAAGAGCGAATTAACGGACGAACTGTGATTCGAACTGTGAATTGACGAACATAGCCTGACAGCTAGTGGAATATTCCACTGGACGAAGCAGCGCGAATCACGGAATAGTATTCCACTTTGTGTCCAGTGACTTTGTTTATTAAATATAACTTTAATTGATTAATTAAAGTGTTTTATTCGGATCCCAACGTTGCAAAACTATGACTTTATATTTAATACCATTCTTACATTACTTTTGATTCAAGAATTAAGAATAAAAAGTTAAAACGGAAAAAATAACATATCCTATTGCCGGAAAGAATTTTTCTTAGTTGCGCCACTGGTAGTGACTTTCTTTGATACTGGTAGTAGGTTTGAAAATGTCGGGAGGCTGACCACGCTGTAAGAACAAGTTCTGCAATATGAGAACCGCGACCGCGACCTACGCGTTGGCGCAGTCTGGCCAGCATTCTGATAAATCTGACCCGAATCGTATAAAGTTGGCGTTTCTTCTACAGACTCGCTGGCAGTGCGATACACTTAGTATTATTGCGCGGTGCTAGTCCATGCTAGATTAGAAGGGACAAACATGTCGCGCTGGACTAAGTGTGCCATGGAATTTGTCTGTTGAACATTTGTTTTAAATTTTTATAAACTTACTAGCTGTGCCCGCGCGGCTTCGCACGCGTAGATTTTTAATACACTGTTTGGATCGTCATAGAACTTTCGCCAGCCTTCTAGAATATTCTCCTTCCAGAACTTTCGAGAAATTCATCGAATGTACAGGAATCTTCTAGACAAACCGACACATTCCGCCACTCAGCTTAGAACCTTATAGAACTTTCGGGAATTTTCTAGAACCTTCTCCTTCCAGAACTTTCTAGAGCGGGTTTTTCCGGAACCTTCTAGACTCACCGACACAGTCGGCGCGCCTATTTTGAAACGATCTGAAGCATTTGCGGCCTTCCCATAACAAAACAATGTGCTAGAAAGCACATTTTCGTCACCCACTTCCACCCACGCTCAGCCGCCCCCACCAAATTCGCACATTTTCAAAGGGACACCGAGGGCTCCCCACCACCATAACCACCAAAGGGTGGTAGTATCTGGTTGTGAAGAAAACTTGGCGGATAGGGAAACACGGGTTATATATCAATATATATATATATATATAATATATATATATATATATATATATATAGTATATATATATGTATATGATATATTGATTTACAATCACCGAGGACCGTTCCATGTTAGACCGCGTTGACCTTGGAACTCACGCACTTGCACGGTGATTTTATATGTCGTATAACTTGGTTGATTTACAACACAACATATCATTTTAGTTGTCAATTGTTTTATTTGTCGATTTCATTTTTTTATATAAGGTATTTGTAATTTCTCTACCATTTATTTTTTTAAATGTTATGTTCGTAATTTTTAGAAAATATTTTTTGTACTTCGATACATCGCATTTCAATGTCACACCTACCTACCTATCGATAATTTTTATGTCATATTATCTATATAAATAAAAATGTAAATGTTCGTTTGTACAAAATCGCTAATGTCTGAAAGTTCTTCACCGATTACTTTGAAATTTAGAATAAAAAACCATTAAAATTTCTAAAAATCCGAAATTATACTATAATTATTAATTTTTTTTAACGAAAATTTGATAGATCTTCTTGATCGTCGCCACGAGTCTGCTTGCAAAGTTTCAGCTTGATTGGATCACGGGAAAAAGGGTTAAAAATTGATCCAAAGTTTTTTCGTCAGATAAGCAAACAAGACGACAAGTAGACGAGCAGACGCTACGAGTTAAATGAAAGGGAGCAAAAAGTATACTTCCGAGCTTATCGTTTTAAACGACTTTAGGTATTTCAAGATTCATAAAAACCTTTAATATCGCATTACAATATTAAACACAAAACAATATACTTCTACGATTCTTAAATAAAGTGGATTCATTGTAAAAACACAATAAGCAGTTTGTATCAAAATTGTTAATATATAAAATGCACTTCTCGATTCTCTAATTCAAAATGTAATCCGAGGCGCAAAAAGAAAAATGGCTAAATAAAAAAAAATGACAACATTTTAAATATTTTGTCTCCTACCAATATTAATCGTGGCAGGTGATTATTTGCGTATTCTTAAAATTCTGAAGTGGTCAGTTTAAGTGGTAAACGACAAAAACTCCACCTTTTGTTAAGGATCATGAAATTATTTGATTTCACAGAAAAGCCGTTCCGAAAAAAATTTCCCGTAAAATTATAATTTAACGAAATATTTCTTCGATGATGACTAGAAACTATAAAAAAACTACCTCCATTAAATATTTTGTGTATAAAATATATTACGATACAGTCTCATACAATACAGGGATTTTATATACGCGTTATCTTCTGCTAGTTCTATCTGATTTCAATCAAACATTTCTGAAAAGTTCGTCAAGTACATAGATTGGGCCAGTTCGTTAATTATTCTATCACCTATGCCGTGCGGCAGTTGTTAAAAAACTTAACTAACTTTATATTGGTATGAGACAAAATATTTATAATGATGCCGAAAAAAAGCTTTTTTGTATAACAGCACCATCTGTTGGACGTAAAAGCAATACGCTATCTATAGCTATAAAACTCAATGTCTGTCTGTCTGTCTATCTCTATACTGTTTGTCCGATTCGACTCAAATTTTGCATACTTATTCCTTAGGACCCGGTAAGTAACATAAGCGAAATTTCCCCCCTCTTATTTTACCCCTTCCTCTCTCCCTTTACCCCTTCCTCACCACCTGATATATTTTCAATGCAAATCTGTACCGTTCGACCGATCGGAGTCAAATTTTTCATACTTATTCCTTAGGTCCCGTCGGGTAACATAGGTGACATTTTCCCACTCCCCCTTTACCCCACCCCATCTCATGATATATTTTCTGTACAAATCTGCATTGTTTGACCGATCTGAAACAAATTTTCCATACTTAAGATTTAGGACCCAGCAGCTAACACAGGTGACTATTAAACTCCTATCCCCTTTAACCGCCGCCCTCCTCTGATATATTTTCTATATAAATCTACACCGTTTAACCGATCTTACCCAAATTTTGCGTACTTATTCTTCAAAACCCGGCGGGTAACAAAGACGACATTTACTCCCTCCCCCATTACCCAACCCCTCCCCTGTTATATTTTCTACACAAATCTACACCGTTTGACCAATCTGACCCAAATTATGCATACTAATTCTGTAGGATCCGACGGGTAACAATGACAACTTTTCCCCCTCCCGTTTTACCTCACCCCCTTACCTGATATATTTTCTGTACAAATCTACACCGTTTGCCGATCTGATCTAAAATTTTGCATTCTTAGTCCTTAGTTCCCGGCGGAATACATAGGCCATACCCCATCCAACCTAGCCTAAATTAAATTAAATAGAAACATTGTTCTTATAACTGACTTTGCAAAATAATGGAACCTTTGTGTGTGTCCTCAAACTTATTTTTAACTAAATCATTAATCCGAACAACGCCGGGTACGAAACAGCTAGTAAATAATAAGAAACAGAAGTAAGTATTCCACTTTTAAATATTTACTTTAATTTTGGTTCCTAATAATAGTTTAAAAAAGCTCTTTACTATACAGTATCCCTTGAAGCACTGATAGGCCATGATTGACCAGATATCAGATATAGGACCATGGTAAAAAAAACGTTAGTTTTCGAGATATTGACACTTTTATGAATTTCGTGAAAATCGACGCCTTCTATCAGTTTTTCTTCTTATAAATTGCTGCCTACTTATAAATTAACAAGTTGAATAAAATAAAAAAGTAGTACTCAAATTAAAAGCGCGTGGATTCCAAGGTTCAGTTTAAGTCTATTACGTGGCACGCAACAGTCCTCGGTGTATACGAGTTTTAAATTAATGAAGGTGGGTTGGAATAAGTGCAGCATAGAAAATTAAGAGATGAAATTCAATGTGATCATACGACACACTAGATTACCACATCGGTTTTAAATTCTTACGAGTAATATATTAACTATTTCTTAATGAAATTTTCGTTTATAATTAAATGAAAATATTTGATTGTTTTTTTAGGCATTTTTCCTAATCAAAGTCAGAATAGATAGTCACTTACCCCGTCTTCGGGGTACCTAAGTGCATCTATCTTGATGATTTTATAAACTTTTAAAATGATTAAAAAATAAATTATATCCATTTTGTGTGCACAAAATCGCTACCTTAAAACGGAATAGATATATATTTAAAAAAAAACACGTATTATCAAATAAAAATAGTGCCGCATGAGGTAAGGGCATCTACTAGTGCTGAAATCATCTGCATGTGCTAGTGATGAAAAAAAACAATTTATTGTTTATTAAAAAAAATAGTTAAGTACAGTTAGAACTTAAAAGTAGGTATCACTAGTTACAATTCTGTCCAACGTTGTTGCACTTCCCCAGCGTGACAACATCATGGGGGATGTTACTCTTATTACATAAATCAAAATTCCTTTGAATATTGATTAAACCAATATATACAAAACAAAATATAACTAGTATTCTTACCAGGTTTTGTGTCCGCAATACAAGTTTTTTGAAGTTGTATATAATCTACGAAGTCACTCCGAAGTAGCACGACGAGATAAACCACTGCTCAAAATTTGAATGCTAATAACTGACAACGTAGACCGTACTGCAACTCCATCTACGTGTCACAGCGTGAATTAAACTGATTTTAATAAAGTATTCTAAGATGGCCCACTGTAACATGGTCTGTATGCAAGGTACAGTAGCCGGCAAACATCTTGAAATTCTGCGGCGTAGTGGGGGGACGTTTGCGCATCTACCTTCCCACCAACGAGACCCAAATTTCGTCTTCTGCGCATTCCCCCACTTAGCCAAAGAATTTCATGAAGTTTGCCGGCAACTGTAGATGCATTCACCCCTTGTATGCACTTACCCCTACTCACCTTAATACATTTCTGTCTTAAGTTATTAGCGTGCTAAACTACCAAAATATAAAACATTCTATAAAAAATACCGGTATAATAGATTACCAGATATCAGGGTCTAGTTTCAAATAAATATCTGTCACTTTAATTTAATAAGTGTTTTCATTCAAATGACCAATTATACAATGAAATAAATTCACAAAGCTCGTTTTGCAGTAAAATTGCAATTTTTTTTTTTCTAAAGTAATACATAGCAAATTCAATACTATTTTAAAAACTACAATAAATGAGCAATATGTATTTTGAAATAAGTTGCCAGGTCAGCGGCGTTGTACATTTTTTAATAGTATTCTTATTCTCCGGACTCTACGGAGTCGAATTAGCTAAAAGAAATGACTCATAAACCGGTAAATTTCTTTTCCAAAGGTACAAAGCACTATTAGATTTATTTTGGCCTGCGATTAAAGGCAGGGTTATTCAGGGTTGCGTAAGAAAAATTAGAATCTTAGAAATGGAATTTTGTGACTGTGGCACTCGAAAACCTGATCTAAGGTATTTATTTTCACGAAATTCGTAAAAGTGCCAATATCTTGAAAACTAATGAATTTTTACCGATGTCATATTTTGATATTCTGCTCAGTAGTGAGTTGGCCTATCAACACTCCACCTATATAACTTGAAACAACCCGCCCGGTGATTCGAGCCCCATTACAGAAGACAGACAAGTTAGTTCTACTTTCATAGAACAAGCGTTTAGTTTAGTTTGAAAATAATAAGATGCGACGCGTGTTCCGTTTAGTGATAATTATCATTTAATTATGAGAAAATCATTCGAAAACTCAAATTCTTTGTAATTTTAATTTGTTTAAAAAGTCGATTCAAATTATGGTTTTGGCTGATCGTGACTGAAGAAAGTGCATTGAATTTTTCAGAAACTTGCGTCATGAGACATTCTGCAATGGGTGGATTTTATCGAAATCTACGTCAAAATGTAAGTCGTTATGCCGTTATCATTTGTAATTCCAGCGAGTTACGGATAGATAGACATTCGAAATTAGGATAGTGATGATAGATGATTCACATTTTAATACTACGTAATACTCTGTCGGATAAATATTAAAATTCGCATTTTTTCCTAATCCTTCCCTCATGCTAGTGTACTGACTGCGCGCGCCTGCAGATATACTCGAACATACACATTAGATTTAAAACAGCACATACAAAGCGTAAGACATAAAGGAAGTACTGAACAAATGGTCAAATATATGATTTCCGCACATGGCACGGCATCAGCAACTTCAAGGAGCGACAGCGATAAGGACCTCGAAGAAGATGGAACGACAATGTTGAGAAATATACGAGAAGTCTTGCGGTTCACGACCTGTGGATATCTTCGCAAGAGTTTTTACTGCAGCGGTCTATCGAATGCTGTGGTAAAAACTCCTAATTTAAAAGAAAAAGACCCTCAATAAACTCTCGTAGCCGCTTGATAGTGATCAAGATTACAAGTAGGGATGTAATTCTTATTGTATACAATTCTTTTCAATATGCTCCTGCGTACATATATATAATCAATAATGTATTGCGAATAAACTGTTAGTAATGCCGTAGGCTTATCTGTGAATTCTAAGGTACTGGAACGTACTTACTATTGGCGACAATTCTGTGGTTGGAGGAATAATTATTTTTACGAGCTTTTTCAATCTCGTACATTTTTTTAATGAAAAAAGAAAATGTGATTATTTTTTCCCCGACCGTAAGATTATTTTTTAGACAGGATTTGTATTTAAGTATATTTCCTTAAAAAATATATTCATTTATTGCCTGCGTTAATTTTCATAATAAATTTTACTTGGTTGCTTAATTTTTCGCGAGAATCAACATCACTCCGAACCCCAAAAATTAATGATCAAAATATTGCGGAATTATTGCAAAATATAAATTCGTGTACGTGTATAGAAGCATGTTAAGAATTAATAACAATGTTGAAACTTCTCGGTGTACCTTTACAAAATTTCATTATTTTAAAACGAACAACGTTTTAATGCTGTCTTCATTAATTTTTTAATACTTTTTCCGAAGGTGGGTTTTCACTTTGTGATGACATAATTAATGAATTAATAGTCAAATTACTTTATTTACACCTGTTTATTAAAGAAAAAATCTGCATGTCTCAATGTGAACAATGTTTTCTTCTTCAGGATTAGTTGTATACTAAAGTTGAAATAATGATTTGATATTGGTAGAGAGTTAAGGAAAAGAGTTGAACGGGGGGGGGGAGAAGTTAATTAGGGAATTACGTAGTAATTACAAGGGAAACTATGGTTAAAGAGGAAAATATTTAATTCCTCGATCCTCACACAACTCAGCAACCCTGCGTTAAATATGGTTTTCTGGTTAGAAATAATATCCAATTTTACAAATAAAACAAAAACCCCGCACTCCCACTTGGCGGGTAAACTAACTGCATTCCCAATGAATGCCAATGAGACTTGGTTATATTATTATACAAATGATATGTATATGATTATTAAAATTCCACGTTAAAAATTTACACATATTAAAGTATATCGAAATGTGAATGCCTTAAAATATAACACAAAAAATCAGTTACTTATTATATACTTACAAGACAAATTTTTAGAAAATAGCAAAAAGGCAGAGAGCTTGCATATGCGAACTTCGTTTGAGGCCCGGTTGTTTCAAGTTGGATTAGAATAAAAGTTCGTTTAAAGCATACATTTTTACGGAAACGGATCGTTTGATTAGTGGAGAACGCAAATATCTGTGCTTTAAACGAACTGTGATCCATTTGAACCGGCCTTAAGCAATGAAAAAATTAACCAATTTATCCAAATAATCCTTCACTTACTCTTTAGCGCCCAGAGCTTCCCGGCCAGCAGTCCACGGAGCAGGCTAAGACTCTGGTTTTTGCACAGCGAATCGTCCATAGTTTCGACCAAGGCGGTCAAAGCCATGATGTCGCTCGATAGCACAATAGATATCCCGTAATTTTCCGGATTTTCGTTATGTTGACGGTCCGTGCTGTTGAAAATGTCTTTAAACCGCGGTTCCACCTTGTACCTGTTCTTGAACGCCAGGGTGGACACCAGCCTCTCCTCGGGGCTCCTCGACTCCAGAATGTTCAGAAAATCTCGAGGTACATTTTGAACCCGACCCTCCAGTCCGAACATTTTCGACAGCTCGTGAATCTGTTTCATTTGATCAATATTCGCGACGGGAGCCGCTTTTGAGGTGGCATTTATCACCATTATTGATTTTAATTTTCTTTTCGCACTTTTATCGTCACCATAATCCGGTACAACGCTCGTGTCGAAATGTCGCGCGTTACCTGCGACGGTCTTCGTCTCGTCTTCGTATTTGTAATTGTTTCTAACATCTGCGGCAACATCGCTTCTTTCCGTGTTTGATCTATTAAAAGGTGTCATTCTTTTAGTAAGATTTTCAATACGCGATAAATATTCTTCAATTGGAGGTAATTCCGAGTATTTTGTATTTACGCGCGAATCATCACCAGAAAAATCACTCGATGTATCGTTAAATTTTCGATACTGATTTGAGGATTCGTCACTTTTTGAAGTTGGCGTTTGGTTTGTCGCTAAAAGCGTGGCGTATTCTTCGAAATTCGTCGTCGTCTCGCGGACTTCCGCGGGAACTTCTTCGGTCGTCTCGTTTCCATCGCGGGGCCGCTCGGCGCCTCGCGCGGAGGCCGCCACCGCCGCCGCGACGGTCGCCAGGAGCAGCAGCCGACGGAAGAGCCCCGGTCGCGACATCTCGATGGCCTTTGCAGCCGGCCGCCGGTGGAGGCAGACTGGCGGCTGGCGGCTGGCGGCTGGCGGCTGGCAGGACAGGCGGCCCGCAGGTCCTCTGCCCCCTCCGCGCGCGGAATCCCGCGTGTCGTGCATCGCGGACGACATTTCGAAAGTAATACGGCCGCTTCGATCGTTTCAACACGTAATAATAATGACCAAGTTTTATGACGCGCAAAACTAGCCAAATGTAAATAATGTTCGCAGGGGCGTGCAGTGGGAACAAGAAGCGCGACTTTTTCCTAAGCGTAAACTTTAAATAGAAACCGAAATAAGAGACATATCTCGTAATATTGAAATCACAATAATTAACGTATTATTCATATTTTAATATTACATCACATTCTGACAGGTAAATATATGATTTCGATTTTTTTTCACAAATATACGGTTAAATAAGCATCATGCTTCTTGTTCCCACTGCACGCGCCTGAATGTTCACTCAATTAAAGCTAAAAAATAACTAAACCACCTCATGTCATTTCTTTAACATTTATATTGTTTACATGGTCTCTGTCTTCGAAATCTTCATTATCACTACTGCTCGAAGTGTTTTTGAATGATGATCCGTAACAATTTCGCATTTCAACTATGTAGATGTTTTATTTATCTTACGCAAGACTACATTCTGTCACGGGACGTAGCTGTGAGAGCAAAATGAGAACACTATAAATTAATTAACGATTTATTGATTATTATGATTAATTGATAAAGTCACTGGACACGAATTTAAATTCAAGCACTAACCTCGAATTACGCACCATTTCGCAATTTATCACTCGTCCGAATCCGAAAACTCCATTCAACTATTGCACGTAAAGTAAGTACTTCACTTGCTTTGTTGTCGCTCGGTTTATACTTGCGCTGGCCACATCGATCGCAACATCGCGCTAACATCGCGCCGGTTCAAATGTCAAAATAAACATGAAGCGCCGTGGCAATGGTCTTTTTATACGAAACACGTCGACTCTCCTAGATTATTCTGTGCATTTCTAGTGTTTCCGCGAATTTTCATGTCGCTTCCAGACGTTTGTTGGCGTTCCCCCAATGTTATAGACAATCCCAGAGTGCTATTCTGTACGAGTGTAAAGTATTCTAGAGCTGTTGTTCCAAAGTAACACTTACAAGGGATTCGGACAGTGCGCAATTCAATCCAGATTCGAGCATCTCGTTACAATGCATTCAAGAAACCAAATAAAATATATAAGACGAGTCGAAGGTATTCCTCATTTAGGTACTAAAATAATTAATTAGTTTATACCGGCCTCACCCAGCGCGTGTTGTTCAAATGTTTCTAGGATTCTTTACTTATACACAGGGTTAGTTGGAAAACATTAATTACCTCGCAGGACTATATTTCTGCCTTGATTATGAGTCGAAAATGTTCAAGCTATCGTGATCTAATGTCAATAGTTATGGAGATATGCGACATCAAAGTTTGCATTTTTTTTTTCAATATTTCTGGCTTATTTTTTGTAAAACGTTAGACTACATTACAACAACTTATATCGAATATGAAAAATTTATTTGTTTCAATACAAGTTAAATAAGATTATAAAAATCCTGAAAAATTTTCAATTGGAATTCGAAGGTTTTTATTATTTTATTTTACCTGTATTAAAGGGAATAATTTTTTCGTAATCGATATCGATTATACTGTAATGATATTCCAACGTTTTACAAAAAATACGTAAGAAATATTGAAAAAAAATGCTAACTTTGATGTCGCATATCTCCATAACTATTGATATTAGGTCACGATAGCTTGAACATTTTCGACTCATAATCAAGGTATATAATCCTATAATAAAATAAGTATATAATCCTGCGTGGTTATTAATGTTTTTGAAATAACCTTGTATACAATTCATATACCTAATATAATAAGTTTTTGGCTTAATTTGGTTAATGGCTATTTGAAAATGAAATATTAGCTGTATCATGGCCTCAGACACCAAAATATACATGAACTAAATATACATGAACTAAATATACATGAACTAAATATACATGAACTAAATATACATGAACTAAATATACATGAACTAAATATACATGAACTAAATTTCTTAGTACATGGTCTGTTCCAATGTGTTAACGATGTTTTAAAAAATTACTACAAGCTTGTAAATTTTACAATAATTATGAATAGGTCAAACTTAATACTCTTAAAAAGTATAATGTCTTAGTAAACAAGTCGCGCATTATTTAAAAAAGACGTTTTATTATGCAAGATTATTTTAATTAATTATGCAAGAGTAAATACTTTACCTGCTTTATAAATGTGTCTAAATATACGCAAGTAAAGTAAATTTACGTCCCAATCCCTGTGTCTTTCTAATCGATTAATTTAATTTGTTTTAAAAGTTCTTGCGTGTTGTAAAACATTAATAAAATAATAACATTTGAATAAATGTGTAATATAACAAGTCTTTAAAAAATCAAACGAAAACTGAATTAATTGCATAATCATACTCGTAAAAGAAGAAAATAGCGTAACGAACTATGCTACATGCACTAAAACCGCTTTTAATACGCAACGAAGCCAGTTATTTTTTGCTCTAAATCCTCTATTGAATACAAACATAACCATTTCATGTGATCTGCAGAGGGAGCCAAAACAACGCATACACACTTTAATAATTTTCGTCATTTGCATTCCGTTTATTAAATTTTTTTCTCCCTTTCCTCAGGATACGTTGTCCAATACAAAATAGACGGATCGTACGTATTTACGAACGGTAAAGTTCCTATAGAGAAACGTCAAACATCTGACAGATGTCAATATACGAGTAGTTTAGAAATAATGGGTTTTATCTAATACTAGCAGTCCGTACCCGGCGTTGCTCGGGTAACAGATTTAGTTAAAAATAAGTTTTTGGAGGGAAGGTGCCACTGTTTTGCAAAACGTCTGATAATAACAATGCCTCCAAATAACCCAGGCAGGAAGTGGATGGGATGGCCGGAAGAGTGGTGGGGAATGACTGTTTATATTTTAATCAGAGTTTTGAAGTGCAACTAAGAAATGCTCGCATCAGTTGTGTACGATGGTATTTTATTTTTGGACCAAACCTAATAAAAAATAACGTAACAGTCATCATTCTATTAGATAAGTACATTCAGTAAAAATCAAGGGAAAAAAATATTAAAAAACTAACCCATAAAACCAAGTTTTTATTATACTCCCTTTCTCATTTGTATTGTTTCCAATTTGATATTCTATCAACATATTCCTCTTGCTATAAGTTCATGTGGAAAATCTATTCCATATACCTAAATCCTTCCTAAATCCTTCCATATACCTAATCCTTAAAAGTTATAGAATATTGAAAACGTAATAATTGGTATAGGGGGGCACGGCGTCGGCGAAACCGTCTGATCGGACCCATGGCTCGAGTCAGACTAGTCGAAACAGGTTTCGCGCCTTCTCCACGTGACGGGCTCCTTTCTCATTTGTATGGTTTCCAATTTGAAAAAAAACCGTTAAAATTTCGAAAAATCCAAAATTATACTATAATTAATTTTTTTAAACGAAAATTTGTTAGATCATTTTTATCGTCGCCACGAGTCTGCCTGCAAAGTTTCAGCTCGATTGGGACACGGGAAATGGGTTAAAAATCGATCCAAATTTTTTTCTGCAGACAAGCAGACGCTACGAGTTAAAAGAAGGGAAGTTAAAAATAAAATATATAGTGGATAAAAACATTTTTCAATTCGATTCGTTATTATTTTTCTGTTTTATTGTCTTTTTCCATTTCTTCATCGGATTTCTATCTCTATATTTTTTTCGTGTACACAATGTTACTATATTGTTTTATTCTCTATCCATTTCAGCAAATAAAAAGTTATAAAATAATCCATTTCAAGTGTTGATAAAGAGAATAAGGAGAGAACTAAAATGTTTAAAAAATGGAATTGTAACATCAGAAACCTTTAAAACAAATATTTGAACTCATGAAGGTGTAGGTACGAGTATACAGGATTATTTGTAAAACATTAATAACCTCGCAGGGCTATATTCCTATCTTGTTTATGAGTTGAAAATGTTCAAGCTATTATGACCTAATATCAATAGTTAAGGAGATATGCGACATCAAAGTTTGCATTTTTTTTTCAATATTTATGACTTATTTTTTGTAAAACGTTGGACTATCATTACAGTAACTTATATACATACATTAAATTACTTGTATTGTAGTTTGTTTTTTTAATGTCCGTCTTTTTAATAAATTCGCCGATAAAATTGTTATAAAAAGTTTCCGACTGTTTTTAATTTTTTTTCGATGAAAACAATCCCACAATTATAATAATTTCATTGTCTGTCTGTCCATCCGTCCGTCCGTCCGTCCGTCTGTCTGTCTGTCTCCGTAACTTTGTATATCGTCCGTAACTTCTTTATAGTAATTTTTTTTCCAAATTTTTGTTTACGAAAAAAAAAAATCGATTTTTTTTTCTATTTTTTTTTTCGATAATACTTTTTACGATTTTTTAAAATAAAATTAATAAATACTTATTCTTTAGGAACCGACATGTAAAAGTACCGTCATTTTTTGCTGGCAGCTAGCCTAACATATTTTTTACCGAACTCTTAAGTATTATAGGTATTAAAAACACAAGTTATTCCTATGGCGACCAAAGTGAAAAAAACCTGAGAAAAATTATTCGAACTTTGAAAACAATTCCATTTAAAATTAGTGCATGATAGTGAATTTATTCTTTTAAAAAAACTATCCCAGAAATACCAAGTTTTTATTACACTCCCTTTCTCATTTACTAGTTGAAATAGGTTTCGCGCTTACTCCACGCGTCGGGCTCGAGTCGGGCGACTTTACGAAAGGGAGTAATAAAAAATTTCGAAATATCCAAAATTATTCTATAATTATTACATTTTTTTAAACGAAAATTTGTTAGATCATTTTGTTTCTTCTTGTGTCCTTTCACGTATCTTTCGTTTTGCGTAACTAAGTGGCAATTTGGAGTAATCTGGAGCAGTTTTCTTGGTTGTAGCTTCCCTCGCGTTTTCATCGGCTTTCTCATTCCCGCTTATTCCGCGGATCCAGCCGATTTTAACCTCCTGTCTTCGATCCCTCAAAATCGATAGCCGGTCCTTATCTCCACCACCGACGGATTCATCGAATGGAAATCCGTGATGGCCTCACTCCAGACAAGCAGTCGGAGAACTCTGACTGAGGTCCATCTGCTGGGAAGCTTCTTGGTGGCGAAGTCCGGTGCTTCACGGATGGCCAGTAGTTCTGCTTGAAATACAGAGCAATAGTTTTTCCAGTTTAAATTTTCTTGACGGCAATTCCTTATTCCTTTCAATTGGAACGAAGGCCGCCCCGACCTTGCCGTTTAAGAGGCTGCCGTCTGCGTATATTTTTAGCTCGTTTTCTTCTGCGCCTGGATCTGCTGTGTGGTGTATTTCCTTGGTGACAATCATTCTTTTTGCAGGGTGTGGGAGTCTTCTTACGTCGACCACTCCTTGGTATACTCGATCAGCTGGCAAGTCCACGGATCTTCGCGAGTGCTTGACCTCGTAGACTTCTGCCAGTTCTCTGATTCCGAGATCCAGTGGTACAAAGTCCGCCAGCACCTGGGCTGAAACTAGTGAAGTCGTCTTATACGCTCTGCGAGATCTAATAGCAATGTTTCGCTGAATTCTATCTAATTTCTTCCTATTGACCTTCCGGTTGACTGCCTCTGATCAAACGCTAGCCGCATATGTGATCAGAGGCTGCACAGCTCCGCGATAAATTTGCTGTATGACATTCGGCGAGGCTCCCCAAGTCGGTCTGGCCGCTCTCATTAGTTTGCTTGTGACTGCAGCTGCCTTCTTGCAAATCGCTTCCACATGTTTGGACCAATTCGGGTTTCTGTCCAGTATACCAGTATACGCCCAAGACTTTGAAGTAGTCCACATGATTGATGGTTGCAGCATTCGTTCTAAGGATTGGAGACCGATCTTTTCTTCTCGTTACGAACATTGCATTCGTTTTTTCCTCGGAAAAGTGGAGTTTAACTTTGTCTCCCCAATCGCTTATAATGTCGAGAGCTCTGTTGGTTCTTTCTTCTAAAATCTCTGTGGAGTCGGCTTTAACTATGAGCATTGCATCATCCGCAAATGCTCTCAGTTCTGTTTTTTCACCAAATTTGATTTGAAGCAGCCGTCCAGGATCAGATTCCAAAAGCTCGGTCCGCATGTTGAACCTTGGATGCATCCTTTGGTGGTGTTCTTTTCCACGGTTGCATCGAAGTGCTCCAGCCTCAGTGTTCTATCTTGAGGTAGCTTTTTACTAAATAATTGTACTACTACAAATTTTGTAGTAATATACTTGCAAAGCAATATTAAACCTTTTGGTATCGCGAGCGCTTTTTGGTTTCCATGTTGCTGGGTCAGTTTTCTTGATTGTGTGTACTTCGGTTGTTGATATTCTTTCCGTCTGTAGGATCAGCTCGAGAGGTCGATGGTCTTTCCAGTCTGCGTCGTAGTGTATATCTAATGTCGTATCTAATATCTGCTTGAACACATTTTTTGTGAAATGAAATTAAAAAGTCAAGCGTAACAATAATATACAAAAATACTTTATCATTTAATTGAAATGAATGCATTGTTTTTAATTAGTAGCTTGTTGGTCTTGTGGATAGGACTCTCGTCTCGTGATCCAAAGGTCGTGGGTTCGAATCTCACTCCAGACCAGCGAGTTAGTCTTATTTTCATAGCACAAGCGTTTAGCTTAATCTGAAAATAGTAAGAATATTGATGTGAGACGTATTCCGTGTTCGCATATCTATTTAAAAAAAATTCATTGATATTTTTTTATCATTATTTTTTTAACTGACTGATCCTATTGTATGTTGTATTCGCTTTACGTGATTTCGTTTAGCATTTCGTTTAAAGACTGAATTAGTTACGTTAATCGAGGTTTTCCTACATGAACATTTCATACCAATGAAGGTCAATACTGATACTTTTAATAACACTGTTGGCCGAGTCAGATTACTCACAACTATTTTCGGTCATACATTTCGATGATTCAATGAAACAAATGAGAAACGCAAACAACATCTCATTTTGAATGGGATGTTATTTGCGAATTGTGCAAATTACAACAAAGTTTTTCTTTTGTTTTTTTTTATGATTTTTTGGGTTATTTGAGATTATTAATTAGTATAGGACATCGGGCTGCGCGTCAGTATCACGTGGTATGCTTACAAGTAAATGCGCATGCGCTGTATCTGTCAACTGACAACTCACCGCCGTACAATTTTGTGGGACACTTCAAACCGTGAATATAAAAATAAAATGATGTGAGGGCCAACAGCGTTCCTAAATATTGTCTTGCTTGGCTATGGAAGGCCCGATTATTTGTAACAAATTGTCAAAATTGATTGTTGTCATTCGAGTGAAATTGACAAAAGATCCGTTAGACATTCGAAGATCGCATAAAATATTCATCCTTTTTTCTCTTTGAAGTAAATAATTTCGCACCTATCATCTTTTTCTCCTCTTAAGTTTCGATAAACTCGTTAAAATAAATAGATACGCAGCTGTCATCCTAACCTCATCGGGTGGCTAGTGTAAATAGATACGCAGCTGTCAACATAACCTCATCGGGGATATTTCCGCCGTTTCCACGACAAGTGATATGCGAGTCCCGGTGTGTACACGTCAAATGACCGCGTTATTGTCCCCGAAACATGAGCGTGGATGTTGATGTGACATGCCGCGCGGAATGTTTCGCGATTTGTCCCCTAGTGAATACATGGCTTAAAGGTCGTACCATTTTCAATTTATATTGTGTTTGCTCTTATTTTAACGCCACCCTCCTTTGTCCTGGTACTCCGCTCTTGCCTGGGCTACTTTCGTACATCATGTCAAGCTCGCCCTTCGATTGTTATTCTACACATCGTTATCGAACTTCGATTCGAATTCAAAAAACTACAGAGATAATAACAATTATTTAAGTGTAGCGTGTTTACATTTTTTGGCGACCTCTGAATATATTACTTATGTCTAGCTATGTTCTTAAGTTTTCTGTGAAAAAGCAAAATCGACAATGCATAGTTAGGATGAACTTTGAAATCAATTACTCTCAAGACGATGTCTCTTGTAAGTTCTCTGGGAGCAAATAAACTTTTTGAACGTGCTTCTTATAGGTACCGTGTCAACTAAACGAACAAATAGACAATTTATTTAATAATTGCCGCTGTGTAAACAAAGCCAATGTAAAATTAAGATATTGATTTACAAAGCACTATTCTGCCTATATATATATTTTACACAAAAATATTTTTCATACCCCATTCAAACCGTATATGAAAACAATATTATTTCAGATTTTATTCAATCAACTTTTTGTCGATGAAAGAAGTTTTCTGGTATTTTTATAATATGTATTTTGCAAGAATTTTAATTGTATTTTTATATTCACAAGAAAAAAATAGCCACCTATAATTTATATGCGTCCTTTCTATAGATTTCTTGCTTTCATTATTAGGCTGTTCAATGAATTTGGTAAAATATTCTAAACCTAAAAAATTATGTTACTTTTAACAATCTTATTACAGTTATTAAAGAGTTAAGGTTGTTATTACGGTCGTTAGACATATTTAACTGTAAATAGTTACGGATATTTTATACGCACCGTATGTTTTTCCGAGAAACGATTCTCGACGTTTCGTTGAATGCTTATTCAACGTCATTAGGTGGACGACCTTTACCCGCGGAGGTAGAGGGCGGACTAGTTACTGCTTTCGAGGCCGCAAATTATATGCACTTTGATACGCACGTTATACCCAGATTAGTGAGGGAGTCCATTGAAATACACAAACATCCCAATTTCAATAGAGATGATAGTTACAAAGTATCAAGTATTTGGCGCCCTGTTCTTACGACACTGATTCAACCCTTGAGAGACGTCGCAGTAAAGTCCGCCGACGTAACTAGTACATATTGCACACTGGCGACCTCTATTGTAGAAGAAGTGAACACTCCACAACAAAGTGCGGCCTCGAAAGTAGTAATCAGTCCGCCCTCTACTTCCGCGGGTAAAGGTCGTCCTCCTGATGACGTTGAATAAGCATTCAACGAAACTTCGAGAATCGTTTCTCGGAAAAACATACGGTTCGTATAAAATATCCGCAAATATTTACAGTTAAATTATTACAGTTACTTTATGAAATATGATACTTTCTGTGTGAATGTGTTTGCGTAATTGTATACAATCGTCAAACGTTTTTTCATTTTCTATGCGTCATTAGTGTAAAATGTTATTTTAAAATGTAAATAATAATCTATATTTAATGAGTAGCTTGTTGGTCTTGAGGTGAGGACCCTCGCCTCGTGATCCAAAGGTCGCGGCTTCGAATCTCACTACAGACCAGCAAGTTAGTTCTATTTTCATGGCACAAGCGTTTAGCTTAGTTTGAAAATAGTAAGAATATTGATGTGATACGTATTCCGTGTTCGCATCTCTATTAAAAAAAAAAAATTGCTCGGATACGTAGATACACATTGTCATAATTCCAAAAAATATAAAACAATTAAATATTTGGTATTTATTAACATGTATCATTAATATAATTAGTCGTTATCTTACAGTAGGTATTTATAATAACATATTTCCACACACAGGTATCATCTTCTATAGTAATGGTTATTTCCATCACTTGTCCATTCCCAATCTTGTAAATCGTCATCCTCTATTTGATTCTCACCATCGTTATCTTCACCCTGCTTTGCTCTTTCATCTTCAGCAACATAATCACCCTCTGCTTCTATATCAATTTCTTCCTCCTCTTCTTCATAGATTGTGTCTTGTTCTACCTCATGATGCAAATCATCAATATGTTCACTCATATACTCATCATATATCTCTTCATCTGTCCTTTCGTCTGGTTCATTTTCGTAGTCAAAGTCGCCAGTTTCAGTACATTCCTGATTAATCTGTTCGTCTTCTTTTTCAACTGCGTTTTCATCTGTTTGCTCGTCAGCTATTTCAGGTTTGCTTTCATTTCCTTCGTCAGGTGTTTTGTTTCCAAATGATGCTTCAATGGATATCATAAAATTTTTAGCACTCTGCATTGGGATATCAAATATAAGTGTTAATATTACAGATACAGACAGAACGGCTAGAATCTCTGGGATATTTATCTGAAATAAAAAAAAAACAATTTAAATTAGATTGTTAAAAATCTATATTATTTTCTACGTATCTTTATTTTATGCGTATAAATTACGTTATATTTCTATGCGAAGTTTATAAAGATGAAATTTTCAGTAAACATTTAATTTATTAATCTACTAGCGGTCCCGTAGTCCGTGCCCGGCGTCGCCCGGGTAACAGATTTAGTTAAAAAGAAGTTTGTGGGGGGAAGGTGCCATTGTTTTGCAAAACTTAACAATGTTTCCATTTAATACAGGCAAGAGGTAGATCGGATGGCTGGGAGAGTGGTGGGGATTTTCATCAGAGTTGTAAAATGCTTGGTTCAGTTCTATATGATTATATGTACTATTTTATTTTATTTTTGGGACACAACCTAATAATAGATAACACAATAATCAAGATTCTATTCTATCTACATCTTTCTATCAGTGGCGTGCAGTGGGAACATCGCAACATGACTTTTACGTAACCAATTATTTGGAAAAAAAATCAAGACTACAACATATATTTCGTAATATTTCTATCACAATTGTTATCATAGCATTCATATTTTGATATGTATATCATAAAAATCTGTAGCATAAATATTTGATTTCTATTTTTTTTCTAAAATATACCTTTACAAAAAAGTCATGCTTCAATGTTCCCACTGCACGCGCCTGCTATCTATATGTATAAAGAAAAATTTAAAATAAAAATAATCTATCATTCACCTGCATGTTCCCACAACATTTCTCAAGGGCCAAGGCAATTACATAAGTTATATCATTTTACAATTTGAAATAGTACGAAATTTAATTTGGAGTACATTACAGAGGGGAGATGACACTATGACAGCTATGTTTTTCGCAAGTCCTAAAGAATAAGTATGAAAAATTTTGGTCAGATATGTCAAACGGTATAGATTTGTATAGAGAATATTTCATGTCAAGGGGGTGGGGTAAAGGAGGAAGGAAATTGTGGCCTATGTTTTCCTAATAAAAATGTATAAAAGCAAAATTTGGGTCAAACTGTGTAGATTTGTTTAGAGTACAGACAGACAGACATTGAGTTTTATAAGTATAGTTAATATAATTTCTGAACAGTTTTTATTATTTATTTTTATAAATACAGACCATGTTTTTTTTATAACTAAAGTTGTGTGAAACATACTTATAATGAAGACTAAAGTGAGTCATTCATTTGAACGTTATTTATTGTTGTTTATTTCATGGTTGGAAGATTGAATCAACTGATGTACAGTAGCCGGCAAACATCTTGAAATTCTGCGGCGTAGTGGGGGACGTTTGGGCATCTACCTTTCCACCAACGAGACCCAAATTTCGTCTTCTGCGCATTCCCCCACTTAGCCAAAGGATTTCATGAAGTTTGCCGGCAACTGTATCTGCCAGCAGCGCATGCGCAATTTTGTATTATTACACATGTGTAAGTGATGTCACTTATTATTGAAAAAGGATAATATTAGTGAAATATCTCACCCCATACAGAAAAGAGAATTGGCTCGATGTCCTCGTGCTACCGACATTATAGAAGAAGATCAGGAATTGGCACAGGTACATGCAATATGATATCCTGCTCAATATAACTAGGGGCCGGGAACACAGAAAATCATTGATTGGACCTGAAAAATAAAATAAAACACGTGAACGCCTGATGGCATTTATTATTATCACATTTGCCGTTTCTCATGTCGCAGAAATTGGCAACATTACAGTTTCCTATTGACTCGTCAATGTGGAAACCATGTCGAATGATCGATTGCGTCGTAATTACGTACGGTGGTACAGGCGTAATGTAATACTAAAGGTGTGAGGTCATTTCGTGTTCTCAGTTACGAGAAGGAATGATTGCAAAAATCTGTGATCAGTATAAACGTGCAGAGCGAATATTAAACCGTAAACTTAGGAAAAAAACGCTTCCATTGTCTTCTCGTCTGCATATGGTACAAATAATTGGATTTGTTTTATAATTGTGTGTTTGAAGTGTGCAAAGTGAACGTTGCTTTATTTCTTGGGGAACAGGGCCGCCGAGAGGGATTTATGTGTTTGGGATTAGAGAAATTGTTATATTATAATATTTTCGGAGAAAAATTAAAAACAGTACCCTTTAATAAAATGAACAGCTGCAAGAAGACTTTTGTAATGAAACATCATAAAAACAATAGATATCCTATTGTTGTGTGAGGTAGTACAATATGAAAGTGAATGAATCAATATTTCTATAAAGTGAATGAATTTGCTTAGCTAAATTAAGTTCATTCATTCACCAACGACAAATCTTCAGATTATAGTCTACCAATAAATCGTGCACCTAAAGAGTTTTTCCGTTGCTAAAAAGGATTCTGTCCTGTAGAAGCAGGACCTAGCCGACAATACGGACGAGGGAATATGACGCACGACTACATATAAGGTACCGCGAATTTTGTAACGTTATTTTTAATTTTTATCATTTTAGTATTCCGCGATATAAAATGCCCAATTGATTGTATGTCATGAGAAAAAAAACTTTTACTAGTTTCAATGCTTTCAAAATAGTTCTGTCGCACATTTCATCTAAATATTGATGTGAATTAATGTGAAATATTATAAAAACGGCCATATCATGTATGTCCCGAAAGTAATATTTCATAAAAACATTGTCGTTAACCCTACAGAAGCCTTTATAGCTTGATGGCGAATACTTGCGCAAAGGCACCTTCCAGGGTGACATACTACGAAGAACCCCATTCCGATTGCAAATTGCGCTTAAAGTTCAAAAAACATATTTTAAAAAAGTAACCCATATAAACCAAGTTTTTATTATACTACCCCTCTCATTTACTAGTTGAAACATTTTTTTTTCGCTTAACCTACGCGTTGGGCTTCGGTCGGGCGACGCGACGCTACGAAAGGGAGTAATATAAAATTTCCAAAAATCCAAAATTATACTATAATCAGGATTCGCGTCTACCAGACGCGTTGAAATATTTCCGTACAACTCAATAAGTTGTATGAAAAAACCATTAAAAATTGGAAAAATCCAAAAATTTAATTTTTTTTTAACGAAAATTTGATAGATCTCCTTGATCGTCGCCCCGAGTCTGCTTGCAAAGTTTCAGCTCGATCGGATCACGGGAAAGGGGTTTAAAATGGATCCAAAGTTTTTTCGTCAGACAAGAAGACAAGCAGACGCCACGAGTTAATATAAAGGGAGTAATGACCTCCGTTCCCGGTGAAGCAGGCGAATATAAGCCAGCTCAGGCAGAGGGCCCAGGCCACGGAGGCGAGCGCCGCGTACTGGGCCGCCTCCTGCGCGCTGTACTGGTAGTCCCGCAGCGACAGGGGCGAGGCCGTGCGCAGCGCCCAGCTGCCGAAGTAGGCGCAGACCAGCCAGCCGGGGAGAGAAAACAACTGGAAAAATTGTTGGAAATTAAAAAAAATCAGGCGTAATTCGGTCACGTACACATGAAAATTGCTTCATACTCTGATCAAGAATGTACAAGTCTCCTTTACCAGCGGCGACATCTGTCTGTTTCGTGGGAGTGACAAATTTTCAAACCATAGATGGCGTTAGCGTAGTTGTATAAAAAAAAAAAGGTAGAAAAATCCATACGTGAATATACAACTCTCAGAATTTGTTTGGGCGGTCTTGGGTGGAATTTCTGAACGTTACACTGTGTCAAGTGACCACTTAAGCAACCTCAAAGACAGGTAGTCACACCTGTAACACCCAGAAAAAAAAACGAGCGGAAAAATAGTCGCATATGATGTGTAACATTTGACATCTCACAATTAAAATATCAATTAAGCAACGACAAAAATTAACCTCAAAATTTAAAAAAAAAACTTTTTTCTTTTTTTAAATCAAAATTGAAAATATTTATTGAGCAGAGTCAGAAATTCACCTCAAATTTAAAAAAAGCTAATAGTTATATATTTATTAATTAGTGAATACAAGTAAAGAAACTGTGGAGTAGCTTCGAAACTGGAGAGAGCTGGCACTAGACCGAGATGAGTGGAGGAAAATTATTGAGGAGGCCAAGACCCACCAAGGGTTGTAGTGCCAAGAATGATGATGATGATGATGACAAATAAAGAAAATGTATGTGCATTTCTTTATTATTGAATTTTACCGCACTGTGAGCTGTCATTGAATTTTGGCAATATCGATAAAACAGTGTATATTGAAGAATTTGGTCGTAAAAATATATTGAATTTTGCCCCACTGGCAGCGGTGAGCTGTCAGTAAATGATTTTAACTGTATCGATAAAAAAGTGTACTATGATATTAATGAATTTGGTGGACAGAAATAAAAGTTGATTTTTGTTGGTCAAATGAAATTGCGCGCGCTTCGCCGGCCTTAAGGTACAAATACACATGCTTATTAGTGGCATGCTCATAAATCAATCGGCGGTTGTATGGCTAAGTGGCATGCTCATTACTAGCAATGTGCGTACACACATGCCACTAATAAGCAAGGCCTAAAGAAGGTCGATACTGCGCATGCTCACGTGCCACTAAATAAGCATGTGTATCAGCACCTTTACACGATAAATGTATTTAATACGAATCTGGGTAGGTACATTAACATGCCCACGAATATATTATATTGCCTTATAATATATTCGTGGGCATGTTAATGTACAATTGCAAATTGCAAAATATTTTAACCACTTCAATCGATTTGAATCAACATTTTTCCTCAACAGACGTTTTTAAATGCTTTCGTTTACGATTGGAATCCATTACGGCCATTATTGTTTTTGACAAAATCGTTTAAACATATATCGAACATAATTTTTGTCGAACATATCTCGTTTTAACATTTTTTATATGTCAAATATATCTCGACATATTACATATTGAATATCAACTATACGCAACATGTTTGTAAAACGGACATTTCTGAAGCCAGTCTGTCAATGTCCAAATGTGATATTATTTAGGTGATAGAAGGTTTTTGATTTGATCCACGCCGTCTAATTTTCCTCGAAAGGAAATGAACTCATAAACACTAACTACTCACTAACATATCAACCTTTCATTATATCAAAAAAAATTGTCGCTTGAGCGTCGTAATTCTCACATATTTGTTTTTAACGCGATTGCAGGAAAGCGAGAGGAAAGATGTTACACATCAAAAAGACGTCCATACATACTTTATCATGTAAATAGCTTCGTCTCTGTGAGACATCTATAATTTATCTTAATAAAAAATATATCATATGAACCTATGGGGATGACCACCTCGCTTAATTATGAATATTTATAGTTGGTATGCCTATTATTCATTACTTCTTGCTATTATAAAATATAAAATTGAATAATAAATTAATAGCTTGGTGATAGATTTTCTGGCAGGTCGAGTTTAATTTTTTTTTGTTTGATATTTGATAATTTAATATTTGAATCTTCTAGATAGATATTTACAATTTGGATATTGAAATATAATTATAATATCAAAAACAAAGTAAAATAAATAAATCGCTAAAAAATCGAAGGATAAAAAGACCTGCCACCCGGGACATTGCAGGTAGAATGCTCTTTCAGAAATATTTCAGGCCGTAGAGCTACAATGAGGCTGATTACTTTTTCTCAGATTTTTTTCTTTGTATCTGTAATGGAGCGTCTATTTTTTTTTTTAAATCCTTTGCATTTTTTCTTAAACATAATTTAACTTGATTTAATTATGGATGTTTTAAGTGATCGCAACTTCTTGAAAGTTGATTTATTTAGTTGATTTATTTATTTATTTGAAAAAATTGTTTTTATGATATTAACATATAAAAATATATTCTATACAACTTATCCAATGAAGTGATGATTAATTAAATATTTTGGCATTTAAAATGCTTCATGTGTGCGTAGACAATACATAAATCAATAGCCATATTGAAAAAAAAACTTTTTCCTCCAAGCAATTAATTTTTCGTGACAAGAAGAATAACTCTTGGTAAGAAGTGTTTTTTCAAAAAAAAGATTTTTTTAATCAAATAGAAATGCGAACTGGAATGCGTGTCACTGTAACAATTATATTTTCAAACTAATCTAAAGGCTTGTTCTATGAAAATACGACTAACTCGATGGTCTCCTGGAATAGGGCTCAAACCACGGGATTATTAGGTGAGAGTATTAGCCATTAGACAGACCATCAAGCTACTTATGCACTATACGCGTGGTAAATAAATGGAAAAAATCTTTTTATGTTTTATGTAGCTCTGACAGGGTCGCATTTTCTCTTGAATTTTTGGCGCTTGTTTTTTATTCGTAAAAAATACTTATAAAAAAATAATAAAATGTATTACTTTTGAAATTTTAGACTACATCGATAATAAAGCCATCAGTTTGAAGCACCTGGTCCTTAATGGGCCAGTATTCGAAGTTTCTTGGTCATTTGAACTTGCCTTTGGTAGTTCGATTTTTTTTCCAGTTTGCTGCAAGAGTACACCCAATCCAATTCCAGCCAGGTATGGAGTCGCCCTGTGCAGGGCCAAGGAGTAACACAGATTGGCGGTGCGGTAAAGTTGATTTACACTGAAACATTAAAAAAAATCGTACCAAATAATTTGTTTTTCTCAACACGTAGGCAGCGTCAGGAAACAGGATGCGTCAAGTTATTTTCTTCATCTCGCGTGTTTTTTTTTTTCATAATTGATACAGAGTTCAGTGTATTCTTATACGAGACAAATGACGATATTCAGGTCTCATGAAAGCGAAAAAATGTTCTTTAAAGATTTACAATATTTCTGCCCTATATAATTAAATGACAATTTATTTTGTAATGTTACATTGTTTTAAACGTATAATAAATACATATAATTTTATAAATTAAGTTTGACGTATTTTATTTTTTTATTTAGTCCTGCACTACATATTTTATAATAATTATAATTAGTTGGTAATGTGGAGAACGACGCAAACAATTTTGACCGGAGGAGACAGCAGTGGCGAAAACTACTGCATTAGAAGGTCAACATCCTCAGTGGATTGTAATCACGCGATGATGATGATGACTACATACTTCGATAAATAATTATTATTCAAATATACGTATTATATTTCAAAATTATCGAACGGGCGACATCTAGTGTGAGCTTTCGACTATTTTTATTTATCAGCGCCATCTGATGGTAGCGTTTGCTAGCTATTCATCTTTTCAGAAATTTACAAAAGACAACTATTTATTGGGGGTAAATAATATTTTGTATAGAGCGTTTAATTTTGAAAGAATCTACCGTGAATTTTTTAAGAAATTTAATAAAAAATGCGTGGCATCTAGTATTAAACAAGTCACTCACTAGCGCACGCGATTGCAATCGACGATTGTAGTGCTGTGGATTTCACATACTTACGTTTTGGTAGGCGCTTTAAAAAATATGATATGAATGGAGTAATTCCGAGATGTATAAAACGGATTAATATTAGAACAACTGGTTAAGTAAAACAAAACATTTGTCTAAAAAAAGTATATTATATTTTATAAGAAATTTCTGTTTCTTCATTTTCTTTTAATGTAAATTATATAGCTGTAATATTCTATGTACCTAAATATCATTATTGATGAAATAGTATAGGGAAATTTCACATATTACAAATACCGATGAAAATATATGAAATAGGTCAGTAAATATTAATCATAATATTCTGTGAATCAGTGTACATATATATAATGTGGGGTAATGTTTTCATTCATAATTTTCATTATAAAAATCTTTAAAAATACAACTTCTATTAAAACGCATATGATTGGTCGTGACTTATCAATAATTGGCGCGTTTTGTGTGGTGTCTTAGAATTTGTACATCTGGGTACCATATAATTGTGATGCACGTATTCCTTTCTAGTGAAATGGAGTGTTTTGGCGGGAATTTAAAATGTCGAATTTCAAAATCATTTTTATACTCTTAATATATACAAAAATTCTATGACGTATTATCTAGACAGACCAAAGTAAAGATTATAAAAAGTAAACTATTAAAAAAAAATCTCTTTGTTACCAAGAGCGTGCAGTGAGAACAAGAAGCATGACTTTTTCCTAAGCATATATTTTGAAAATAAACCGAAATCAGAGATATATCTCGTAATATTGAGTTATTGTCTTGTATTGATTTTCGTGCACCAACCCGTCGTTCACGACACACAACTCTTTTCCGACTCAAAAATTATAAAACTCGGTGCAGGTAGAATCATAAACTTATTCTTGCAATGCGAGAATTTCCTTGGCATACACTTATTCGCAGACACAAAGTATATTCTTAAGCAAAAAATTAAAATTAAAAATAATGATTTCGTATGCTTTAAACCAACGTACAATGTACATAAACGCACACACACACACACACGCACACACACACACACACACACACACACACTCACCTTTAAGTAAGTAATTTTATATATATTATTGAAAGCGATTAATAGATGTATGGAGCAGGCGCTTTAATTTTTTTCTTTGTAAAACATCTTCATGCATTGAAAGCTTAAATTCGAATAAATAAAAATAACAAATTTAAAAAATATTCCAATCAAAATAAATAACATATTATTCAGATTTTAATGTTTCATAATATTTTGCTAAACATAAAAAAATAATTTCTACGTTCCCTTTATACTCCTTATATGAGAGTTACCCAATATTTAAAATGTAGAAATGTGCTTAGAGAATACATTAACATCCAGATGTAAAATAAGGTGGTCGTATATTTTGATAATCAATATCATTGATGGGGTATCTTACGTGATGCCGTGGTAGATGACGAGAGAGAGGTGGTTGGAGAGGGACGAGGAGTACCGCAGCCAGACGGTGAGCGCGTGCAGCGCCCCCATGGCGAGCAGGGCCAGGGCGGGCCGGGCCCTGAGGAGCCACACGCACGCGGGGGCCAGCCACCACAGCTGCATGTCCAGCGCCAGCTGATGGCTGTGGGTAGCGCACTGGAAAGGGACTATTCTTTAACATCCTGCCTAACAGTACACTGCCAAAGTATTGTGATTCGCGTAACATCATCGGCCTCTCTCTAACCACACGTATTCCCCGGACCTGAAAGTTTGTTCTCGCCACAGAATATTAAATATGTGCAGAGATTAATTGTATTAGTTCTTTAGGAGAACAGCGCAAGAATGCCCCCTCTCCAGTGTCTAAGACAAATTTATAACATATACAGGGTTATTTGGAAAACATTAATAACCTCGCAGGACTATATTCCTGCCTTGATTGTGAGTCGAAAATGTTCAAGCTATCGTGACCTAATATAAATAGTTATGGAGATATGCGACATCAAAGTTTGCATTTTTTTTTCAATACTTCTGACTTCTTTTTTGTAAAATGTTGGACTTTCATTACAGTAACACATATGGATTACGAAAAATTCATTCGTTTCAATACAAGTTAAATAAAATGATAAAAACCCTGAAAAAATTCCAATTAGAAAACATTCCACACAACACAAGGTTTTTATTTTTTTATTTGACTTGTATAAAAGGGAATGAATTTTTCGTATTCGACGTAAGTTACTGTAATAATAGTCCAACGTTTTAAAAAAAATAAATCAGAAATATTGAAAAAAAATGCAAACTTTGATGTCGCATATCTCCTTAACTATTGATATTAGGTCATAATAGCTTGAACATTTTCGACTCATCCCCGTTAAATCCCCCAGTAAACAAGATTGGTTTTTTTACAGTAGACGTGTTTTATAAAATTTTGTTCCAAACCGAGCCTCCCAAGTAAAAACGTATTTTGGTAATAAATTTCGACTTATTTATTAAGACTTTATACATTTTAACACTATTTAGTTTGACATTTTCATAATTGTTTAAAAAATTAAAAGCTTGTAGTATATTTTAAACAAGACGAACGTACTGGCACCAGACGTGGTGTCAAATTATGAAGAAGGGATTATTTATTTACCTTAGTTATTTATTTGTTGTCTGTGGTTCTCGCGAATTTTTAAATTTTTTAGCTACATAAACTATAAAATTGTGTTTTTCTATAATACGTCTTGATCACAGCTGATTCTAACTACATTAAGTCAATCTCAATGATCAGTTGTATCAGTGTACCAAGTACTTAATTACCAAGTTAAGTTATTTACATTTGGTGCAGCATGTAAATAACGGATAATAAATATTTAGTTATCTGAAAAATTTAACACACTTGACTTACATAAGGTTAGAAGTAGATCGACGTAGTAGATGTATAACTAGGATATATTATATTGTAATTAAAGAGATGTGGCGAAGTAGAGTGGCGAGGGAGGGTCTATTAGCCCTCGTCCACGAAATAACACGGTGAGATGAGTCTCAGGGATTTAGTTGAGATAAATCCCAATACCGTGTACGCGTGTTGAGATTTTGATTTGCCGATAAACTGTTAATTTTCCAAAACGTTTCACACGTAATTTCATAGCAGACCCCGATCATTCGAAAACAAAATTCCAAATAATTTTTAGCCCCTTGCGCCAGAAATCTACACATTTTTAAGTCACATAATTAGAATTATTTGGAATTTTGATGAAATTGAAAAAAATATTTCGATTTTTTTTCGAAAGTGGGAACAAAAAATATGTCAATATTTGTGTACCTATAGAAATGTCGCGATACAAAGATCGCTATGCTAATACAAATATTAGCATGGTAAATATTGTGTTTTCGAAATGATTTCCTGAAATGTGCAAAAATACAGACGTTATTCACAAAATTATTTGGCTTTTTTCACGAGTTTTACGAATTTTGGCGAATTTCGCAATCGCATTGCGATTTTATCTTTGTACCTTGAATTTTGAATTAACGGGGTTCCGCATGATTCGAATTTTTTTTGGGTCCCTTGAATTTCAAATTAACAAGAATCTACTGTATTTGTTGTCTTTGAATATACGCACGCCTGTTAGTGAATATCCATATTTTTACGAAAAGTTCCGGTACCAGTACTGACGTACGGAAGTGAATGTTGGAGTTGGCAGAAGAGGAATCGTATTAGAGGGATGGTATTATAAGTTTGTTAGTTTAGATTTTAAATATAATGAAATGTTTTATTTCGTTACTTTCGGGCAACAAATTTTGTTTCTAATGCTATGTGTTCATTGATGAGACTTTGATCCCTCGTCTCAGAGATTTTTGATAAAGGCCTGCGTACAAAATGACATGCTCTACATGTCTACGAAACGGAAATGAATTCATCCGTGCCACATGCCAGAACGAATAAACTCAACATTGAAATTTTTTATTATTTATCGATTTGGCATTTCATTTGTGGAATGACATGATAATTTTACGATAAATAAAATACTTGTGTAAGACCACTTTTGACTTCAATTTATAGACGACAATTTTCTTGAGCACAGACGCTCTCATCATCTACAGGTGAGAATATAAAATAAAATATCTTAGGTACTGATAGAGGCGGGTGGGTTTTATGTGAGGGAGGGGGTGGCCAGTGAAACTAGTCGTGTATAAATTTAATTTAAAAGTGGCCTTACACAAGTATTTTATTTATCTACAAAATGAAAAGTTTTCGCCAAAATAAAACCAAACGTTATTTTCTGAATTTCTGCACTTACCATTTCTTCGAAAGGGAAGAAGTTTTGCAAGTAGAATATGTTTTTCCACATATTAACTTGGCACAGCTCAGCATTTTGTGTGACCACCATCCCCCACAAGGGGCCTTCCCCGACCTTGTCCGAAATCCAGGCGTACCACAGCAGGACAGCGAGCAGAGCCGGAGTCAGTCTGAAACCAAACTATTGAGTGTTTTCAGCTAATTTATTAAATATTCGCATTTTTACTGAAAATAAAACCAAGTTTGAGTAGCTTGTTGGTCTTGTGGTTAGGACACTGGCCTCGTGATCCAAAGGTTGCGGGTTCGATCCTCACTCCAGACTAGCAAGTTAGTCCTATTTTCATAGTACAAGCGCTTAGCTTAGTTTGAAAATAGTAAGAATATTGATGTGACACGTATTCCGTGTTCACATCTCTATTTTAAAAAAAAAAAAAAAAAAAAATCAATTCCTGGCAGCATTGAACGCATGTTGAAGTAAAATTAGGTTTCGATTACATTTATTAGATTCCGATTAGATCAAATTTATTATATCTTCGTGCATTGTGCTATCCAATCAGATTCTAACTAGACTTGTTTTATAGGTTCAACATTAATATTTTTTATAGTTGATTCATTTCAAGTAAGTAAGAAGACTAAAATGTCGAAGCTAAAGTACTGCATTGTTATTTTGAAAAGAAGGGAAACATCATTAATTTAAAAAAGGCTACATTGTTATTATAATTTAAAAAGAAAGATCACTTTATTAATATGAAAAGAAAGCCTTCATTATTAATTTAAAAAAAAGTCTATTATTATTAATTTTAAAAACTAACCAACTTTTTGTAACATAAACCACTTTTAATTAATTTAACGTCCACCAGTAATTTCGCCTGCTCTATCTCCAGTAGGACGGACGTGCGCTCACTGATCCATAAAATAAAATAAAAATATGCTAATAAATTTTATACCTACGATACATAATTATAAATTTCTTTATATGTGGATCAGTTAGTGTACGTCCATCCTAATGAACGTATAGTATTACCGAAACTGACCAACGCCAAATCCATTAAGGGTGATTTTTTTTAAACAATGTGGATTAATCAGTTAATTAATACAGACACAATTTATATACGTGCTATCCAAAGATTTATTCAAAGTGTGTTTGTTCTTAGAATAAATAATCATGTTCAAGCGCAATCGTACCCAATAAATGTAAAAAATATTTTCTTCCGTCTTGTAGCTTTCTTCCAGTTTTAAACATTGTTTGGAGCACCTACTCGTATTACATTCTACTAGCACGATGAACAAAGTGATTTTACCTTATGTATCTTGTTATGTATCTGCGTATCCACGGAATACTTCCGGTCCTGTCGATATCCTCGCTCATGTGGTAGGACGTGAGCACCCCGCTCAGCAGCAGGAAGGTGTCTGTGTACAGGAGACTAGCTCGCAATGCAACTGACATCGGTGAGTTAGAAACCTAAATCAAGTTTCATATCATGTATATAGAAGCTCGAATGGATAAGAGGTTTCTATCATAGTTAGGTTTGGGACAATTCTTTGATATCCATTCACTTCACAGATTTAAGTCTCTGAACCGGTGTTTAATTTACACTTAGGAAATAATTGTTTTTCAAAACAATATACCTAATTCGATTTATTTTGAATGTTTATTTTATTACTCAGAATTCAAAACTCTTATTAGCGCCAACTTCCCCGCGCGGATGTAGATTTTTAGTAACTTTTAGATAGATAGTCGTTGCGGCCTTTTTTATAGAACGTTTCGAGTTCTACAACTTCTCTACAGAAAATATTTAAATATCTCTTAGCGTTAAGGCAGCCTTCGCAGGAAGTCCACCTTTATCACACTGCGACGGAAAATACTGCACAACTGCGCTGTTTAACTCCTGTTACCGTAAGGGCCGGTTGTTTCAAGTTGGATTAAAGTAAGCGTTCTTTTAAAGCGTAGATTTTTACGTTCTCCACCAATCAGGTGATCCGTTTTCGTAAAAATCTACGCTTTAATCGACCGCCTGCTTTGATCGAACTTGAAACAACCGGGCCTAAGACATTCAAGTTTTTTTTACCATAAATTTTAAATAAGAATAAAATGCTTACTAGCGAAAGTGGCTTTAAAATGGTCAATTTCGTAAATTTTCCATAAACATTGAACATTAAAAGTAAAAATATAATAAATATATATTCCGGAGCATTAATCAAATCCCGTACAAGAGTATCTTTTTTTGGATAACACAAAATATGCATTTTATGGTGCTCTTATTTACGGATACATTACAGGTTTAATTGACTCGGTAGACCTTATGTGTTATCTGTGCCTGGTCAATGGAATATTTCGTGAATTTTAGTGTAAATTTAAATATCTTTAAATATGTATGTACATTGACATTTTAAGGAAAGCATTAGATAGATCAAGTAAGCTTAGCAAAGTTGCACTTTTTTAACTGCAGAAAGAGAGTGACTCACCTCGGTAAGATAAGTCCTGTTAGTGAAGGGAGTCATGGCCAGCGGAATCAGCTTGTGGGCGATGTAGAGCGCGAGGCTGCACAGCCCGCGGATGCCGTGGATGCATTCTATGTCGCCTTCTGCACTGCCTTCCCTCAAAAGCTTCGAAGTCGTCTGTTTTAATGAGAAAGCTCTGACAACGGAATTTTGGTCTTCTGCAAAATGAATGGTTTTGATTTTTTAAGGAATATGGATTACTTAGTTATTTGCATAAATAATAATAATATTTTGCGTTCAACTAGGAACAAAAGATATCTCACTAAAAACTCGAGTTATCTCACTAAACCCATAAATATCTTCCGTTTTACTATTAAAATTGAACATTTTATTCTATATACATATTTGTTACAATCAATTTAATTAATGAACTTTTTCCTTCTCGAATAATTTTGAAAGTTTTGCAGAGAAGTAAGTATCGGCAAAATTATGACATTCTGCACCATTTCGGAAAGGTTCTGGGTTAAGATTAACTCCATTAAAGATCTCGGTGCTAGTCCCGGTATCCCCGAAATATAGGTTTGTTATTCGTATATTTATGTGATATTACTGATTCGTTCTGAATATATTTTATTTTAATGACTTGATGCAGATCTAGGGAACCATTCAAGGACAACATTATGTGTAAAACCGTACGATAAAGAGATAAACGCAGCAGTAAAAATATCAATCTCTTTGCATCTTTTTTATTTTTTTTATTTTTATATATTGAAATTAACGGACGTAGTCCAATAAAATATAATACGTAACATGAATAACATAAAATACATCAGAATAAAAGTTATAGCAATTTAAAACAAAAGCAAGGACAAATGAAAAGTAGTAACAAGATGGAGACAAGATCTGGACTATCTAATCAGTAATTGTTTTTATCTGGACAGACTTAGATCGAAGAAGTACAGATCCTGTCTTGAGTTTATAAGACGACATAACCGTGACATGGGAGCATGGAATCCATAATTAGTTCTATGATGGCTAAAGAACAACAGTTCATTATTTCAGAGTCTGCGGGAAGGGATATTGAATTTTATCTGGCCCAGTAAAGAAGGCACATCAGTGTGGCCGTTTAATATTTTGAATATGGTGATTAAGTTAGTGTTTGCTCTACGTTTTCGGAGGTTATAAATTTTTAACATTGACTCAATTTCCCTATACGAGTAGTCTCCTCTATCCAAGCCCATCATCCATGCAACTTATCTTAGTGAGATTAGACAACAAAAGAGGTTGATTATTCTAAATCAGAAATGTAATTCATTTGTAGCTAATCCAGCCGTCATAAATTATTGTTTTACCTGTAGCTGACTCCTCCGGCTTGGGATCGTTTTCTACCCCATTATCTTCCTCTTTGTTTTCTACATTTTCAGAATTTTCTGCATTTTCAGTTACTTCGTTCGTTTTATTTTCGTCATCGATTTTCTCTAAAGATTTTCTTCTCGAAGAGACTATATCGTAGAAGGTAGCGTAAAGAGTTAGGAAGATGAAGAAGCCGTAAAAAGTTCTGAAATAGAAATTGTCATTTTCAGTCAATTATGTACGGTACATCACAATCTTTGTTACATCAGCGGAAACAAAATATTTGTTGAATATGGAATCTTTTTATGTGTTATAAATTTTTGGCAACCAATCTGAGAACTTCGACTCTCAACACTAAAAAAACGAATAACGCGAAAGCTTATACAGACATACAGCAAAAACAGTAGGTACAATGAAACCAGTCGACGGCGGATTTTTTATTCCATCGCTACTTACAAAGTTACCACTGTTGGAATATCCGTCCAGTCTGCCCACCAGTTCTGTGGCTGGGCAGTGTAGCAATTGGTTGGTTCCACGTTGATAGTGATTCGCATCCCGGCGGTGCCGTTGTAATGTCTCAGGGCATCCCTCAGAATGAACTCCGCTTCCGGAGCGTCGCAGGAAGCGGGGAGGCAGACTCCCCAGTTTAAGGAAGTAAACCGTGGAATAAAATGGCCAGGCTGGAAAGTCAGAGATTACAGCGTTAGCGAAACGTAAATTGTAATCTTCCCGTTGCTGAAATAGTTTGGCACTACCAAAATGTTATATTGAAGAAGTTTCCACTTTTTTAATACAGATTAATTATAAAAATGAAACAATAGTTGTAATCTTCCCTTCGCTGAAATAGTTTGGCACTATCAAAATGTTATATTGAAGAGGTTTCCACTTTTTTAATACAGATTAATTATAAAAATTTAAGTAAAATGAAACAATAATTGTAATCTTCCCTTTGCTGAAATAGTTTGGCACTATCAAAATGTTATATTGAAGAAGTTTCCACTTTTTTAATACAGATTAATTATAAAAATTTAAGTAAAGTGAAACAAAAATGTGAAAGAATCATTAAAATATCTCTACAAATGAAAAAATTATGGGTCTTTTAAGTTTGGTTGCAAAAATAATTTCGTTTCATTCGACGATCCAGCGCGTGACGTCACTTGACCTAGATAACGCGGCTTGTATTTGCTCAGTGCCTGTGGTGCGACGATCACGACTAGGTCAAATGACGTCACAGGCGCCACAGGCCACAGTCGTCCCGCGCTAAAATACGTTAACTTAAATAATCTATTTCTCAATCATTTATTAACAGAATTGGGATTTTTTTCACTCGTTTATTAGTTTTGATCAATGTTTTAATTTCATTAAGTTAATTATAGTATTATCAACACAATGAAACTTCTCCTTTGATACTTTTGCGTACTGAAGTCCCTTTTCCGCTCACGTTGTTGGAACGATGTGAATTGTTTACTTTATTACGCTAAGCTTTCTCATTCATCAGTAACACTCACCCATTTTAACACATTACGTTACAAGTGTACATAATACTAACATCGTGTTGTTTGCTTTTGATGAAGTTCCGCGCCTGTGCCAGATGAACCGGTAGCTTGAGTTCCTCACTGAGATGCTTGAGATCGATCTGGGCCAGACAGTACTTGCCGGCTACTTTGACGATAGAGCCGGAGTCCAAGCGGATCCTGGCCCTTATACCCATACACTGGTCGTAATCTCCCAGCTGGTTCCCGTTTCCTCTCAATATGCCGGACGGAAGTTTAGCGGTGGAGTCCAGCACTGAAAGGCAGATGAACATATTTGTGGTCACGAATTACGAGCGCAGCGTGTCTCGCAATTTGTGATTAGATTTAATTTGGATCATTATAAAATCAATTAAGGGTTATCAGTCTATCTATTAGGAGTTTCCATAGTCGACATTCGAGCTACACCAGCGGTCATCAGGACTAGGGAATCCATCCCGGCATAGTATTTAGAGTTTATGAACTATTCGAGTTCGAAAAAAAATGATAGAACTCGGTGCTTTGCTAATTTACTTTACCATTATTCATAATAAATATGTTAAAACTGTTATTTGTGGATCTTGCATTATTATATACGTTACTTTTTGTTTAAGACCTCTTACTTATTGAATACAGATACAGACACAAATTAAATGTATTTCCTCATTTTTTATAAATGTAAAATTACTGATCAAATGAGCATTTTCTAATCCCGGGATCATCAAAATCGGCTATTAAGCGACATAGCCCTGATGATGGACCCTGCAACGGGATCCGAAACGTTGGCCAGAGAGGTCACATATACCCGCCAGAATATCCCAGAAAACTATACACAGAAGATCCTGAACGGTCGTGAAAACCTAACAGAACATGCCTATTACAAGTTTTAAATTCAAGCATTTGTATTTTAATTTACACTAATTCAAATTTTGTAATGCGCACACGTTGAGTTATATTTATCACTACTACAGTTTCGAGAGGAGCAATCTCTCTTCGTTAGGTGTAATTGATATCAATTACACCCACCTAACGAGGGACTGTTTCTTTCGAAAATATAGTATTGATAAATATAACTCTACGTGTGTGCATTACAAAGTTTAATATAGTGTAAATTAAAATAGCCATACTGCGCCACAAAATGACTTAAACATTTGACCAAAATGACTCTACATTTGTATACACACTAGACAGAAATATTAGCAATCTTTTTCTTTATAAAATACGCCTTTCATAAACCAATCTTTGGAGTTACGGACGCATGTTAACGTTTATTGTGCGATCTTTGTTTAAATCCAACATTGGAGCCAAAGAAATATGGTAATGTTTATTGTGCGTGTTTTGGAATTTGTGAGTTTTCTCGCGAGGGAATTTAAAAATAACAAAGCCAGAGAATGTTTGTCGTCATTTTGTGCGGAATGTACGAGTGTGTGTGTACATGTTCGGTTAATTATAGCTTGTAAACGCTGTTGGGCTCGCCTCTCGGAAGTTAGTGTAGAAATGTTTCTAATGAAATAAGTATTGTATTATACTCACTCTGTAAGGGCCAAAGCTTGGCTCCCCGGAGCTGTCTCAAGAGAATCTGGCCATGGCGCCGACATTCTGGATTGTGGATGCGACTGAAATTTGGAGCAAATGTGGGCAGAAATGTGTAAAAGTCTTCAAATTCACTTTCACGCAAATTTTTTCTGTGTATCGCTCTTTGCGCGTGCGACTGGGATCTTTTGCTGCGCACTTTCATTTCGACTTTCACTTTTTTCTCTTTTACTGGATGCTTTGTTACTTCAGCAATTTTTTTAGCATCTTTTCCGTCAGTTTTTTTTTCTACCTTTTCTGGTATTTTAGCTGGTTCTTTGTGTGAAGTTTTTGATGTTTCAACATTCGGTTCATTGTGTAAAGGTTTATTCACCTCTTTGTGTGCTTCAATTTTCTTTGCCATATCTGGTTTTTGTGGTTTTTCAATGGGTATATGAGGGTCTTTTTTATGATCAATCTTTGAAGGCTTTTCGCTCGGTACGCTCGCATCTTTTTTTTGTTCTACCGTTTGAATCTTAGGTGTTATTTTAGTTTGTTCGGGAATTTTATCTTGCTTTGGTTTTTGTTCTGGTTGTTTAACAGTTTGTTTATCCTGTTGGTCAGTTGATAACTCTGGTAGAGAAATTTTTTTCATCTTTTCAATCCCTACCTGGATACTCTCCGATGTTTTTGGTTTTTCTTGCTTTAAATCAGTTTTGGTTGTTTTTATTTGCTGTTGCTCAAGTTTTTCTTCTGGTTTGATTAATTTAATTGGTTGCTTCTCTAGCTTTTCTTCCGGTTTAATAATTTTTGGTGAATGTTTATCTTGCTTTTCTTCTAATTTGATAAATTTAATTGGTTGTTTATCTTCTGGTTTGATATGCTTTTGTTCTGATTTTATAAGTTTTGTTGGTGGTATCTCTTGTTTTTCTTCTATTTTGATCAGTTTCATTGGTTGTTTATCGTCTAGTTTGATATGCTTTTCTTCTAGTCTTACAAGCTTTGTTGGTGGTTTCTCTTGTTTTTCTTCAATTTTAACTAATTTAATTGTTTGTTTATCTTCTGGTTTTATAAGTTTTATTGGTAGATTGTCTTGTTTTTCTTCGGATTTAACAAATCTAACAGTCAATTTTTCTTCAGTTTTAATAAGCTTTATTGATTTGTCGACACCTTTATTTAATTTAGCATCTTTGATGTCATGAAACTCTGTCTTGTGTTTTGTCGATTCTGATGAAATTTTATTTCCCGATTCCTTACCAGGGGTGGATATTTTTGGTATTGTTTTAGCGATTGATGGAGAAATAATGCTTTTACTGGACTTCTGTTCATTTTTATTTCCGAAAAAACTCTTCAATTTATATATTACGTCACCTATGTCACTTTCACTGTCATCCTCATCGTCTTCACTATCATCCGTATTGACACTTTCAGAATCACTTTTTTTTAAATCTGTATCACTATCATCATCGTCATTATCAGATTCATCATCATCGTCATCGTCGTCGTCAGAATCATCGTCATCGGAATCATCACTTTTGTCACTACTCTTTACATCACTCTCAGTTTCACTTTGGTCATCACTTTCAGTATCATCGTCATCATCGTCACTATCTTTATTTATTTTTTTACTGTCATCACTATCATCATCGCTGTCGTCATCATCACCAATGCTGTCGCTGTCGTCATCACTTATACCGTCTTTATCCGTATCGTCTTCATCAGTTTTATCGGATTCAGTAGTTACTGCATCTGAATCATCGTCGTCGCTCTCTTCATCACTTTCGTCATCTTCATCTTTTTTCGTTATTTTTACAGTAAAACTAGGTTTTTTTATTTGGATTATTGGTTTTTTGGATAGAATGTCGTGTTTATTGTGAATAATTGTACGGACATTCGAATTGTCCGTCGACTTTTCAACAAAAACCGATTGCTTAATTTTCGGTACACCGCTTGCGGGAAATTTGAGCGCGCCACTGTGCGCAGCGGGGCTGCCGCAAGCGTCGCATTTCTTGGAGCCCTGCGGGAAAATCTTGGGCAGCTCTTCGCCGACCAGGTCGCTGGACGGGGCGTCTCGCAGGCGGAAGGCGTGCAGGGCCGTCGCCAGGACGAAGAGCTGGACCACGAGGACGAGAGCCCACCGCGCGGACCCGAGCGCCATCCTCGCGAGGCAGTCACCGCGCCATCCCGGAACCGACTGAAGAGCTCATCGATCTGCCGGCGACCGATTTGCTAGCGCGGATAACGGAAGCGGATGGCTGGTCGCTGAGGAGACGGATTCACATTTCACTCACTGGCGGCCCGACGGAGAGACGGTTGCGGCTGGCTCTGGCTGTGCCGCGGGTTTGGGAGCACATTGTGTCAATCTGGTTCGCGGGGAATGGACACAGTGGCACGCGTCCAAGTGCGGGTTTTTATTTAGAAACAGCTCTCGGCGGCCGGTGTTCGGTGTTCGGCGGTGCTTATAGCTCCAGCTCCACTCCCGACAGCTGACGATCGGACGGCTGCGGCCTTTAACCCTCGGCCTCCCGCGATACAAAATAGCCGACTTTACATTTTTAATTCAAATGCGAAAATTATGCTATTTAAATGTCTTTAAAACAGTTGATATTGTATATTACGACCTCTTCTGAAAATATCAGTACCTATTGTTATTTTTGTGATTGTTGTAAACTTTAAACTTTCGATAGGTGAGGGCATTTCTCCCCCAAGATTTACCACTGACTGACTGATTGACTGAAAATGAATTAGATCCTGTAGTAATATTTCATCTTGTCAAAGTGAAAAGTTGAAAATAACCAGACCCGAGAAGGCCGTGGTATGCGGAAATCACAAGTCAACTTTGGCCGTTATTGTACAGTGGCTACACTTTCTGCACTCCGCTCCTTTATTCATTATTACATTAGTATTATTTTCTACATATTTGCAATTTTTCGGGTATACACAATACGATGTAAATAAGTCCAAATAAGTGTCCGTTGTCCAACTCTGGATATCTATCAGGTTGAACGCGTGATCATATTTTTGATCAAAATTAATACATTTACTTCCGTAGATCCTGGAGGAATATGTAGTCATTGGATACTATACTTGTGACTTTCAATCAGAAAACATTTAAATATAGTAAAGACGTAGATTTGCGTTAGTCCACCTTGTAGGTGACCACAAACTCAAAAATGGACTGGAGGATTTATTTGTGCCTTAATTAATTATTTGAGACTTTTGCTAATTTAGAAGAGACCTTTGGAAAGTAGTCGTGAAACTACATGGACTAATTAATGTGATATTTTGATTGAGGGAAATACAGGAAACCCAAAACAGGAAGCAGAAATTGCATCCCGTGTTTTAATGTTTACATATATGATGGGGTAATATCACTTTTCAATACCCGGCAGTTGTACAGTAATGGCATATATATCATTTTGAATTAAAACAGGTACACCAATTGTTACACGTGAATATTACACACATATGGATAATAATGTCGGACCTCCACGATGTTTGAGTGTTCTTAAAAATGACTTGTTAGATGTCGGAGCGATATTTCTATCATCACGCACAGCATATGGAGTTTTGTCTAAAATAAATGTTTTGATAAATATTAGGTATATAAAATATATTATATAAAACAAATGTTAATTTAAAAGTTGGTAGAAATCAGTAGGTTTCAAACACATACAAGTCCTAAAGACCAAAGTGTCCAAGCCAATATATCCACTATAACAACAGAAATATTGGCATTTAATACATTTCTTAACATTTCTCATAGAAACTTTACGCTTTTGTTATTATAACAATACTAGCTGTTCGTACCCGATGTTGCACGGGTTAAGGGTTAAGTTGAAAATAAATTTGTGGGGGGAAACAAAGGTTCGATTCGAACGGTACAGATTTGCATCGAAAATATATCAGCGGGAGGGAAAGGGGTAAAAGGGTTACCCACCGAATTCTAAAAAATAAGTTTCCAAATTTTAAGTCCGATCGGTGAAACGGTACAGATTTGCATCGAAAATATATCAGGGAGAGGGGAAGGGGTAAAATAATAGGAGGGAAATTTCGCCTATGTTACCTGCCGGGTCTTAAGGAATAAGTTTCCCAATTTTGAGTATGTTTGATCAAACGGTACAGATTTGCATCAAAAACATATAAAGGGGAGGGAAACGGGTAAAAGAATAGGGAGGAAATATCGCTTATGTTGCCTGCTGAGTCATAAAGAATAAGTTTCCAAATTTTGAGTTCGATCGGTCGAATGGTACAGATATCCATCGAAAATGTAGTTTTAAACCATTGTGTCAATTTTACATCTAACTGAATTTTAAAATAATTATTTTTAATTGGTTAGGATTCGTTTTATATAATTCTTTTTCCATTTGTCATTTTTAAGAATATTTTTTAGGGTTAGCTAAAATATGAATATCAAATTGCACAGTATTTACGAAAATATATCAGGTTTAATTCGTTTGGCTAGAGAAGGGTTAAAAGGGAAGAATTGTTCCTTTTAGGATGCTTTGGAATTCTCGCACATAATATAAAATGCCACATTTATACAAATCGACGCATTTATTTGGGATCCCGTACGTGAATTCCATTTGTAATGAGGATGTATGAACTTACGATTTGAAGATACTACTTACAACCAACATGTATAAGTGTGCAATGTCTATTGTCAGTATAGTTTATAGGTAAAGTGCCGCCCTAAAGCAAAGTTTAGAATGCCGCTCCTACTATTTTTATCGATCTTCTAATTATTTTTTAAGATACATATTCACTACAAAAGTGTACTCGCCCACAACGATCGTGACACGTAATTTTATGGCCATAAAAATGTGATTCTTTTTAATGTGACGCCGCCGAATTTTTACAACATAACTTCATGGGCTTAGCCCATTGATGTACCTATTCCCATTTTTTGTCGGATTCCACTTTTTTATACAAGACGGTCAATCTAATATTTGTATTAAATCTATTTTTCATCGCCCCACGTTTGCCGCCCTTAAAATTTTCCGCCCTTGGGCACCGACTTATTTAGCTATGTCTAAGGGATGTCCCTTTCTATTGTCAACTATTGTACGAGTATAGTAAGTAGGCAGGGTTATTATTTAAATTTACACTATTATCTCTGATCCAATTATTTTTATTTCATAATGATCGTTTTTTTATTTGAAAACATAAAATTATTTTCTTGATCTTTCAAGGCTTTAAGGCAATAATATTAAGAAACTAAGAAGTGTTTGTGTTTGTAACGTTTTAGTTCAGAAATTTCAATTCTAAAAAAAATTAACCATAAAAACCAAGTTTTTATTATACTCGCTTTCTTTGTAAAATATAACAACAATTAAAGACGAATTAAAATATATAACATAACACTAAACTTACAGGAATTTAATATATTTCTAAAATGTCAGATGTTTTGAGCTTCGATATGACACTTCATGCTTTGAAGATTAAATTCTAAAAAAATTTGTGAATTTTGCTGTCATCTGTGAACCAATTGTCATAAATTTTCGAAATTCGTAGTGAAGTACCTATACGACGGAGTAATTCAAATTTTAAATATTCCGTGACGTCGTCACGCCGCTGTTGGTAGTAATCAAACATTTGTATGGTTTCCAATTTTAAAAAATCAATTAAATTTTCTATAAATCCAAAATTATACTATAATTATTATTTTTTAACGAAAATTTGATAGATCTTCTTGATCTTCGTCACGAGTCTGCTTGCAATGTTTCAGCTCGATTGGATCACGGGAAAAAGGTTAAAAATCGATCCAAAGTTTTTTCGTCAAGAAAACAAGCAAGCAGACGCCACGAGTTAAAAGAAAGGAAGTAAAAAGCGACGCTTAAACGTCGAAGTATATATTTGAAACGCTAGTTTTGTAAAAAATATCCCAGTATTTAAATAATGTCACTCGTAGGGAAATTTTGAAAGGAAACTGATTTACTGATAGGTACAACTGGTGTGAAGTGATAATTTGCCTTAAATTAAAAAAAAATGAAGAAAGAAAGTAAGGATGGTTGTAATATTCCTGTTTTCTAGGACAATCATTACACACGTTTACAATAACTAATTTTTATTTGTTTAGAATAAAAGTCAAATATTGTTATGAATTTTAAGAAATAACTAACATTATATCAATCTCTAATGATTCATTTTCCGACCCGCTTCGACACCACTCTATCTTCGTCACAATAGACATGCATGTATGTTTAGCTTACCTACATCATTATACATATGTTATTGAAATGTCTTCCATCAACATCGCATCAACACTGTAACACACAGGACGACACACATTCTGGTCCGCATCAATCTCCATTTTTTTCAGATTTCCAAATCTACTCTTTTAACTTATCTACTGTCTGGGGCTTTTTCTCAAAATTCTTATTCTTAACTACGCCCCCAAAAAAAAAACATCCATTGATGTCGGGTGAATGTTGGGTGAGCATGGCAACCATTCTAAGTTGCCACGGCATCCGATCATAGATAACATCATCCGTTCCAATACCTATAGCATGATATAGGGAAGGTGTTGGTAATATATACTTCGGTCGCCGAAAGGAGAGATTCTCGTACATTGACCCTACGCTACGTGTCCTTGTCGCACGCGCGCGGTTGTGTTGCTGTCACGCTCGCTCGCTGTGCCTGTGCGAGCGTGACAGCAACATAATTGTGCGCGTGCGACAGGGATGCGTAGCGTAAGGTCGATGTACGAAAATCTCTCCTTTCGGCGACCGAAGTTTAGTCCTTTACTGCAAAAATAAAACAAGAAGATGAAGCTTGCCTCGGTTCTGAGTTTTGACATTACCGCGTCACGAACATGTTAATTGTTGTATCGAAGAAAACCATTCAGAGATTAAACAGTGTTAAACAAAAAAAATGACTTTTGGTCCATTCCGTATATGAAGACAAATGTTTTGGTTGATTTTACAATAAAATATACACTTTTCCACAAAGTTACAAAATGACCTCAATCAATCACAATAACCCAAAGACAATACAATTGTTTCCATTCATTTGAAGTAGGACTTATTGGGAATGGGTTTAATGCTCTGCGGAATACGTGCGAATCAAAACTAATACTCGCGCACGCAATATATTACAGGAGAAACCACTTGGTTACACTAATTTGTCTATTTTGACACGTTTTATTACCTTGAGGCAAGTCAATAATTTTATGAATATTGCAATTGACAATTTTTGAAAACTGTGTTTGGAAAGCGGAACGCTACTGAAATATAAAACAGGCATATACGACGTATGTACGCGGAGCTGACAAAATTCATAGTCATTTTAAATTGATTAAAAAAAGGAAAACAAATTGTAATATTGATAACATGGAATATGGAAAATATGAATAATACTAACCGTACACCGATGAAAAATCACGGTAAATAATAATAACTTCTTATTTTGCCGGGCCTCATATGCTGCGCGCTGATTGTGTGTCACACTATAATTACCTGATGTTTTAATTCGAGTAATTTGACGGACAGAAGACCTGACAGACAACAAAATTATTATGTTTGATGGAAAAAATATGTATGCGGAGCTGATAAAATTCGTAGTAATTTCAACTGATTAAAAAAAGGAAAACATAATTTTGTGTCCGTTTGACTTAATGTTATTAAAAAAAATTAACTAAATTAGCTAGTTAAAAGTGACACGGCACAGATTGGCGGAGAACCGAGTCCTGGGGATGGATTGACAATGGCTGATGATGTAGAGTTAATTTGTCTCGTCGCCTTCTCCGATTTGGACATATTCTCTACCGCCGTAACGACAATTTAGAAAAAAATGGAATGTTTTCATTTTCTAGGCTGTCATAGGTACCGAATGTGTGTTTTGTGATCTGTGTTCCGCCGCAGATAGAGTTGGCCGTGGTCGGATTTGTTGCAGGATCGAATCGTCGCACTTGAAGAATATTCGTGCGTCGCGCTCGGGATACCACATTATTTTCCAGCAGTTCATTTCGAAAGAGTCTATTTTCCGCTTGTTTCAGCTCAAACAGCCCAAGTCTCTGCATAAATGATGACTGGAAAGCTACAATATTGGTTATTTGATTGGGGTCGTTGTCGTGGACTGCCTCCCAGGCCCGCCGCGTGGGTGAGGCGACCGAGAAGGTCGACTTCTTTACCGACTGTCACTTTACTGTCCTTTACTGACTCATACAGCCAACGGTCACGGTCACTTATTGTACGTACGGCTCACGTTAAGCGGCATTTCGGTCTTTTCGGAGCCCTGAAGCAAGTGTGTGAAACGCGATGGGAAACTCGCATAGGTGCAGGCTGTTAGATATCAGTAAATGGAGGTTCGAGATGCACTGGTAGAGCTGGATGACGAAACAGATGATCCTCAAACAGCGAAGCTTCAGAATGAAGCTTAATCATTTGTTAATCAGATAGAAGATTTTTCATTCATCGTGACTTTGATGTTATGGAACGACGGCTCGTATAATAGATATATACTAATAAATAGAGACCAGGAGGGCAGAAATGCAATTGCACTTTATTATTGTACCTACTCGTAATGTCTCCATAGCTGTTCAACTTGTATATGAATAATTGTGTGAGAGATCTGGAATATATGAATGTAGGAGCGAAAATGAGTGATTTGATTGTATGCTGTTTACTGTACGCGGAAGATGCAGTATTAATGGAAAATAGCGAATAGGACTGTATGTATGATGTATGCAAGGAAAGTGACCTTATAATGAACGTAAACAAGTCAAAAGTGATGGTATTCCAGAAAGGTGAAAGTAAGACAACGTGTGAAATTCTAGTAGGTAATGAATGTTTGGAACAGGGCAATAACAGTAGTCCATAAACGATAACCAAGTCAAAAAGTCGAAATATATGCAACTGTAGCAAAGGCGGATCCAGAGGGGGGTCATGGGGGTCATGACCCCCACCCCTGTGCTGCGTCCAGGACCTAGGTGAACCTGGACCCAGCCCTAAATTATAACTTCTTGTGACTTGATCACGACTATGTGACCCCCCTGGCGCCAAAGCTGGATCCGCTCTTGAACTGTAGGTACCTACTGTTGTCTGGTCGAGATGAAGCGGTGAAGTGGCGAGTGACGGATGTGCGCGGTAGCGAAGGGAAAAACTACATTTCAAAATGAAGACTACAACACACACACGTTAACCAGTTTGATGACTAAAAAGTGTACACTACATTTGTAGTAAAAACTACATGAAGTGAACTAATTGTAGTACTACGAAATTGTAGTAATAATGAAGTGAACTAATTGTAGTACTAATGAAGTGAACTATACACTATTTGAAGTATGTACTTTCAATAACTTTGAAGTCTGTGTAGTTTGTAGTGTGCACTACACTTCAAAAGGTGTGAAGTGTACACTTCGATGTAATATGGTACTACATTGTAGTAGTTAATACAGAGCGGACCCATCACTAGTGCGCGGCCGTCCTATCTTAGAACTTAGCGGCGCTGGCGGGCACGCCGCTTGTCATATGTGAATTTTGATATTGCGTTTCTAAAGATGTCGTCCTATACCCATCTCACAGCAATAGTAGCATCGATTGAATTCATTTCCGGTCATCCGTATTCGTGGTCAGCGTACTAAATAAATTGCCTCTTGAACTACTCTCACATCTTGCGTGGTAAATTAGTGGTAAATAATTAAATAAAATAATAAATTAGTGATGAACTAACCCGATCTGCAATCAATATTTACATTCTACCACTCTCCAATGTGTGGTATACTATCTAAACACACAGTCATCGTGAATCAAAGCAATTTTGCTTTAATTTAATCACGTTCGTGAGTTTATTCACCCACAATAAGCAGTTCGCAATTCAACAATTATTATTATTATTAAAATGTCAGGCTATTGTTATGGATGCAAAGTGTGTCAATGGCGAAACGTGTATCAACCGCGTAAATAGCAAAAAGGTTCACAAGAACAATAATTGTTTTAATGGAAGCCAATGATATACCTAATACCTAAAGTGTAGATACGTTACAAGCGTGAAATCTTGGCAACTCAAAAGTAACGTATTGTACTGTTTTGTAATTTGTAGTGATACACATGCTTATTAGTGGCACGTGAGCATGCGCAGTATTGACCCTCTTTAGACCTTGCTTATTAGTGGCATGTATGCATCTTTATTCTGTGCATATATGTGCGCACATTGCTAGTAATGAGTATGCTCATTAGTGGCACGCTCAAATATCAACCGCCGGTTGATTTATGAGCATGCTAATGTCATTCACCATGAGAAGGGGTATCTATTGAGCATGTGTGAACAGACTTGCTTATTATGAACATGCTTATGTCATTCGCGGCTAGTATCGATTATCAATGCGATCTTCTCAGTCCGCGACAAATGAAACAAATATGGCGCATAGGGGAGATGATAAAACATTACTTTTCGTGACTTATAATAGGAATCACGAATGTCTGTGGAATACTCGGTCACCGCTATGTAAAAATAATATAACAAGAAATAATGTTTATGAAACTTTATTAAAAGACATGAATGATTCAAATCTTACAATAAAAATTATAAAAAATAAAATCAAAAATGTGCGGGTGGAAACTCGGTAACTATTTTGATTTATTGGTTCACTTGAATTTTCTATTTCAGTTTGCAAAGTTTCCATTTTGTACAAGAGCGTCTCTATTCTATGAGAAGAGCATGCCAGTAATAAGCATGTGTGTTTGATTGTTAGCTTTGAGCATGCTTAAAATAAGCATGCCAATAATGATCAAGTGTGTACAGTTGTTAGGGCATGCTAGTTTTGAGCATGCCAATGAGCATGCCAGTAATAAGCATATGTATCTGTACCTTTACTTGCATTCGTTATCGAACGGACCTTCTTTGTGAGTCCGTTTGAAAGTCCCGGGGAAAAAGAAACAGAGTATCGCACAGTATTGTAAGAATGAGTATATGTTATTTTAGTCACTGTGACTTCAAATTATCTGATTCTTCTGTCTGCACGCAGAGCGTTTGGTGTGCCGTATTTGTTGTCTCTTTCAATGCAATATTATTGTTACATACGAAAGCCGGCTAGTATGGGAATAACGTGTCTATATTATAATACCTACGTCAATGATGGAAGCCATTACGGAATCTCAATCCTTATAAGTCCAGTGCCTTTGGGAATACTTTCAGTTATCTCTAAAATGCAGGGAGGAACTTGGTGTCTTTTCACATTATCGATGTTTTGCGTAGAATTAAATGTCTGTCAAATAAATAATGACATCGCTAACGCGTCTTCTCTTTTTCACAGTAGTGATTTAGTTTCGGGGCGGAGTGTTTTCCATAATTATTATAGTGATAACTTTACATGTAATAAAAATGATCTACCGAGTGAAAACATAGATCAGCGAATCGTTCAAAAAGTAACTAAAAAAGATTTTTTCGAAAAAGAAAAGTTTTTAAATCGCGAAACGAAAAATGTGAATAATGATTTCGTGTTTAGTATATGGAGAGATTTCCACACGTTATTTCTGCCTCGTAAAAATGCCACAAAGCGGTGCTTACGAGATACTAATCGGTTATTGTTTTCCCTTGAGAATAAGGAACTTTGGGCGCTAAAAAGTAAGTTTGTTAACGTTCTTCGGCAAATTAAATAAAATTACAGTTGCCGGCAAACTTCTTGAAATTTTTTGGCGTAGTGGGGGATGCGCAGAAGAAAAATTTTGGGTCTCGTTGGTGGAATGGTACATGCGCAAACTTCCCCCCACTACGCCGAAAAATTTCAAGATGTTTGCCGGCACTGTACCAGCACTTGCATTTCTGCACCGGCAAGAATGCAAAAATATTGGAGTTTGTGGATCCTCAGATACCAGAACTGTTCGTCAAAATTATGTAGATTCGAGGAAATCGTACTTTGGAAATTAAACAAACTTGTAAATACCTACATCAAATACAAAAATAATATCGACGGTCCCTACTTACTACAAAATTCTTTTTTTTGTTTTCCTATATTAATTAAGTCAACCAATTTACTCTATATTTTCGGACACTGTTGAAAAAAAAATTTTCGTTTCTAAAAAAAGCATATTAGGTACTTAAAGTAAAATTAACCTTTTTTTAACATTATCCGAAAATATCGTGTAAATTGGATGGTTTAAGATACTAAAACCAAAATCTAATTTTTGCAGATACATAGGGACCGTCGATATACTGAAAATGATCTGAAAATAATTAAAAAGTCTCGAAACACAAAAAATTATATTGCTAATATTATTAATGGCTAAATCCAAGATAATGGTCTCATTGCACATACAATGAAAATGAGTATTTCACTATATTATTGAATGTGCTAATAACAAAATGAAAGATAATTTACGTTTAAATAGTACGTATTAAATAAGATATTACACTTTAAAGTTCCGAAAAATGCACTGCATATTTTGACAAGAGTTATCTTTGTTAAGAGTTGGGAAAAATATTTGTTCATATCGTGAATACTCATATCTGCTTGAACGAGTTAGCCTATAGACAGATTCCCCGTAGCAAGTTAAGCCTAGAGTAAGTTAAATATATAGTTAACATTAAAAATCCGGCAACCTCCAGACCTGAGGAGCCGGTTATTTTATCCTTTTATTTTGCCGATCCATTTTCAAAAAAGGACTTTAGATGTTTTTCGTTGTGTTTTTTAATATCATACGCTGTTGAATACCAATCAAGTTTTTTTTAGCTAAATGCTAAATGTCGGTCGACAACGCACAATATTTACATTTTACACCATTTATATTATTTGCTGAATTCAAAATGAGGCTATGCAGCAGCAAAAATATAAAATGAGAAGGAATGAACAGGTCTACCGGTTAACATGTGCAAGCAAGTCCTGATAACTGATTCTGGAATACAGCATCATCAAAATATTGCGGTGCCAAACAAGCCAACGCAATAAATTTAAAAATGCACTCCGAAATCCATGCCGGAAATCTGAAGGAACCGGTTTATCGATGGCCGGACTTTTTAATGTTTACTGTAATTTATTATGAAGAAGGAAGACACTCAGAGATCGGTATGAGAAATTTTCAATTCTAAAACATTGACTGTTTTAGAATTGAAAATTTTTTTTTTTTTTTTGAGGTTTTTCAACTTTATTTATAGTGATTGATGCCACTGCAAAGATATCGTCAGGGCTGCTGAATGGAAATGTAAACCAGTTTGGAGACTTCGATGAGTGTTTGAGCATCAGGAGCCCTGTGGTAGGGAAGTACTTTCTCGCAGCACTGGATATTTCCATGGTGAAACTTGGATTTACTGATGAAGTGGATTCTCTCGTGCACTCCCACCGATGGATTAAAAGTAACATCACTGACGTAAATATTCATATTCATTGTTGGATTTAACTGTCGGAGGCCTGTATTCATCATTGTGAATACTGGAACATAGATGATGGATAATGTAATGAGGTTCAATGTAACAAGGGTATCAATGTACCTATGGATTTATATGCATTACTGTACCTCATTACATTATTGTATACAGAATATAATGTGTATAAGTATTAGCTGTATACGTGATCTTTTTTGGAAAGGTTTATTTTGAAATTTAACTTTGTTTCCACCATATAACAGTTAACTGATCAAATTAAACACATTTTTCACAGAAACTGTTCAACGTACAATACATATTTTGCACCCTTCCTAGGACAGATTTTAAACTACTAAGAATTTGGTTTTGAACACTATTTCTACAATAATTGGCATAAAAGGTCATATTAATTCCTAAATCATTATATTCATTACCAACTGATTGGTTAATAACATAAATTGCTAGATAACATCACCTAAATATAACTAATATAAAATATATTAAGTAAACAGAAAGTAACAGTAGGTAGGACACATTAAGGCCCGGTTGTTTCAAGTTCGATCAAAGTAAGCGGTCGATCAAAGCGTAGATTTTTACGAAAACGGATCGTCTGATTGGTGGAGAACGTAAAAATCTATGCTTTAAAAGAACGCTTACTTTAATCCAACTTAAAACAACCGGCCCTAAGACACACATAATGCCACATTAAAGATTAATAACATCAAGTTTGTTGATGGATCTAATTCAAAGATGTTAGCTGAAAATTGGCACTTCTGAAAATGGCCGCGACAAATGATTTTTCTTCCTTTCTCATTTATTACTTTAGTATTTTTGATGTACTTTATTTACTACACACTTATATGAATTCATAGATTTTTATTTTATTTATAATTTTATATTATTGTTTTTACATTTGTAAACAAATTTTGGTTATTTTTTATAACTATATCATCTTAGTTGTGATACAGTATCAATATTAAAATATTGCTAGCCAATACTTAACACAACACCAACACTCACAACAACACATTAGCTTTGATGATGGACCCTGCAACGGGATCCGGAATGTCAGCCAGAAAGGTCGTAAAATCATGGCATAATACTCCAGAAGACACAACCAGAAGATTCTGGGCAGCCGTGAAAACCTAATACATAACATTTTTACAATGATTTGTTCACTAACTTTGATATATGTGTATTTTGTCTCGTTATCAATGCTCATTATTACGATGCAGTATATAGATGACTTTTCCCTGCTAATGTGTCAGTGCATTTTGTATTTTTCTTACCTTTAATTCTAATTAGTTATGTTAAGTTGTACATGTTAAGTTACCGTTTTTTGCTTATATTTTGTTCAATATCCTCCTTCAATAAGTTGTATTTGTTTTATTTTAAGGTAATAAGTACATTTTTTTACTTTAGCCCGGACATCGTGTGCCAAGATTGTCCACTATTTACTGGGGTATTTGCCTCCCGTCATCATGCTTTGCCAAGGACCTGCAAAATACTCTGGAGGATCAGCTTCAAACGCTCCATCCTCAGATCAGAATTGATGAGAAATTTGGTGTAACTTACGAGAACAAAACGGCTTCGTACAGTACGGGAAAGATTATCACTTTGTGAGTTAGCAAGAACAGTATACATACTTTTGATTAACCAAGGTTGTATTCTATTCGGAAAATGTTCTAACATAAATGTGGGGTATAGATGCAAAACCGCTACTATCCATATGGAGCACACATTTTGCATCTATACGCCACAAATATCCTAATACTAATAGTTAAGGAACTTCAAAGTATACATTTTTTTTAAATATCTCACATATCTTCTGTAAAACTATCACAAAAATAACATATACCGAATGTTAAAAATTCATTCACCTTGTTACAAATCAAAACCTTTCAGAAAATTTTAACCATTATTTGACATGTCTGATTATGAGATACATAGATCGAACAAGAATGATCAAATGATGTAATATTTATATTTCAGGATACTGTTCGCCCTTCTCATAACAATGATCATAGTCGGAACATTTTGTACTCCGCGGGACGTATATCACAGTTGGGGCAAACAAATATTGAATGGATTTTCTTTAAAACGAAATGTCAGGAGGTTCATGGATACTTCTCTGAAGGGAGAAGTGAGAGGTGTTGATGGAGTGAGAGCACTAAATGCTTTAGCCTTACTGTTGAGCCATAAATCCATGGCGTTATTTTTCAATCCGTATGTTAACAGAACTTCAATGGCTGAGGTGAATGAATTCTTTAATACTGTACCTGTTTAACTTTAATTTTATAATGGAAATGCATTGGGACACTATATCAAGGTTTTTATATTTTAGATATTTTCTATGCCATGGGCAGTAATAGGAAGGACTGCTATAATATACACGGACTCTTTTTTATTACTCAGCGGTTTTCTAACTGTCACAACTTTTCTTAAAGATATGAAACGTGCAGGAAGATTAAATTTTCCAAAGAAACTCCGCAATAGATTATTCAGGTACCTATTTTAAATTAATTTTTTGAACGATATTTATAATAGTATGAAATACATATTATAATTCAACTAGTTCATAATATGTATCAATAAAATTTTTACTAATATAGACTGTGGTGGGAATGATAAAGACTAGTTACAATAAAGAATAAAATGTTATACAATAAAACCCTGTTAATTCAAACCCCAATAATACGAAATAGGCCATATGTCATAATTTTTAAAACTCACAGGTCCCAAAATATTAATTTCAGAGTAGATTAACCTCGATAACTCAAAAACCCTGGTAATACATAATTCGAAATAGTTTTTAGCCCCTTACACTGTAAATGAATACATTTTAGGTCACATTAGATTTTTTTTTTAAATTTGACAAAACTACAATAAAGATACGATAAAAATATTTCGATTTTTTTCGCATATGAGAACAACAAATATCTCAATATCGAGAACTTTAGTAGTAGAAATGTGTGTTGTTTGCATATTGTATGCGTGATATCCTGAAATGCATGTATTATAGCTGTCATGAAAAGCACCACATAAAGGAGACAGGCTTCCTAGTAAGCAAACGAGCAAAGCATCTCGTCATGGAATTTAGGGCACTCAGCCCTCAAATGGCGTATCTCAGAGTTGAAGGAAGATTTTTCAACCTGAGGATACTGAATGTCCACGCACAAACCCTCCGATGAAAAGGAAGATTTCTGTGACAAGCTGGAGAAAGCTTTTGATGAATGCCCACCGCGAGACATAAAAATCATAATAATAACTTGAATGCGCAAGTTGGTAAGGAGCCCTGCTTTACACCAACAATTGGAAAACCTAGTCTCCACCCACACTCAAACGAGAATGGAGAACACCTGATAAACTTTGCAGCATCTCACAATATGGTCATAGTTGGTACGCTATTCCCACATAAAAATATACACAAAGCCACGTGGAAACACTCAAATGGCAGAAAAATTAACCTTATAGACCATATACTTAGTGCTGGACATAAATCCGCACTTATAAGGGAGCTAATGTTGACTCTGACCATTTTCTCGTTGCAAGTCGACTGCGGTTTAAAATATCAAATGCTGGTAAAACAAAAAGGACTAAAATCACAAAATTTAACGCCAGCAAATTACAAGTCCCCGCCACAAAAATGGAGTTTCAAACTACGCTCAACAGGATAGCACAGTGTGACACGTGATATCAACTCACAATGGACGGCCTGCAAAAACCTACTAACAACAGCTGTTCTCGAAACCCTGGGCAAAGAAATCCCTATCAGAAGAAACCATTGGTTTGACTCAGACTGCGCAGAAGTAACGAAAAAGAAAAAAGAACTCTATCAAAAAACGTTACAACAAGGCAACGACTTATGGACACCTATAGGGAATCAAGAAAGAGAGAATAGAAGATGCACAGGAAAAAGAAACGTGAATATCTACAAAAAGAAATTAGAGAGGCTGAAGCACTCAGGCTTAGGAATGAGAGTAGGCTTTTCCACAAAAAAGTAAATAGCATGAGAGCTGAGTTTAAACCAAAAATAAATATATGCAAGGACGAGAATGGAGTGATACTGAGTGAAAAGCTTGATATCCTGAGGAGATGGGTGAGGTACTTTGACACGGTTCTCAATAACAACTCGGTAGAGGTGGAGCACAACACGGTGGAGAGCATGGGAGATGATTTACACATTGACAATGCTGAACCCCCTTCACTGGAGGAAGTGAAGCAGGCAATAAGACAACTGAAAAACAACAAATCCACCTGGTCAGACGAGCTGGTGGCTGAATTATTTAAAGCAGCAGGTGGAGAGTTTGTCCAATACCTGCATTACCTAATTCAAAAAGTATGGACAGAAGATGAGATGCCCGAAGAGTGGAGATTAGGAAGTGTGTATCCACTACACAAGAAAGGTGACCAACTCGAGTGCTGTAATTACAGGGGAATAACATTGTTAAATACCGGCTACAAAATAATGTCCAACATCTTATACAAAAGATTGCTCCCAATGTCCGATAAAATCATTGGCAACTACCAATGCGGATTCAGGCCAGGCAAATCAAGCATTTATCAAATTTTCTCCTTGAGACAGATCTTAGAAAAAACGTTAGAATACAATGTCGAAACTCTTCACCTCTTTGTAGAGTTCAAGGACCCGTATGATAGCATAAATAGGAATGCATTGTGCAATGCAATAAGTGAGTTTGGAATACTGCGTAAGCTGATCAATCAGGTGAAACTAACAATGTCCCCAGTAACGTGTAGAGTCAGGGTTTACAGTGATCTGTCCGAGCCCTTTGAAGTGCTCCACGGGGTGAGACAAGCCTGCCTCTTATTCAACATAGCCTTAGAAAAAGTTGTTCGTGACTCAGGCATTGAGATAAGAGCAATGATATTTGACAACTTTGTACAACTATTGGCTTACGCTGATGATATCGACATAATTGCGAAAACTCCCGATGCTTTACGTAATGCCTTCATAAATCTAGAAACTTCTGCCAAAAATATGGGTCTCATAGTAAACCAGCAGAAGACCAAATACATGGCCGTAGGACGCACCCAACAAATCCCAACTCTCTCATATGGAAGTCAAAAGTTTTGAAACGGTACCAAGATTTACATACCTAGGCTCCCTGATAACCAACAACAATAATTCTACAGAGGAGATCCAGAAGGGCATAGTGAGCGCAAATCACTGTTTTTTCTGCCTACAAAAGCAGATAATATCCAGACTGCTGTCCATAAACATCAAACTATTAGTGTACAAAACGCTTATTAGGCCAGTGCTCATGTACGCAGCTGAGACGTGGGTACTAACTAAGAGGAATGAGCGAGCACTGGACGTTTTTGAAAGGATAATTTTGAGGCGTATCTTCGGACCGGTTCTAGAAAATGGACTTTGGTGCAGACATTACAACAATGAGCTCTATACTCTGTTTAAGGAGCCAAACATCACAAAATTTATAAAACTGGGAAGACTTCGGTGGTTCGGTCATGTGGAGAGAATGTCTGAGCATCAAGCACCAAAGTCCCTGCTGAACTCAAGGCCAATAGGGCGAAGGAGCCTAGGAAGGCCAAAATTAAGATGGAGTGATGTGAACGTCCTCAAAGACATCTCTGCTTTGGAGCTTCGGAACTGGAGAGAGCTGGCACTAAACCAAGATGAGTGGAGGAAGATTCTTGGGGAGGCCAAGGCAAGTAGTGCCAAGAATGATGATGATGATGATGATATCCTGAAATATCCAAAAATATAAACAAAAAAATAATTTTTTTCATGAGTTCTACGATTTTTGGCTAATGTCGCAATCACCTCACAATTTTTTTTATTTTTGACCTTGAATTTCAAATTAAATAAGGAGGTTCCACATACATAATTCAAAAGGTTTTTTGGGTCCTTTTTTGTATAAACAAACTATGCTTTTGTCTGTAAAAATTAAATTTAAATGCAAATATAATATAGATACAACATTAAAAATTATATATGTACTTATTTTTCTTCGAAAAAACCACCTTTAACTTTCACGATTTTATTCACTTTTTATGGTATTCTATGAAGAAATTTTTTGTTGTTTCCAGTTTTTTTGAAGTGTGCGACATACACAAGTTTTCCTTAAAAGTATGACAGTTTTGTATCACTTTTCTGTACAGTTTGTCCCATATCAGTTCTATCTAGCTGCGATCGGGTAAATGTGATGGACAAATTATGTTTCTTTTGGTACCATTTTTATATTGCAGACATTGTCTACGTAATTTGGAACTAGTGTTTGTGTTATTAGCTTGGTATATTGTCAATCCAGAGACTTTTAAATCCGTACGACACAGTATTTTCTTTTAAAATTATTTTGTAACCTTAAATTTTTATTACGATCCCACTTCAGCAGCTGATAAGTAACCCCAGATCATCACTGAACTACCACAACGGGTAATAGTTAGTATGCAGTTTGGTAACATTTTTTGTGAGAAAGAATGGCGAACTACATACTTCATTTTTGATTATATCAAACCTCCTCTATCTATAATTGGGGAGATACTTGATAATGTATCTAGGAAATGAGAATGGAAACGAAATGGAGTAAGGCTGTATTACTGATTAGTTTGCGTTCTGTAATATAGGGTCTTTCAATAAGGACGCTCGATTTTAAAATGTAAATAAAAAAAATAAAAATAAAGTTATGCGTGAGATATCTACTCAATTTTTTTTTTCATTTGAAAGTATACTTTTGTTCAAATGTCCACTGCGGCTTTGCTTGGTAGCACATATTCGGGAGGTACAATTTTCAATGATTTTGCCGCATAAATCTGACTGAATTTGCTGAATGATGTTTGTTATGTTGACTTTTAGCGCATCACTTTAACTTTATTCGCATAAACCTGCTATTTAAGATAACCCTAAAGGCATTAAATTGCATGATCTCGGTGGCCAGTTCATGTCACCAACGTGCGAGATAACCATGCCCTCAAATCGCTTGTGCAGAATTCGAGTCATCATCCAACTCCCAAGCTCAACCTGTGAATACACGGCGTTGTCTGTCGACTATGGTCATTTACCTTAAATTCCTGGGTTAGTTGGATTTTATACAGGTGCAGACCCAAATCCGTATGCAAAATTCGCCAAGTCGAAGTCACAGAAAGGCCAAGTACTTATGAACAACAAATTGACTGCCTTGAATTCTTCTGTACACTCTTAGGCCCGGTTGTTTCAAGTTCGACGGATCGTCTGTTTGGTAGAGAATGTAAAAATCTATGCTTTAAAAGAACACTTACTTTAATTCAACTTGAAACAACCGGCTCTTCGGCACAGCAGTACTGTTTTCAGTAGATCTTGCGTTTCGGTGACGTACTGGTGTTGACTGATTATTTACCCAATCAGTTGACTCGAATTTGGCTACCAAACGTCGAATAGTTACTCAGCAGAACGGTTGCGGCAAGGATAAAAATGACGTAACGTTTTTCGAATGGAGCGGTGACTTTGATAATAATATTTGATGATTTGCCTACGTTGTTCAACGCTATAACCTACTGTACACTACTAAAAAATTTACAACAAATTGGACAAATGTCACTATAAGAACATAGTTGCTACAACCTAACAAATTTCGAGCATCGCTATTGAAAGACCCGATACATATTCCCCACCATCCTTGGTCTATTGCTAAAACAGATCCCTCACGTTGTATTATTGTTAAGGTATTCGTTGACATATTTTATGACACAGCTGATGTAAATATATCTATTAATTGATGGCGTTTCTGAATCTTTGTATTCTTTTGTCTTTTTGTTCATCTATTTATTTGTCTTGTACTTTCCTTTGTGTTTTTATATTTTACAGAATCTTACCGACTTTGATATGCGTAATATTATTTTGCACATATATTCTCCCGGATTTGGGAAACGGACCACAGTGGGAGATGGTTATTACAGAGCACTCAAGACTTTGCAAGGACAACATGTGGAAAAATTTCTTATTTATTCACAATTTTGGGGGTTTTGAAAACATGGTACGTGTAGGTTGCATAATAAAAACTGGCATATGGTAAAAGCTGGTATTAGCATGACACTCATACATATGTATTTTTTATATGCAGATTGATTAAATTAAAAGTGAAAAGTTGGTTAGCTTAGCATTTTAGGATTTGAAATTATATTGTTACAAGAATCGTTTGTAATTGAGGTCCAGTTAAAATAATTCATTATTATGTTTGAAATTGTGAATACTCTATATAAATAAATAAATAAAAAATGTGAAAATTACAGCATTTCCAAAGTGAAGATAATAGAAGTGGTGAATTCTTTTTGAATGAAAATGGTGTAAATTAAAAATTTTAATTTAAAAAATACAAGAAAACTAAATGAAAGAATCACACTATCTCAGATTTCATATGTAGATAGTGTGATTCTTTCCTTTATTATTTAATATATTCCTAAACAATGCGGGCACCGAATGGTGTTCAGATTTCAATTGTCAAAAGATTCATTTAAATTTGAAACACACTGCAACCTATTAATAACAACAAATTTTCTTTAGCGATCTGAGATCACATCTATCGAGACATGTCAGTATTTTCATATTGTATTCTCAATATGATACATGCTGGGTGCCTATATATATGTCGCAGCCATCTGGTTAAATTAGCCAGTTAGTTGGACGCCTAAGCCGTTCATTAAACGCCGGCATTCAATTAAGTGGCTGAAGGACAACTAGCCAACTCATTGAGAGCAGCGTTTAACTAGATGGCTGAACGTCATGTAGTCATTTAGTTAAATCGGATATTGATGAATTTCTGATGTTTGGTACAAGTGACCATGAGTTCAAAAATTATTTACGACTACTTAGTACTAATACCTACCACTAAGTAACTAGTAATCTATATATGTAAATAAAAATGTTAATGTTCGTTTGTACGAAATCGATAATCTCGGAAAGTTCTTCACTGGTTGCTATGAAATTTTGGCACAATGTTGCATTCAAATATGAGGATGTTTTTGGATACTTAATTTGTTTTTATATACCTACTATTTATTTATATAAATAAAGATGTAAATGTTTGATTGTCCAGAATCTTAAATCTACTATAGTTCTTTTTGATACAACGTTGCATTATTTGTTTTGGTGACTACTAGCGCCGCAGTGGAAAAAAACTGATCTAAATTTGAATCACTTGGCTGAGTCTTGATCAGTCATCAACAAAGGGCTAACTTTCAATACGCCAAGTCTTTAAACGTTGAGTGATTCTAGTTCAATCAACTATCGGCCTAGGCGTCCAACTAACTGGCTAATTTAACCAGATGACTGCGATATATACATTATATAATACAATATTATAACGAGGTCTTCGTTATCACCGGCTGCTCAGTGGTTATACATGACTCTAAGGGGTCCTTTTTGGGTAGTGGACCTGGAACTTCTGTTTACATACAAAACATCCCTGTAATTATTATATGGATCTTAAGAAACTAAATCTCAGCTCGAGTATAACAATCCCATTTATTCATTAAATAAACAAACATTCTTAAGATCTACCTGATATGTTTTAATTTTGCTTATGCAATTTACCTTCAGAGCGCACATACCAAACTTATTCCACGATGCGACGACTGAATTGTAACATTTAATGTTTACCTTGGAGAATTTATTTTTTTGTATGGTAACTTGCCCATGGAATGAATTTAATATACGCCCCTTACCAACTCAAATTTACACAAATTAACAATCAACTTACAACATTATAATTTTTAGGATTATGTCAAAATTTTGAGATGGATGTTACATAGACGTTATGCAATACCATATGGTAAAATGTTCAATGCACCAATTACGGAACCGCCATGATTAAATCATTTTATGTCCTTGGAAATGTCCCACACATATTTTAGAAACTTTGCTGCTAGCGAATTCAACCCCAAAGACGATGAAGACGACGCTCCCGCGTATTAAATTGACCATATACTGTATGAAGGGTTATCTTCTGCGACGCTTCCGGCGGACCCTGCCGACATCTTGGAAGGCTTGATGACGCCTCCGTGCATCATGTCGCAGCATCCATCTCCTAGGTCGAACCAGCCGCACTGCTGAGGCCCGATGCGACCGCTTCAAGCTGTGATTCCGGAAATTCTCCTTTCCGTGTGCTGATTTGAACTCCAGCAGCCGGCCATCTCTGCTTGGGGTTCAATCAGCTCCCACGTACTACGTGCCGCAGAAAAGCTCCTATTTTGAATTAATAATAAAAATTATTAGTCCTATTACAAATATAATGATAAAAAGACGGTTTGTGTTATATCAGGTCAATCAAAACTATCATTTGCGTTTCTTACCCAAAATGGAAGCTCTTTCGCGTGTGCTCGCTACATGCTTGTAGAATCGGGAATGCGGCGGGTTCGTTGTGACGTGTCCCTAGACCATAGATAACATGCGCTAGACGCGGTGAGCGGAGTATACCATTTCAAAAATAAAAGTACTTGCATTGCAACATCGGGGTATATTCGCTCATAATCTAGTCCTATTAATTATCAATTAATTACTGTTCGGGTAAAAAAAAACTTAATGTCACAATATATATGTATATATACACTCACACTTGCGTCTTTTCAATTTGTATACATTCATGTAGATATTTTTAACATTTTTACAGTAGGTACATATAATCGAAGGTATTATTTACATTCAACATCCAAGAAAAAGCATTTTCATAGTTTTATCTTTCAACACAGAAAAAAATTTGCTATCAATCTGCAAAAATATTTACTTTCTGTTCATACTATATTCATGTAAATACTTTCAATAAATAAAGAATATCAATCAACCTATTATTTTTGGGGAGTTTTTATTAAGTTTTTAGTTATAAATCATTTATTATTATTTTAGTGTCTAACGCATACCCATCAAGTGGGAGTTGATATGCAGCTGTTCCTACTCACACCAATAGCCATGGGTCTCCTGATCTCTGGTTCGAAAGGATACATCAGTTTACTGATTATTGCCATCATATCCTCAGGACTTCGCTACTGGGTTTCCATCGCAAAAGAAATTTCCATGGTCATTTACTATGGAATGTCGTAAGAACAATATATCATTTCTATTGAGTGAAAGATTGTAAAAAGCCTGTGAATATAAATGCAACTTCATAGTCTGTTTTCTGGGGTGCAAATTAAATTTTATATACTATTATCAGTTATTACTTTTAGTGTGATAATTGTCACAATTAATTGTATGTTGTATTTATTAAATGTTCAAAAGTTTATTAAATTTTCAAGCCCTTGATTCTTTATATGTACTTTAAGTGAAATGTGTAGTGTGCTTATTTTTTTTTTATCTTAAAACTTCAGCTAAAGAATTTTTCAGGGTCACAAAATTCTTTGATTCGGCAAACTTCTCCTACATTTTGCCTGCACATCGACTCACCATATATCTGATGGGAGTTGGCTTGGCTTACTTCATGTCTATGAAAAGAAGCCACATTTATTTAACAAGAGTAAGATTGATAAGTAACAGGGATCTTTATTACTATTCAAAATTTGTTGCCTTTTCTCTTAAAATTTACACTCACATATTTTTTAAATACATATATTTTATTTTATTTCTCTTGCTAAAATGATATTAAGATAGACATATTAAATAAAATAAGTAAAAAAATTTTACTTTTTAACAATGCATATTTTGAACTAACAGTTGCAGGCCAGCATTGGATGGATGTTGGCTTTCTCTTTGGGGCTCTGGGCCATGATTGGACCTTGGCACATGGGCCTAAAAACATATCAATATAATGGTACTGAAGCAGCAGTTTACAATGCATTATCACCAGTATCATGGGGCATGTTCGTCTCTTGGAGTATATGGGCTTGCAACAATGAATGTGCCGGTAAGAATAAAAATATTTTGTTTATTATGTTTTAATTATTTGAATAATTACTATAATTTGATGTTACTGAAAGTCGAGATAATATACTTATTATTATGTTTCGTGCAAGAAATATAGTCTTTTGCTATGAATACTAGCAAATAAACAATCATACATCTTTATTTTGACAGTAAATGAGTTGAAGTCGGGAAGGCGTGCATTTATATTGCTCGGACTATTTAAGAGAAAGCGCGCGTTTGCACTGGTTGGTGCTATCAATCGAACTCGGAAATCACTCAAATGTATTGTGTACTTAGTGATATTCAAGACCACGTGTTGCCAACTTACGAAGAAATCATGATTTAAATCATTATATTTAATATGAGACAAGACATGGCTTAAGGCTAGACATTCATTTTCCAAATGTCAAATGTCGATGTATCGTGATCTTTCAAGACGAGAACGAGACGTCAACAAACCTAATGTCAGATAAACATTGCTCTAGCGCATATATTCACCCATTCTTTGCAAGACCGAAAGTCTGTGAAGAAAAGAGAGGACCATAAGGAGTGCCGACGCTAAAATACAAGGAAACACCGTAGAGCAGCTCGTGCTCGTATATTTTTTGTACAAATTCTGAATGTTTTAAGTCTAGAATTAAAAAACGACAATTTTTTTTAATTTAAAAATTCAAGTATTATTTTGACTTCTGTATTCTTATGTAGAATTTAAAAAAAAAATATCACTCTAACTCGATTCTAATATTGGCTTGTGAACTGAATTATATTGTTTTGATGTAGAATTAAAAAAATAACTAACACAGTAGTAAAAAAAATTAATAAGTCTTAAGACAATTATAACTGAATTGAAATTAATAGCAACTTCTATAAAACGTTATCGGACTAGAATTGATAATGGATGGATTACCCCGAACGTAAATGATTACCTTTAGAAATAGATTATATACTTTTGCGGAAAAATCAAAATGCATCCGAAATCCTTAACGATAAATTCAAGCAATATAAAAATAAAGTAGCAAATGAAATAAGGGCAAAAAAAATTTACACAGAATCCAAAATAAAATGTACCAGTTTTGGAAAGAAATAAATGAGTCCTTCGGTCAATGTAAAACACATAAACTGAATGGCATTGAGGAACTGACCGCATCTGAAAGAGCTATTAGTGATAGTCAAACCTTAGCAAATACAATAAATAAATACTTCTGTCGGAAAAAATCTGGCCCTAAACTCACAACAAAATAATGGCAATTCTGGATTAAGGAGTAATAAAATAGCAACCTTGTTAAATAGTATTTTCTTAGCTCCAACCACGCTCCAACTGATTAATCTGAAATAACACGTATTATAAAAAGCCTTAAAATGAATGTGGCTTGTGGATATGATGGAATAACAACAACAGATGTTAAAAACTTGCAAGATATAATTGCTGAGCCACTGTCAAAAATAATTATATTGAACACTAGCTGTTCATACCCGGCGTTGCATGGGTTAAGGGTTAAGTTGAAAATAAATTTATGGGGGGAACAAAGGTTCCATTGTTTTACAAACCCTCTAATTAAAACAATGTTTCCATTTAATCAAAGCTGGGATGGTTAAGGATGCCTAGAGAAGAAATATGGCGTATTTTTTCCGTTGGGAATATATATGCAAAATTTGGGTCCAATCGGTGAAGCGGTGTAGATTTGTACAGAAAACATATCTCTGGGAGGGGATGGGTTAAAGGGGGAAGCGGAAATGTGGCCTATATTACCCGACTCATCCCAAAGAATAAGTTTGCAAATTTTGAGTCCGATCGGTCGAATGGTACAAATTTTCATTGAAAATATATCAGGGGGAGGGTAAGAGGTAATTGGGGAGGGGGGAAATGTTGCCTATGTTACCCTCCGGGTCCTAAAAAATAAGTTTCCAAAATTTGAGTCTGATTAGTCGAACGGTACAGATTAGCGTTGAACATATATCAAGGGACGGGAGGGGGTAAAAGGGGAGGGGGGAAATGCCACCTATGTAACCTGCCGGGTCCTAAAGAATAAGTTTCCAAATTTTGAGTCCGATTGGTCGAAAGGTACAGATTTTCATTGAAAATACAGTAACGAGCACAGAAATGTAACCACCCATAAAATAACAATTTTCTTGTAATATGTCAGATTTTGTTATATTTTTTGTTTTTGTTTATTATATGTTTTTGTTTATTATATGTTTTTGATCCCTTTTCACTTAAAATTATAAAGTAACAATGTTTAAACAAGAAAATACCAAGTATATCGTCGGGGATAGTGCAAAAGCGCATAACTAGCATTGGATAATTCCGCGTATCTGACAAATGTAGCCAATTTGATATTTCGCGGTAGGGCACGTAAGATCCTGATTAGGAGCCACCTTTTTAACGCCTGTTGCGACCGACCAGTACACATGAATTAATACTCTCTATTAAAAAAAATGAGACTAGTAGCCATTGAAATAAGAAAATTTTAACGTTTTAACCTTCTCCTGTAAAACTGTGTCTAGTGTAAAGATGCGCTATTTACCTACGGTATATATGCGGATTTGCACTATCCCCGACAATATATTTTATCTCAATTTAAAATACTTTAGAGGGTGTTTTTAGTATTTTCTTTACTTTATTGGAAAAAAATAATTAATACAAGAATAATTTTTTCACCAACTATATTATAATTAAAAAAATGAAGTGTTACATTTTTGATATTTTTTCATTAGCTAAGAAAAATGTAAGTTATTAGTATTTTTTTTGTCCTCCTTTATTTTTTATCATAGCTTCAATAATATAAGCTTAATAATTAATAAGTCTTGGCATAGAATTGACCAAATTTTGGGGATAATCGTCTGAAATTTTCTCATACCACACATTTGAATTTTTTTAAAGGTTTTCCTTTGACGAAGGCTTCAATACATTTAATCAATGCCATTTTTATGCCACAGGTTCTCTATAAGATTCAGGTATGGACTGTTTCCAGGCCAATCCAATGTTATTATCCGATTGTTAGTCATAAATTATTTGATCTAAAAATAATTTGATAATTTAGTTTTATTTTTAAATTTTTATGTATTTATGTTAATAACGAAATATATTGTTAGAAAAATATAATACTTACAGTTTTCGCCCGATAGCACGGCGCAGAGTGGTCTTGGAAAATGCACTCAGTAATATGGGAACAATGCATTTCTGCATTCACAGTTTCGTTAATAAAGGCTAATTTTCACACTCCGTAAAAAGAAAAACATTCCCAGATCACTTGTCCAGCAGAATATTTCACTGTTGGCTGGAGACACTCCTTGCTTAAATGTTCTCCAGACTTCCGTCTCACGTACTGGATACCATCTGAACCAAAAAGGTTCAATTTGCTCTTATCAGAAGAAATAACACATTGTCATTCGATCTCACCCCAATTTTTATACTTTTTGGCCCATTCTAAGTGACGGAAATACATTTTTTCAGTCAAAAGTGGATTTTTTAATGGCCTCCTCGCATGGAAACCGCTGTCCCATAGTCTTCGGCGTATAGTATGGACACTAACATGCAAACAACCAGCATGGATAACTTCTGTCCTTACATCTACAGTACTTTTGAATCGATTTTGTAAACAGAATCGCTTCAATAGCCGATCTTCAGCGGAAGATCTCTTTTTGTTTCCGGTATCTTTTTTTCGCTGTCGACATGCAGAATCTTTATTTTTTTTTATAAAATTAAGCACTGAAGTCTTACCTCAACCAATCTGTCATGCTATAGTTCTGGAACTCACTTTTTGCAATGCAAAAATTAATTTTGAATTCTTTAGTAATAAACTCATTTCCTTCAATTTTGTCATCCTTCACAAATAAAAAAAATACAAGATGCTAACATGTTGAAAGTTGTGACTAAACTGTTCTCAATGTTTGAGGGAGACCCTACGCATGTAGAAAAAAATAATGGGTTCAAAGAATTAGTTCTTAGAATTCATTTAAATCTGCACTAATACATTTTTAAACGGTGGTCACATTTCTGTGCTCGCTACTGTATATCAGGGGGAGGGTAAGGGGTAAGAATGGAGGTGGAAAATGTCACTTATGTAACCCGCTGGGTCCTAAAGAACAAGTTTCCAAATTTTAAGCCCGATCGGTAGAACGGGACAGATTTGCATTGAAAATATATCAGGGGCAGGGGAAAGGGTAAATGGGAAGGGGGTAAATGTCACCTATGTTACCCGTCGGTTTTAAATTTAAATTTGAGTCGAATCGGACAAACGGTGTAGATTTGTATAGAGAACAGACAGGCAGACATTGAGTATAATAGGTACAGATAATGAATTTCCCCAATGTTTAAAAATTGCTAATATAATTCCAATTCACAAACCAGACAGTAAAAAGAATCCGATTAGCTTATTAAGTACCTTCAGTAAAAATTTTGAGTAAGTATTACATTCGCGTATTGTCCAATTTATAAATAAAAATGCAGGTTTTGACCCTTATCAATATGGATTCCAGAAAGAAAGAAACTCGTCTGCTACACTAATAGATGTCATGAACATTATTAATAAAGAATTAGATAAAGGAAACTATGTCATACCAGTATTTAAGATCTGTTAAAAGACTTCAACACTGCAAACCATGATACCTTACTAAACAAATTAAACAGCCATGGGATCAGGGGTAATGCACTAAAACTTATTGGAAGCTATCCAAACGGAAGATATGCTATGACAAAGAACTTCAATAAGTTGAGTGATCATATAAATGTAGACATTGGCATTCCGCAGGATTCAATATTTTTTTTTTCATTCATTCATCTTCATCCCCTTGTCCTAGTAGGGTCGAGGGCCCAAAGACTCGACAAGGTGTTCCATGTTCCCCTGTCTTGTGCTGCTTCTGTACGAGTCAACCAGTGTAGTAGATCCATTCTGTTTTCATACACATTTTTCTGTTGCCTCTCCCAGCTTAATCTGGGGCAACCCACCCACCGGCCATCTTCCTTCCGGGGTTGCCAGGAGGATTCTTCTTGGTATTACTTCCTCTGGCATTCTTAGCACATGTCCAAACTACATCAATTGTGATTTTTCTAAGTGTAGAAGTAGGGGTTCCATGCCGAGTGTGTGCCTTATGTCGGCATTTCTCACTCTGTCCATCAATGTGACTCCCGCTACCCCCCTTAGAAAACTCATCTCGGCAGCCTGGATCCTTGCTTATTTTTATTATTATTTTTATTTACGCTTCAACAGGCCAAGAGGCCCAATTACAGAAGCGAAACACATCACAAAACTCTCAGGCTTGAGTAAATCACATATATTAATTGTGATCTCACCGGGAATCGAACCCGGAACCCTCAGTGTGAGAAGCCAGTGTCATACCCACTGGGCTACGAGGGTATTGGTTCCATTATTATATTTATTATATATAGATGATCTGCGATATGCTAAATTGCTGGGGAAATATTTTTTTATGCTGACGATACTCTATTAATTTATAGGCGATGGTAAAAGTAACTTACAGAGCAGAATTAATGATGATTTGCATGTAGGTAATCTTTTGTGGCTGAATAAAAATGTGCTTAGTATTAATGTTAAAAAACTAATTACATGATAGGTACTAAAGCAAAAAAATAAACCGCCTTTGAGCTTTCTATAAAGGGAAATATGGTAAAACAAAATGATTTTGTAAAATATCTGGGGCTTGAAATAGATGAGAGACTTCTATGGACGAATCATATTTGAGCCCTTTTGAAAAAACTTGGGCCTATAGTTGGAGTAATGAAAAGAACTGAACTATTTGATACAAGAACTAAAAAAAATATTTACAATGCTTTTGTTCTCCCTCACATTATATATATATGGCATTATTATTTGTTCAGTGTAATTCACAGGCGTGAGGAATGATATAAAAAACTTTAAAAAAAGCCCTTAAAATAATCTTCAACCTAAATCGATACACCAGAACTATTGACTTGTACAAAATCACCGGCACACTTAACCTAAAAGATCTGAAATATTTATGTGGAAAAGATAAAGATGATTTATAAAATAAATAATAAATTACTAAAAATGAATATCATCCTTTACCAGAATAGTGACGTACCTACATAGACAACACAAAAGAACAACAGACTACATATATGTATATAAAAAGTGATGTACTGCGGACTAATAGAGAAAGACATGGATTCCTGTATACTACAATTGACCTTTATAATGGAATTTCCAATAACATAAAGGAAGAAGAGGAAGAAATGAAAATAAATTGAACAAACTGCCTACATCTGCAAATCAAGTGCTGCAACAAAAATTTTTACATAATCTCCCTCTATAGAATTCACTCCGCAAATGTTTGTTTGTTTAATGAAGAATTACGGCAATAACTTTTAAAATATAAAAGTGCAAATACAATAGTACTAGGTGACATTAGTTTAACTGGTCGGGTGCCAGAGCGCAGATCTGCGCTCCCTAGACACGTATGTGAATTCGGCCTATTTTACCTGCGTTTATGGATTTTTACAGCTTATCATTGGTTATATCTCAAGTTTTTGAATGAATGAATGAGTTCTATTTGTCAAGTAACCTCATTTGCCGCGCAAACCAGACAAAAAATCATTCCAAATCTCGTCTTCGAACCGTGCATTAATTGTGTCATTTATCTGTTAAAAAAGTGGTATTTTTGAATAAAAAAGTATTAAAATTAAGTATTTTTATATTCTTTGATATATTTAAAACGATAATATTGAAATACAACATCTTTAGTGTCATTGCTTCCATATTTTTATTTGATAAACATGTGCGTACATTTCTGACAGTAAATTTCGTTACTTATTTTCATAGAAACTACAAATTCTTAGCGATTATTGTTGATTTTTACATGAATATAACCGTCACAAAAAAGTGTCTAAAAAACAGCAATCGTGCGCGAAATTGCGCGGCAGACGACCGGTTTAACATCTAGTGCGAATATACATCAAAGAATAAAGATAACTACTATAACATGATGGCAGAATAAAATTACATACCCTCAAAATGCTCATACTAGAAATGTGTGTGGACAGTGGCCATCGTGTAATGATTACATTTTCACAAATATCAAGGAAATAAATAACATTTAACATTTATTCGGGAGTTATAAAAATGTCAATTACCGATCATTTCATGATATTATAATACAATATCACCTCCGGTGGAAAATCAACAAAAGCAAAAATAAAATAGCATTGGTAATAAATAACTAAACCTTTACATGATCGTACTATATTATAATACAATATCACCTCCGGTGAAAAATAGGTCAACAAAACGCAAAAATAAAATAGCATCGGTAATAAATAACGAAACCTTTTCATGATCGCACTATATTATAATACAATATCACCTCCGGTGAATAATCAACAAAAGCAAAAATAAAATAGCATCGTTAATAAATAACGAAAGCCTTGATTAAATGGAAATAGGTTTAATTAGAGGCTTTGCAAAGCAATGGAACCTTTGTTTTCCACCACAAATTTATTTTCAACTTAATCCTTAACCCGTGCAACGCCAGGTACGAACAGCTAGTATTTTAATAAATATTTATTATGCCGCGAATATGCATGTCACATAAATATTATTACTATTTTCAAACTAAGCTACACGCTTGTTCCAGAAAATAAGATTAATTTGTTAGTTTCCTGGGGATCGAACTACCGTCCACTGGATCGCTTGGCGAGAGTCTTAAACACTAAACCAACAATCTATTTAATCAATAATATTAATTAACTGCAAATTTTGGCTTTGGGTGTATTCGCTGGATTGTTCACTTTTAAGACTCTTTGTCATCTGTATAAAACTCTAAGAAAAAATAAGGTTAAAAATAATCTCAGAATTGTCTTCCCTATTTTCAGAATTTCAACTTGAAGAAATGTTGAAATTTTGACTGTTTGCTGTGTGTACTGAACTTAAACCTTATCATCATACAAAAATTTTCTAATATTCATAACTGAAATCGGAACATTACAATCTTGAGTGTGAACCTTACTGCAATTCCCCAAGCCTGATGCAAGGGCAGTCAATAAATGAGAAAAAATGTTTCCTTGTGTAGTGTTACGAATTTCTTACAACTAATTTTGTTATTTTAGGCTGGTATGGAGATTTTCTGTCATGGAGAGGATTTAGAATCTTTGCTAAAATCGCTTACGGTGTATATTTAACACAGTTTCCAGTATTTTTTTACAATGTTGGTATCCAGAAATACGCCGGCTACTACAAACCACACATGATGGTAAGGTACATGTGATAATTTCAGAGAACAATAAATACAACAATTTGATTGTTTTATGTATTATGAAAATATATTGCATCTTGTTTTAAAGTGACACTTTTTATTTATTTTCTGCAAGAATGAAAATTTTAATAAATTCTTCCATCAACTCACTTACATTTATGTTGTTTCTGCAGGGGTGGGCATAGGTTAGAATGCCAACCTTTTCTATCTTGGTACGCGACTTTCGCCTCGTCCAATTTCATAGTTTCTCATGCACATTCTTAGATTTTTTAAGGTTTTAACAAGACTTTCCTCAAATATTTTAACTATCTAATCATGCCGGGTCCCACTCGGATTACCTCTGTTCCTGTAATCACTCCAAATATGTACTTTCTTTTCCATTCTCTCCCCGTTCATAGTTTCACTTCCACATATCGGAGACGCTTTCTTTATTCCATTAACTACTATGCTGCAATCAGCTCTACATTCGTTCCTAATTTGTTAATTTTTCACTTATTTAATTATACATATATCCGCCCAAGCAACCATATTTAGTCTACTTTTGTTCTTATTTTAACAATTTCCGTCATATTTCATAAGTCGTAATTTTCAGCAGGTTTTGCCTTTTGTGATTGTGATCTTTATGACATCCCGCCCTCTTGAGTATTGTTTCCCGGCATTATGCAGATGTTAACGCTGTCACCAGAGAAGTGCCTGTAGCGCTTTCCACTTGGCCTCACCATTGAGGAGCTTCTCTCCGACACACAATGTGGCCCACCACAACAAGCTTCTCTAGGCTGTCTTCTATTCTAGCAAGATGTCCAAAAAATTGGAGGATTTGTTTCAGACAAATGGTTGAGAGTCGCTCCATGATTTTTAGTTTTACTAGTATAGTAGGTAGTACATACTATACTAGTAAATTGTGCGTCTCACTGTCAACGGAATATGCAACATGTCTCTAACACCCATCTCAAAGGCATCGATCCGCCGTCCACCCATTGGCGATAATTGCATTCAAAACGCCATTGACTTTATTTCTCACAGTCAACTTACTTTTGATATCATTATTATCTCGTCTTTGCCAATCCTAATAAGCATGCTCCTCAAATACACAAACTCGTTCTAAGCATTCATTGCTTACCATCACATTCAATTCATTAGAAGTTCGCTCTCCATGAATACATCGGACATTCTAGCTACCAGACACTGCAAATCAGTTTCATTATTAGCATCATCTGCGTATAGTAGGCATGATGTGATGAATCCGCCCATTCTCGTTTCTTCTTTTAATTTTAAAGTACAATTGTCCACGTGCAAGATGAAGTCATGATGATATTACACAGCCCTTTACATGTCAAACCTTATACCTCAAAATTATATGACTGCCCTTATTATAGAAGCATTACTTCCATCATACAGAGATGCAATTGTCTGTATGACTTCGCTTTTTGCAGTTTCACAAAGTCTCAAAAAAGTTTGGTTCTGGCCAAAAAATTTTGTGTCATCTAGCGTATCTAATCCATGCTTCCACTCATATATAACTATTAAAATTCTTTAATACCCTTACTATTAAAATTCTTTGGTATATCAACAATAAATTTATTATTATATTATTGATTTTCAGTTCAATATACCAGAAATAGGAGTTATACTCGCTGTGTCAACAGTCCTAGCATTATGTGTGGAGATCCCCTTCAACAACTTGAACAGAATATTGATGGGTAGGTACAAGTTACCCTTTACATAAATCCTAGAAGTATTTGTGAGAATTAGCTCTCGTGGTTTCACCAGAAACGGGCCAGAGTCCCAAATCCGGGCCCGCCTGTCCTTGCACTCCATAAATCATACAACTAAACTATGATCTCATTACTAGATGCATGTATGTTAAGTACCTACCACATCACATTCCCAGACCTAGTAATGAATGCACCTCCAGTATTAGATTCACAAATCATTTTTATTTTGTGAAACTAGGGCCATTCTGATACAGTTAGGTACCTCATTAACTCCAACCCTGATACATAATTCAAAATTTTTAAAATCCACAAATCCCAAAATGTTATTTTCATAGTGGATTAACCCCAATAATATGAAAACCCCAGTAATTCGTAATAATTTTTAACCCTTTGTGCCATAAATCAATACATAATATGAAATTTTTTAAATTCGACAAGATTTAAAGAAAATTTCAATTTTTTTCGCAAGCGAGAACAGATATATCGGATACTTCAGTGATAAAAATGTCACCGTCTCTATATAAGCATAATAAATTTTGCGTATTCGAAATGATTTCTTGAAATATGTGAAAATACACATGTTTTTCACAAAATTAATGCCTTTTTCTTGACTTTTACGATTTTTTGTGAATTTCGCAATCATATTGCATTTTTTATTTTTTTTCTACCTTGAGTTTTGAATTAACCGTGTTCTACATAATTCAAAATGTTTTTTTGGGCCCCTTAAATTTCAAATTAACGAGGTTTTACTGTATAAGGGAGAGGTGTACAAAATGACATAGGCGGGTCAAATGGCACACCTACTTTTCTTCGAAACTTTGTTAACGTAAACTTTGTCATGCATTCCTCTAAAGAACCACTTAGTAACAGGTCGTAATCTGTGGCGGCACCAGTTGCGTCCGTTTGGTGCGGACGTGTGTTTGTTTGATTTTTGTAGTGACGAGTTTCAAGCAGATAGATTTTCTTTCTTGTAAAAGTAAGTATTTGTTTGTGATTGTCGTAATTTGATATTACTTTGATAAACTTTTGATAACTCAAACTTCTACGTACACTTTCAGTTGTTTTCTACATTTGAAGGCTATTAGGCGGATAAAATGGCATACATCTTGTTCGGGTAAAATGGCATACTATGTCGTTTGACCCACCATTTTTTTATTTAGAGACTGAAGAAGTTTCAACGGCAGCAGAAGAACTATGCATACTCACAGCAAGTCCAGCTCAGGTGAAAGCAGCAAATTCGGTATCGCTTGTAATTGCAAGCACATCAAGCGCTGACAATGCACGTCCACTTTCGCCAGCCCAATCTACAGATACAGCTACTGAAATTCTTAAGACACCCACAAAATCCAATGTACTCCGAGACATTAATATTAATGTTCCAGTCAGCGTGTTATCTGCAGTGCCGAAAGGAATGTATGTGGCAGGATAAGGAAAAAGAAAACCACGTAAGAAACCAACAGTATTATTATTAACCTCAACGCCAAATATAGAAGAAGCAACCTCCAAGAAAGTAACCCAACCTCCTCCACCTGTTTCAAAGAAAAACATGCGAAAGGTCTCAAAATATTTGGATTTTAGTTCCAACGGTGAAAATGATTTCTCTTCCTTACAAACTCATACTGAAGTCCGGGATGATAATAAAGTTTGTCCTTGTATTTATTGCAATGACTCCAGATCCAAGCCAAAAGAGGTCTGGCTAATGTGTTTGACCTGTAAGAAATGGGCCCATGTATCATGTGCAGATGTTCCGAAAAAGATAAAACGTTTTACGTGTGAACTATGCATGTAATCAACTGATTTTTGTTACAAATTTGGTATGTCATTTTGTCCACCCCACGTGTGTCATTTTACCCACCTAGGGCGGACAAAATGATCTGTGTAATTTTATTGTTTTCGTATTTAGTTGATAGATCTCTATAATTCTAATTAGGTAATGACCCAAAGAATACAATGTTAATTAAAATGATCAATATTAATAATAAATAAAGATTTGATGACTGACAAAATGACTAGTATGTCATTTTGTACACTTCTCCCCTACTAGTTACCATGAAGAATTTTCTTACGTTTTTGTGGCCGTTCACAATCTCTAAAGATGAATCCTAGCCCTAAAATGGGATCCGAAACGTCAGACAGAAATACTATAGAGAATATATAATTCCTTCAAATTTTATGTATTAAAAGAGTGAAAAAATTCCGGTGGTAAGCCGCTGTCAATTTTGACGTGATGATAACTAATAAAGATGTCTTCTCATAGAAGCCTTAGGCATAAATAGGTACGTCCTGTCTATTTTGTCTCGGGATATTATAGTGATGTTATTATTCTGAGAATAAGGGGGACAATTTGTCCTTACTATTACGTGTACACAACATACATAATTATTGATGTTTTAAATGTATAAATAAAAAATAACGCATAAGAAAAATAATACAATAATAATTTACTATGGAATCCAATTCTTCAAATACCTTGAGCCATGGTTTTGCAGATATGTATCTGTAGTGTTCAACAAATTATATATAATTTAAATTCCTCATTAACTTTAAAAATTTAGTACATGAATTTTACCAAGCCCATGTGTATCTGTTCAATAACTAACCTTGTATTTAAATTTAAAAAATTGTACATCAATTTTAAAGTTTAATTTAAATTGACCATTTTTAATAGCATAAACAAAATGCAATTGAAATAAACAAACAAATATCTTTGATATTTCTTTCTTTTTTTCCAGAAACACCAAAATGTGTCAGTAATAATTTCTGAAGGAGACTCAAAAAATAATTTCTAAAAAATATAAGAAATTATTAACAAAAAGTGTTGCTCACATTTTGTCTCATGTTATTATTTTATTATGTTTATTTGTCTCATGTTATTATTTTATTATGTTTATTGTCTCATGTTATTATTTTAAGTATTAATTTTTATCGAAAATAGTATATTAAATAAAAAATATCAATTCCTTAAATCAAATGATACCTATGTATTTTATTTATCTCCTACATTCGAACCATTTTATTTATCTCCTACATTATAATAAGCAGACTGGGCAGCGCCCTGGGCCCATGAACCCGAAGGGGCGCCAAACTAAGATCTTGCTAAAGGAAAATCGAGTTAAGTGGGGCAAAGTAAGCTAAGCTGCAGCTCGCTTTGCCCCACTGATATCCATTATTAATGCTGATACCGAATTCAACCGAAATTCTACAAAAATTGAGTTGATAGTTTTAAAGTTTCAATAAATACTACAGAAAAGATATTGCAATATAAAAAGATTCAACAGATAAAATCAAACAATGTGTATTTTTTAAAAATCCAAAAAACGTTGCATTAAGGAAAATATTACAGAGGTTTACACGTAGAAATCATTTTTACAAAAATATTGTAAACGTGAACATATTGTTTTTATATTTTTTCATTGTTAAGAGATCAAAAATTAAACCTTGAAATGAAAATCACTTTATACAATGACAAAATTAAATTTGTCTCATAATAAAGTTTTTTTTTTAATTTTACTGTCCGGATTCCCGAACAATGAGTCCTGCCACTGGTTTTACAACTATCCGGATGGCTAAAATGATAGTGATAACATGACATTATCCATGAACTTCACGAAATAAATTATTTTTGGTTAGGTTAGGTGGATATCATATTGGCCTCTTAGAATATTAGCCTCTATCTGTATTTCGTGATACAAAACATTAACATTCATTGTATATAAGTATGTGATTTATTTATTTTTGGATTTAGGTTTGATGTATTTTAACCATCTCAACTTCTGCTTTCTGTTAACTTGCCTCAATGTGTAATTTGGCGGAATATCAGGGAAGTTTTTGGGTAGATCGTATCTGAAAAATGTTATTATAAGCAGTTGGGTTTAAATTTAGATAAAAATCTTAACCCTAGATTCATAAACATTTTCATAAAATATTTTACTCGCAGAAGTACATACAAGCGTTACATTTTTTTACTCTCCAATATCGGTGGGTAAAGGTAAAAATCATTGGTAAAAAAAATGGCCGTCCTCTCACAGCTGATTTTAAAACGTGACATTTTTCCATATAGAAATGTACTTGTAATTTGAATTTTGTCGCTGTCATTGTCGTATTGGAATTTGTAAAGAATAAAATGAATCTTTTAATTTCGCATTATTTTAGCAATAGTTTGACATTTGTTTGGTTTGTTTCATAGAATAGAGTGGTTTGTTTGAACTGGTTTTGAACTGCAAAAGTACGTATTGCCAGTGGTGAAAAACTGAAATAAATCAAATTCCATAGACATATGCGGTATTTGAGGTTTATTCCGCTTGGCACCCTATTAGCCTTATTATTGGTTTGACAGTGGTAAAAAAGACATTTCTGCAACCCGAAATCGAGTTTACTCTTGGCGGATGGTAAAAAAAGTTACTTGGGTTAATTTTACTTGAGTAAAATTTACTTCAGATGGCGCAACCGGGCCTTAATCAATATCAAATTGAAGAAAATTTAAGAAAATGTTACAGCGAAAGTATATTTCCCAACATAATTGTGGTGTATCATAATGCCACTTCTCGATGTTCGCAGTGCTGCGCATGTGTAAACAAGCTGACCACTCTCTCAATGTCCGCCTCAGTCGAAATTTTACCTTGTGAATAAACATATATAAAAAATAAAAAGTCTTATGGTTGTTGATTACCCAGTTACCAGACCATGAACAACTCCAACATAACCTAATTTAATTAGGTTAGTTAGTAAGGTTAGTTAGGTTAGTTAGGTTAGGTTAGTTAGTAATTAAAATTAATTAAAGTAACTAACCTTACATAACCAATCAAATTAACCTTAGTTAGGTTTTAAAATATACTTTCATCATAAACATGGTTTTACTGTAAAATACAGGTATATGTAATAATATGCATATACATATTTAAATTTGATTTAGTGTATGTAGTAGACTCCCGATTATCCGGGATGGATGGTGAAAAAGTCCCGGATATCTGAATTCCTGGTTAATCCAAAAGCATAAAAAAATTGTCTACTGTTCGAAAGTTGTACACAAGCGTATTTTCTAGGGAATCCAATCCCGATCCCGCGAGATCTCGAGGCATCTTACAAGATCGATCCCGGGATTGATCAACATTTTTTATGTTTTGTATATTTAATTGTGTATGTCTATAGAGCTTTTAGTAAGTACTTTAAAATTATGTTATGTCACATTCAAATATTGAAAATTGCTTTGAATACTTAATTTTTACTGTATTTTAACAACCTAACATAGTAATAAAAACTTCTACTAACTCTACTACTTTGACTGATTGATGCTTGGAAAAACGCCTACAAAAACTTTAATGCAATGATTAATAATGATCATTTTATTAAAACTGCTGATATAAAAATGCAAGGCATTGTCGTTAATTGCTATTCAGCTCTATAAACAAAACAAAAAAAACACAAAATTTTTCGGGATCCCGATCTGTAGGGATCGGCTGGATTGGAAATTCTAATTTCTAGGGATCCCGAAAGGGAAACCCCGACTCGGGATTGCATTCCCTAGTATTTACACACAAAGTGTATGTGCAGTGTTGTGAAGCATTGTCAACTTTTTTCTGCATAATAATTATTTCCTCCACTTAAAAGAAATTACTTAAAAGGAATTACTCAAAGAAGGTAAAGAGGAATGTTTTAGATAGCATGGTTGATTTTTCTACAAAAGAAACTCACATTTCTCTCATCATTATTGACACAGGTTCACTGCACATTGATTTTTTTTTCGATTCCTTAGAGTCTACGATACTCTACATGCGGCTAGACCGCCTAATCTACAACTACAAGTGCTTCAGCCTTAAAACTTTTACACTTTTACAAACTACTTATTATAATAAACATTGTGTTTTATATTTTACATGAATTCGAAAGGGTTAAAAAATTTAAGCAAAAACCCTCTACTTCACTGCACATCGTAAAAGATCTTGATCTTATTAATACTTTGTGATCAGTTACTTCCTGCACCTGTCAAATAGTCCTGAATTGGTAACAATTATTTTTTTTGTTTTTTTTCTCATATAATAAATTTATTTACACTTAATAAATTATGCAAGAAAAAAGTTTTCAGCCAGTTTTGTGAAACATAAATATATTACTTTCGGTTGGCCTTCTGTATAATCGTTTCAGTAATGTTTATATGAGAATAAATTCGTAAAACAAATCAATGACACCACGAGAAGTAAAGTGAACCAAGTAACAAAATGGATAAACATTTATAAAAGTTTTGTTTCAATGATTTTTACATTTTTTTAAACGTAACTATCTGAATATTTTTGAGTCATATGGGTATAATTTTTTTTTCAAGTTTTCTTATAGCCATTAATAATTTGTTTAAATAAATATTATAATAAGTCAGAGCTTGCAGCCAAGTACAAGAAGCCCTAGAATTCTAACCCTTCAAATTAGAGAAAACCTTCATTTCCAATCTGGTTTTATTAACTTTGTAAGTTTGTTGCGGCATAAGATCTTTGGTTTCTATAAGTGCTCGAAATTTAGAGTTATAATGAGCTCCGCTATCCGCTGAAATAATTTAACACAATTCCAGGACGTGGGTACAATTACGGGTAGTCACTTGCTGATAAGCTGGGCAAGCGCCTAGAACGGCGCCTTGCAGTATTACAACCAACCCCAGAATCCTCTGTTAGGTCCCCAGACCAGATCCTCCATCGGTTGCTGTCCTCTTGTCACTACTGGAGTAACTACAGATAGGGACACGGAAAAAGTATTGATACTTTTGGGTATCAATACTTTTTAATCGATACCAATATTTTAATACTCAATAGTTTTCAATCGATACTTTTACGTAATTAGTACTACGGTAGGTATTGAGTACTTTTTTCTCAACTTTCAAATAAACTTAGTCGCCGAAAAGAACTAGTACCGAAAATTGTAAAATTGTGAGGTAATGCAACAAATACAACGCAGTTTTGGACAAGCGGAAGATAGTTATTTGCTAGCCATGTTTTTTTTACTTGACTCCATATTTAAAATAATACATTTGCAATACGCCAGAGCTTGTGCTAGGGTAATCTCTATGATAAGGCGATTGATATTTGTTAGTAGCAAACTCAGTCTCCACCAGTAGCGAGAACGGCAGTGATTCATCTGTTGAAGCTATGATTTTTGGAGTTATCACAAGACTTTGGCTCATAAAAAAGGTCAACAAGCAGGTTCAGATTCACAGGCACAGCCTTCAGTAAATCTGAAGGATACGCCTGTGATGATGCTATATTCAGCAACACAATTATCTACTAATCCATTCCAACAGAGGAAGGATATGAATAATGTACTTTCGCAGTTACATCTGTATGTGCTGCACAGATTCACAAAATAATACAGGATTACAAAAGAATCTTAACTAATCCATTCCAATAGAGGCAGGATATGAATAATGTACTTTCGTAATTACATCTGTATGTGCTGCACAGAATAGACAAAATAATACAGGATTACAAAAGAATCTTCATGGAAAATTCAATAAAATATCGGCACTGTGGGTTATCGATTATACGGACTGACAAATAAAAATCAAAGCTAATCCGAAAAAGTATCGATACTTAAGTACAATACTTTTCCATTGATACTACTCGTGAGTAAAGTATCGATGCTTTTCATTCAATACCGTGTCCCTAACTATAGATTCCTCTACTGGGTCCCCAGATCAGATCCTCCGAGTTACGTTATAAGCCAGTTAGCAAAGGCCAAAGGCTCAGACACAAGATCACTACGATCTTTGCATGATGTCTGAAATGTATTCAGGCGACTTAGAACATGTCGAAACATATGTGTTCTGAAGCATTTGAATATTTCTGGTAATATTCTATTAGTGTTTTACAAACGAAAATGTCGCCATCTGCTATAAAAATTATTTTCATCCCTTAGGGTACTTGATATAATGAAGAACACCTTCCGTGTGTGTGTTGTAACTATGGATGGTGCCATCTCTGGGCAGACTTTGACACTAGTTCCTTAGCTGTCACTGAACCAGAATTGGCCTTTTAGCACCATCTATGGAATTTTTTCAAGACTAAAATATGTTGGCGTAACATGTTATCTTCAGAATTCGAAGGAAGCCCAGTTCATGGTTTGCCCGCCAGTAAAAAAATCTCAAATCGGAATTTTGAAAATCACTTCTGTGTAAGTAAAACTTTAGTGACATCTTATTCATACATATCGCAAAAAGACACAATCGCGCTATAGCATTTATGAAATTTGTAACGTAAACAGGGACGAAAATGCAATTTATCGGTAGACATTTAAAAATTTACAAGGACTCTCTACGCTGTCTAGACCAAAACTCGATATGAAAAGTGAAATGAAAGCTTCCTTTATACAATAGAATGGTTTAGAAACAAATGGTATTCGTCAATTTTCAATTCGTTCAAAGTTCGAAGAATTTTTTTTGTAAATGTCAGAAAATTCAAAGCTTTTGACTCAACCCAATAATATATCATCTGATAATAGTTTGAAATTGAAATTTTCACCGTGTTATATAACTAATAACTATATAATAATATAACTAATATTAGGTAATAAAAAATAAACTGATTTTTTTTATACATATATATTTTATATTATTCAAGACACATTCTAATTGTGAAGTTGCAATTTTTTCAGAACAAAGTTCTGTGAAATTTAAAACCAAATTAATTAATCAATTAGAAAGACATACAGAAAAATCAATCCACGAAAAAAAATTTGGCTGCTACCAGGATTCGAAACATGAATATCCTCCTATCCAGGGCAGGCGCATTATCCAATTACGCTATAGTGGCCTTATACATTTCCGTGAATATATCGACCTTATCTCTAAGTCTCATTTTTATTAATTGATTAACATATATAATCCATTTTTAGAGCAATCTATTTTTTCTGGTACGGTAGGCACAAATCACTTTGTGTAACTACCGCTAGGAGAGGCCAGAATTAACCGTTTAATTAATTTTTTTTTTTGCTCTAAAAATGGATAATATATGTTAATCAATTATTAAAAATGAGATTTACAGGTAAGGTCGATATATTCACGGAAACCTACAAGGCCGCTATAGCGTAATTGGAAAACGCGCCTGCCCCAGATAGGAGGAGATCTGTGGTTCGAATCCCGGTAGCAGCCAAATATTTTTTGGTGGATTTGATTTTTCTGTATGTCTTTCTAATTGTTTAATTAATTTGGTTTTAAATATATATATACTGTCAATTGATAAATAAATTGTAAATTTTAGTATAATTACTCATTAATTTAAGTAAATGGATGAATAAATATTGTACTTACTTATTGCACACGGCAGGTACCTCAAACGTTCCAGTTGTTGGAATATACCATTTAGACTTATTGGATGATTTTCTCGATATAACGCTTTTCTTTACATTAAGACTGAAAGATATCAAATAATATATTTATTCAAATCATTAATAATATTATAGATTATTCTGTAATATTTTCTTTAAAATGATAAAATGTCATATAAATGTATTCAGGGTGTCTCATAGCTAGTAGCAAAAACCCCGGGAAAGTCTTCAATTTAGAATAGAAAATTTTCTTTACACTTTGGGTGAAATATCAACAGTTAAGAAGATAAGCGACATCAAATTGTGCATTTTTTTAATATCTTTGCGTTGTTGGAGTATCATGACGAAAAAAAAATATTTGCAGAAATGTTCTATATTCATCCCAAGATGAATTTTAAATACTACAAAACACATAGAACATTAATATTTAATATCTAATAATTATTTTTTAATAATCTACATTAAAAAGATAACCATCCAATTGATTGTTCACCACGCGCATAAATGATAATTTGATAAACCCAGCACAATCTGCCAATATGCCCTACTACAGAAGTAATATTGTAAATTAAAACTAACCCATTAAAACCAAGTTTTTATTATACTCCCTTTCTCATTTAATCAGGTTTCATGTCTATACATGAATCGGGCTAATTACTCATTTGTATTGATTCCAATTTGAAAAAACCGTTAAAATTTTGAAAAATCCAAAATTGTACTATATTTATTAAATTTTTTAAACGAAAATTTGTTAGATAATTTTTATCATCGCTACGAGTCTGCTTGAAAGTTTCAGCCGGATTGGATCACGGGAAAAAGGTTAAAAATCGATCCAAAGTTTTTTCTTCAGACAAGCAAGCAGACGCTACGAGTTAAAAGAAAGGGAGTAATAATAGATATTATTTTCGCTAAGCTGTCAAAATGCAAAACCGCCACTATCCATATGGAGCCCATATGGATAGTGGCGGTTTTGCATCCATACACCACAAGTACTTTTCTAAATGATTTATTTACGAGATTTAAAAGAGCTTCATCCAAGAAAAAATCCATTAGAACTAACGATTTTAAAAAAATGAACTTACGCAGATTGAGACTTGCTACCCCCGGTTTTGGCGGTTACAATCTCTCGTAACATCATATCATACTTGCTCCTCTCCTCGCCTAAGATGCCTATTTTGTAATCGTTTTTCAGTAAGTACTCCTCTGGCGAGCAGAATATGTCATCGAGGTATTCGATACGTTCAGTTGTCATGTCCCCCCTGAAAAACGAGGGATAATATTTAAAAAATTAGACAAACTTAATTTTAGATAGGTATGTACATATCTATTAATAAGTGCAATCGAAATCTATAATAAGTAAGCTATTTGATTGTATCGAATCTCTTAAGATGATGTTAACCTGTATATGAATACCTGCCATATCCAACTACTCCAATCCCTACATGTCTGTAGTCCTGGGTATACAGAAGAAGATCTATTGCAGCGGGAGACATTTGTTTAAACTTGTCAATGATAACCATTTCACCCCTTTTTTCCCTATAGAAAACAGCCCTTTCGTAGCTGGATAGTTCTGGAGGATCACTACTTGCCCTGTGCAGTGATAAATTAAAAATCTCTGAACGAAATACTCTGTTTAGCTCCAATTCTGGAAAAAAGTGTGAACACTGTCTAAACAATTTAAAAAATGTAACGAAATGAAAGATGATATTAAGTATATCTCACAAGTTATGATTGATAAAAATATCAGAGCAGTTTTCTTACCGATTGTTTCAAAGTTAGGACGCAATAATGCAATCCAAACTATTTGAATACTGATCCTAACCAGCATTTCCGTAAAGCGCATTTCAACACCAATCATAATTAATCGTTTTTTGACACCACTATCATCTGTAAAATTTTCAAAATACATTATGACCTGAAATGCTTAAATAAGAAGCTACGAACTTCAACTTTCCAACAGGTGTTAATGTAGACCAAAAAAAAACTGGACCATAAATGGAAGGAAGACGGGTCTAGACACGGACTAGCAACCGCCATTTATAACAACCAGGAGAAATGAAAAAGAATTATTCGAACTGCTGTTACCAAATAGCTGGAATAAGAGCGAGGAAAAATAACATTATAACATAAATAACTTAAGAACCATTCCAACGTTAATCAAGCATTAGATGCCTCAAAAGGTATCAAAAGCTCAGAATTATGAAGTCGAATATGAAATTTGAAAGAACCAAATTATAATGATTGGATGACTTTATCCAGAAAGTGTGTGATTAATTAACAGTTAATTGAAAGATAAGGGCCCATGTCGAGTTTTTGCTTGTTAATGATAATTAGGATCTGGAATCCCCATATCTTTTTTACAAGAAAAATAAGTTAGATAAAGCAACAAAGTTTAGTGCACAAGCAAAACATGTAAAATATTTCAGGTTGGAAAACGTATTACATAATTTCTTTTCCACTTTTATGGACCCAAGTCAAACAAAATCAACAATTTATTTGTGTAAGTTACAGTGCATTGCCACAAAAACAGAACAGGTTTTTTGATGAATTGCATTATGTATTTTTTATTTTTTTTAATTGCATTACAGTTTGCTCCATTTACAATGCAAGTTATAACTTGGAGTGAGTACCTATATGGAGGCGATCCTCTGCTTGATGCTTTCAATGCTATCATTAAATACATTGACATGATCCCTCAGTTCATTTAGGAGTTGCACAATACGCGTTATGGTGTGCAAATACATCCGTTCTGCATTGCATTAGATACAATGGTCTCACTATATTTCGGGCAAACATAACCTCAACTGACCCCCCATAAACATTTGTTTTCCATGACAAGTGAACTTTAAATAAATATTATACAATATAAAATTATATAATATATTATATATAAAATTTATGATAAATATTTATATTATATAAATATATAAAATTATATAATATATAATATAAAATTATATAATAAAATTTAATTAATCAGTTTTTGGAATGTGCAATAATTAAACATATTGAGAAAATTACATTCAAAATTGGCCAGCATGGCTTACCGGAATCTATTACAAGAAGTTCCGACCGACTTCTAGACAAAATAATGTTATGTATTATTCTATGTTTTATAAAATGAAACTTTATTTTCATAATGTTTTTTAAATCCAAATTTTTATGTGATCGAAATATCCAAAAGATATTCCAAATTTAGAATATATAATAATAACACACGAATATTCGTATTCGCCAAATATCATCACGAATAATAAAAACAAACTATTTATAACGGAAGGCAACGCTAATTACGGTTTGGCTGTGCACCGTGTATCCGATCAAACCTACGCACTCTTTTATCAGAGATTACACTAACATTGAATGAATGGATTTGTTGAGTTCTCAATTTGTTAATTGTTGCTTGTTTCGCAGCATAACATGAGTTCTTTCATCTAGTTTCGTTGGGTTATTAATAAGGTTAGTGCTCATTTCATGTAGTTGTTGTTTTGTAATACATATTGTTTGTTCCATTTTATTTCTGTTGTTTGTAAAAGTGTTAACTCTTATAAAATAATTTCAAATTAAATCTAATAACATGACCTCTCGTAAGCGTGATAAAGTGATATTTATTTTTGAGCGCTGGGAATGTTCAAACGGATAAAAGAAAAGTTGTGCTTTATGAACAAAAATTTGCCATTTGTAAATTTTAATTATTATATCTCTTAGTAAAAAAGAACAGTGTTGTATTACCTTGTTAAATTATTCGTAATCGTATTCGTACTTGCTGAATAGTAGGCTCGATATTCATATTCGTATTCGTGAAAGTAGTACTCGTTGCATCTCTAATAATAATGTATATTTAGGGGAAGTTCGTAGGTCATTGGAATGAAAAAGTAAAATGGTTGTCAATGTTAATTTCTCGACTGGAGATAGGCTCCGGGAGTTAATGAAGATGTACAGGTTCCAATACATAAATGAGTAAATTACAAGAGAAGTAAATGTGTAAATTATTAACAGGTACAAAAATATTGAACAAAGAGAATTCACCCTAGATGCCAGATGCGGACAAAAAGGGTTCGTAAAAACAACAACGTGGGGCTGGGAACGAGTCGAGACTGCTGCACAGCATCATCTTATATGACTCCCTTTGTTCCCATTTATTTACTTTGCAGATGACAGCTCCGTGCGGTTTGTTTATATTAAAATAATAAAAAAGAGTGCTCGCTATCGGAGGCAGGTACACAGCATGGATCGAATAGGTACCGCCACATATATAATACTACGCAGTACTGAAAATAACAGTTTTGCTACAAAAATGTAGTGGAAATGCAGTCACTTCAGCACATGTGTGGAAAATCTTTGTATGATAGAGTGAAGAATAAATAAATTAGGAGTGAATGTAATTCTGGCTATAGCATAGAAGATAGAATAAAGCATAAAGGATCACCGAGACGGTTTAGTCTTGTGGAAACATAAGGGCGAGGAAAGGATGATAAAGAAAACAAATGAGGCAAATGTTGAAGGCAGAAGGAACAAATAAATCAATTATTGAAGGATGGCTCTGTTAGTTATTAACTAATAATAATAACTACTTCATTCATGCCATTGCCAATTTAGCTAATCTTTTATTAAATATTTCCACGTAATTTGACACATAAATGAATATTATCGGATGAGATTCAACCGAGTAATAGATAAAAATGTAAAATTACACCAAATAACAGACCAAGAACAGTTGACATAATGGACATTTCACTCAACGCAACGTAACAAAGCATGTATTGTCAATATTTTGCCCGTCATACCGCCGAGCCGCGTGCCGGCGCTAACCATTCTGATGTTCCGTGGCCATTCAAAGGATTTCAATCCCACTATTTTATAAATGTCAATTTCATTTTAATTTTAAAATAATTTTCATTCTCTTCATGGTAAATATATAATAGAAAAATAGCAGAGAACATAAAATGTTTAAAACCGCTGTCGGCTGTAAAAATTGCTGATAAGAAGCGGGAGACTACGTGATCAGTATGTTTTTTGGCTGGAGCCGAGTACGATGTTTGATGCACGCTGTTACGAACACATAATATGCAATATATCTCACAAAAATTTCAATTTCCCACCAAAAGCTTGTGGTTATATGATGCCATTTTATTAACTCATAATTAAAATAAAAGATATGAAAAACGCTCTAAAAACAGTTAAAAAACCAAAATTTTGACTAAAATAAAATCGATTAAAACGACCCAAAATCGCCCGCCATGTTTTATTTCGACCCATCGGGCTTTAGGTGTTAAAAGCTTCAAAACAAAAGGGCGTACATAAAAAGATCATTCTATCCTCTCTGCCTTCCTCTGCGGATAAAAATTATGGTTTGTTAGTTAGCCATGAGAATTCTGAACCATAATGATGATGATGAATTTTAACTACATATTGACGTCGGATAGCAAATTTGCTATAGATGCAAAACAATACAAAATCAATTTATTAGATTATTTAAAGAGCTGTGTTTACAACATTTTAATGTAGCAGCATTTACAATGTGTTTTATTATAAGCATCTAAAACTCCAATGGTTTATAATCATTCAGGATTTTTATTGTTTTAATAACAATCCTTTCATCATTTGACACCAACATTCATGTAGACCTCTTTCCACATAAGAAAAACAATCGAATTAGTATATGTAAGTTGTGCGTACGAGGCACATTGTTTCATTGTGTTGGACGTAAACAAGACAATGATTTCCCGAATTTGTTTACCGAGAGTAGCCTTTTCCAATTTGTTGACCAGCCAGAGAGATACAGAAGTAATAATGAACCTTCCCTGCTGGACCTCATCATGTAAGCAATAGAGTGGTCAATATATGGAAAAGTTTACCTGAGGGCGTTGTGTCTGGAGCCAGTGTCAACCAATTTAAGAATAGGCTGGATATTCAAATGAGAAACAGTGATATGGGCCTATCAGCTTAAGCTGCCTGCCCATTTTCAATAATAATATATAATAATAAAAACACCAACAACGAAACAATGTGCGTCATACTATGTAATTCCATTCTCTTTCTTATATACCTAGAAAGAGGTCTATCAATGACGAAAAAGTATTTAATGGACATTAGGTATTTATTTAAAAAAAAAAAAATTATGAATGTACTGTAAATTTTTAGTTTTAGCGTTTACATCAAAATTGCTATCCAGTGTCAATATATACATTGTTACAGAGATAAATATTTGTAATCAAATAACAAAAATGTTGCGTAAATGTTTTGTCATATAAATCTTATTATAAATTTTTTCAGGAGCCTTTTTTTATCAATAAATATAGGTACTTCTATCTTTATATTTGAATAAATTTAAGGTTAAAGCAATCTGTTAAATTACCAAGATGGAGGTATAAAAAATCCCTGGCAACAAGACTTCTGAAATCGGCCAAATTATTTTCCAGTTCTTTTTCAATAATATCGCTCTCGGGTAGACGTATTTTCTTGGCGCCATCAGCCATGCGGCGTGTCATTAATTGACTTATCTAATAAAAATCATTGATAAATTTAAGAATTTATTGTGCTCTTTAAATGAGTAATTAAAATGAGTTTAGTAATAATAAATTTTTGAAAAAGTAGGAGTATTGCGTAATTTTGTATACACGTACATCAGGACAAATTGGGACTAGAGTGATATGACCAGATTCTATTTGATGTTCTTCATGTCAAAATAGTTAAATGAAGTAAGTTCATTAAAAATTGTATTTAATTTGTTCAAATGGTAAATCCTATATATAATGTTAAATTAATATGTAAACCACAAAAATTTGTGTTAAAGATTTTCTATTTTTGGTTGAAAAACTTTATAGAATGAGGTCAAATTTTATGGTTTTTCTACTTATTAATAAATCAATTATTTGAAATTATCCAACTGCATTCTGGGGGCAACTCAACATCTTTCGAATTATCCCGGTCCTGCACTGTATGCCAACACATTTTGAAGAAGTGAGGCAACACATCCAGCGCAGTGAGCTGAGTTGGCACAATTGCACGGCGCAGTGCGGTGTTACCATGTCTAGTTCCAGATGTAACCGCAACGGAGTAGCAATTATTTGAGCGCTCTAAAATGCAAATGGCTTCGCAAGTAAGCTGACCGATCAAAAATGCAGATCACAGAGGTCACTGCGGATATCATCAGAGTAAAATAATTATTCTCGATCCCGTGCGTTCACTTTCTGACCATGGACAAGAACACCTAAATTACTTGCGTAATCCACCATCTTTCTTTCTGAATCTGAAAGAATTCGAACATCGGGATCCATCCCAGGAGAGAAGACTGGAATGATAATGGCAGGTACGTTTCAGTAAAGTGACCATCTTCTCCACAGACAAATCATCCTTTACAATATCATGGTCACCATCCGGATCGCTGCCATATCTGGTGATGCAACTGAGTGCTGCACATTCTCAGCCTATGCATCAATACTACTTTGTTCCCGAGCCTCCGGAAGATCACCCCCTGAAGACAGTATCTATTATTTATAACCCGACATGGTGCTCCAGGTTAGAACTCACAACTTTGGTTGCGGTTGCACAACTTTCCATCTTTTCCTCTTCCCTTTATTTATTTATTAATTTGTAGGAGGTTTCTACTTTCTACGCTTATATCAAACTTTCAATTCTTTTAAAATGTCCACGTGTTATTTGTTTATATTACGCTGCACAATAAAACTGCTCTTTATAAAATGTCTGAGTATTAAATATAACCCCCCCTTGTTACAAATTGTTAGTCTTTTTATTAATTTCCTATTCCCAAACGTATACACAATGGATACACCTCCTCTTGAGATGAGGTGAGTCTCTGCTGTCCCTTACAGGGAGAATTTACATAATAAAACGATAATAAGGATGTGGATAGTGTAGTAACTTCCATGATGCATTTTATATTTCTGTGAACGAGTTTTAGTTCAGTGAAAATTTTATGTATTGGTAAAAAAGTTTAATTTTAAAATGGGTCTATCAACTTATAAACTTCTGTAGTGTGTAAAGAATACAAAAAATGATATAGCACAATTAGGCAATTCATCTGCAGAAGATCTTGGAGAAGACGTAATCTGGGCCCAAATAGGAAAATGTTATTGAGTAGGTAGGTAAATAGATGCACTAAAATACTTGAATACAAGAATACCTGTAAGTAATATTGTGTGTACACAATCAGACTCCTCACAAATCTTTCGTAGGCGCAGGTATGAAGCGTACACACTATCTTGAAATTCAAATTTCCCTTCGGAGCCGTAAAAAGGACGACATCTTTGATATCCTTCAACCAAGCAAATCATTTTTGAAAAGTAAATATATTCCTGAAAAAATGTATAGGAAGAAAACAAGAAAAAATTTAATTAATGTCATTATTTTCTACGCTTCAACAAGCCATGAGGCCCAATTGCTGAAACAAATTACATCACTAAAAAACCCCGATAATATACTATGTAGATTATTGTGATTTCGGTGAGAAGTAAACCCGGAACTCTCGGTGTGAGAAGTCACTATCATGCCCTTAGGGCTACTTTTGTGTGCCGCTTTTTGTGAAAATCAGTTTTGTATAAATAATCCTGGTATAAAAAAGTTTATAAAAAATTGGTTGCTTGCTTCTTGGGACGTGTCACTGAAGAGAATACAAATTATAGAATGGATGTTGTAGGTTGTACGGTTGTCGATTGTAAAGTTGTACGGTTGAAAGAGTGGTCTACCTGCAATACGAAGCCCCTAGGTTCAAGTCCTAATGGCAGTAGGGCTTACATTTCTCCAATAATTTTTATGTAGTTAATACTATTTCTTGTAGAAAACCCATTTATGATGAAGTGACTAACGAAAACAGTATGAAATGTAAAGCTTATCTTAGCATAGTGAATAGGATTTAAAAAGGGTTACCTAGATGATCTAGTCATGAAGAACAATGAGAAGAAAATAGTAAGAAAGATATATGGCGTGGGTGCTGATAGCATCAGAAATAGAAAAGACCTGCGCAAGATATGGCACGAATAGATAAAGTATATACTGGAAGATGGCCCAGTTAGAAACATTAACAATAACAGAGCTTGCATGAGAAGTATGAAGCAAGAGTTGAGGACAGAGAAGTGAGCGATACATCAGCTCTGCCTTCATCCATGGAAAAACCATATGATGACAACCACATATGGTTACGAACCAAAAAATTACGACATTTTCTTATTATGTATACTGTTTTTCGCTTTAAAAAGCTAATTTTCCCTTGAAAAATTAAAATTCCAGTTTGAATCAAATCACACTTTTGGTTAAATGGCAATGTCAATAAACAGAATTGCCGCATTTGGAGCAATGGTGATCCACAAGCCATTGTCGAAACACCATTACTCCTAGAAAAAAGTCACTGTTTTGTGCGCTTTATGGGCCGGTAGAATCATTGGTCCATATGTCTTCAAAAATGATGATTGTTAGAATGTTACAGTCAATGGTGAGCGGTACAGAGACATGATTAATAAGTTTTTCGTGTCTCAATTAGAAAGCATTAATATTACAGACATGTGGTTTCACCAGGACGGCGCCACATGTCACACAGTGTGCAATATAATTAATTTACTGAAAGAAACATTTGAGGAAAAATTAAATTCACAAAATAGACCTGTTAACTGGCCACCTCGTTTGTGCGATTTGACGCCATTAGATAATTTTCTCTGTGGTTATGTAAAGTCGCAAACAATTGAGCACTTGGAAGCCAACATTCGATGCATTATTAGACCTTTAGATTACGCCATGTACCAGGCATGGCTGCCACATGCCCGAAATCATACCAAATATTAATACCATAAAATTATCTGTCAAATAAAGCCAATTTCATGGATATTTATATAAAACATTTTTCTGTGTTTTATTTCGATTTAAAGTTCTCCACCTCTAAAAAAAAATACCCTTTACATGCCTCGTCTATGATATACTGCGAGGTAATAATATTTTGTATTTTGGACATTATTTATCTATATTTTCTTCATTTCTATTTTATTTTTTCCAGAGCGTTAATAATTTGAGGACACGGCATAGAGAACAAATATGTCATTATAGGAAAGTTGTCCTCAAATCAATTATAAATGGTGATTGTGAGTGCTTAATATAATATGTATATCTTAGCACAACGATATATGTATGTTATAATACGTCATTGTCTTAGCAACAATCAAAAAATTCAAAATTAGTATAGTGACATTCCATTATTGTTTTACAATGAAATTGTATTTAATATAAATTATCTTTCTTTAAATTTAGTGCTAGAATATCCTTTTTAAAATTTGATTGTTTTGTTTTAAGAAATACGAAAAAAAAATTTGTTCAGAATTGGAAGAAAAAGCGCCACATTATATGGCAAAGCGTGTTAATTTTAATGTTAATTTGACAATTGACAACTGATTAACTAACAACTAACTTGAACTATTACTCTATGGGCCGGTATAGCAGCACAAGGAAAAAAATAGTCAATGATTAGTAGTCATGTTACGGCTAGCGAGTGTAAGTGGGGGGCAGTGGAGAGAGCGAGAAAGGGCGGTGGACGGAGTGTGTGAATGAACTTGTTTGTAGAGTTATATTTGCTTGTGTTTTCTTATCTCATCTACTAACTCTACGTATTCAATTTTACATATACATATGTATTCCGATAAGTTAGTGCTTTTAGTTCGTCATTTAGTTCTATTCTTGAAATAGCTTTGTATTTTTTTTAATAAAATATTTCATTTATTATTTATAACATATTATTTATTTATCATGTTGAAGCGCAACGCATTACCGAAACAATCTACTTAAATGGAAGATAAAAGGTTACACAAACAGAAAATAACATAATTGACAAAATATTAATAAAAAATCCTATTTTTATTATAATTCCTTTTTATCGTCAAATATCATTTTTTGGTCGAAAATCGCTCAGGAGCTCAGAGTCAGAGCGCCGGTAAGAAATTTGTATCAGGATTAATAAACTTGAAAGCATGTTTGTGTGTTTTAGAAGCATTTGATCAAAATCTTAATTTCAAACTCCGCTCTGGATTATTAATCGGTTACAAATACTTTTGTCTTAATTATATCTAAATAGCCTCCCTCAAGAACTATCAGACACCAATGTCCGCACAGCAGCTATTACCGGCCGCGAAGCAGCTAGTAGGAAGTAAATACCATTCGCTAGGAGCAAGTAGATAACATTGGCTAGTAGCTAGTAGATACCATTGGCAGTGGCCACCGTTTGCTGCAAATTGCCGACCACAGCCGCCCATTGGCATCTATCATCGGCGACAGCAGATTGCTGGAAATCGGCGGCTTTCGATTGTATACACCAGTAGCTGTGCAGCGGTCACTACCAGCCGCGAATCATCGTCAACAAAACCTTAATTAATATTAAAATAAAATCATTTTATATTTTTATAAAATATTTAACCTGTATAGTGATGATGTCGGGAGTGCCTTCTTTTACCTTGCGATAAAATTTCTTTTTAAAAACCACCTAAAATTAGAACATAAAGCTTTTTACATATTAATATAAAGTATTTTTCAATAGAAATGATTTTATTTTAAAATGTCATAACAACCATGATGTTTTTAATTTTTATTTATTAATTTATTTTAGAATACTTTGACAATCCAACACTGTTAGGTACATGTATGCACAATGATGTGATTATTCAAAAATTTTATGAAAATGAACATTCATTTGTGAATTCTCAACATGAACTTATAGTCCAATATCAAACTTATAGTCCACATAACTGACCTTTAGTGCTTGCTATCCGGCAAATCTTTGCTAAATTTGAAAAGGATTTTAATCTTCCTAATACTAAATCACCAATAACACATCAAAATGCAAGGAGTATTGCTGCTGTAAGAGCTAGTTATAAAATAACTAAATTTATTGATACCTCGTCGTTCGCAAGGATTGGGCCTTTCAACAAAGACAACTTGGCGTAATTTGCGAAAAGACTTGTATTTACATCCTTAAAAGATTGCATTGAACCAAGAACTACACCATCATAGCCATAGTGGGTTTTGTTGATTGGGCTCTAGATCAACTTGAAATTGATTGTAATTTTGCTAAAAAGAATCGTAGGTATGGCTAATAATAGAATTATGGTTTGTAATTATATATGTGCAAATATTATGTTGTCTAATTGCTTTTGAATCATTCAAAATACTGTAAAAAAGGTGCCAAAATGCATTCCAGTGTATTACATTACAAAAAAGCACTGGATAACACTAATGGTGATTGGATATTGATAATATTGTGATTGTTTTAGTATTACAGATAATCCCATTCAAAATTCGGTAAGCAATCACCAATATATTATAAAGTAAATCTCTAACTTAACTTCTAAACCGTAGTTAGTAATCATTGTTATCGTCGAACATTTATCACACGAATGCCTCAGATGTAGCAGTTTATCTTTTCACTGATAGCAGTTTTTACATAGTTCCTTTGAATGGGAGCTTAGGTAATAATCCGACTGTAATCAGATGATATTGATAATTATTTTTAATTAATAACTTCAAAAGTATAAAATATTACCTGCTCTAATAATTCAACATCAAGTCTGAATGTAATGTCATCAGAGACTGGAGGAACTGGTTCTTCATCTTCCTCCATAACTACCTTATGACTGATTCATAAAAATACTCATTAGTTGTATGGAAAAGTTTATTTTTTTCTTTGAAGCATTTTACTAAAAAACTATTTTAAAAACAGTGGGACAATAACTATGTAAAATGGTAAAATGGTAAACTATGGTAAATAATGCTACTATTTTTATCTTAAGAGTTATCGATAGTAGCATTACGTTTATAGCTACAAGGAAATGCAAGAAAAGTTACGATTTCAGTATAGTTTTGGCTCGCTCAAACAAGTCAAATACATATTCTGGTTTTTAGGGTTTTTTCAGATATATTATTTTCTTTTAATTTCTTTTTATCACATTACTTATATCCATTATAAAATAAAAAATTGCTGAAAACTTCAAGTTTAATTACTTTAAAAATACTAGCAGCGATTGCCCAAACAAGGGAAGGTATTAAATTAAACACTGACAAAATCTCAAAAGGAACTTAAATATGGTGTGTTTCAGATGATGACTTTGTTAAAATTAGAACAATAGCATTTAATTACAAATGCTATGTAAAAACACAATAAAATTTATCTTTCTGAAATATCTATATTTTAAGGCCATTGAGCGAGCCAAAAGTATCGTAATTTGGGGTCAATAGAGACAGCGTGGTGAAGAGACAATAGGAGGGAAAAAAATTGTGTGAATATACAGGCATTAAATGAAATTTGGCAAAAAGGTTTAGTTGTAGTTTTGTTAGGTGGTAATACAGACTCGTATATGACAACAGGTAACCTTGAAAAAATATCTTTCAAAATTTCTAGAAACAGTAGAAACATCTGATAAAAGAAAGTATGTACGGGTGTCAGATTTATCATCAGAAACTTTACTAAAACTAAAAACCTTGAAAAAAGTGAATAAATATTATTTTTTTACTTCTTCTTCAAATGTAGCAAATTTATTTTGTGGTAACATAATTATAATTGTTATAAATTAACTTTGTTTAAACCACTTATTTATTGAAAAAGCCAATGGCTTCTTCGTCAGGAAAACAAAAATTATATTTAAAAATCGAAGTATAGATCAAAATATTAAAAAGTTATGCATGGAAAATGATAATATAAAGTACCTAATTAACATGAAAATAAATTTAAAAGATAACTATTTGCAAAAAGGACCTGATTATTTATAATATTCAATTTACTATTTACACTCTTTCTTATTTCCAAAATTTCTAATTTATCAAATTGTGATTCTGTATAATTTGTATGTTGTATGTTCAACGCGACGCTTCTCGACGGCTCAACCGTTGGCTATTTTTATGACGTTAATTTTTAAAATTTTAAGAAGTTCGAAGGAATATAGTTTCGCGGAAAGTAAAACCGCTACTTGTGCTTATATGTAAAAAGAAATATTTTATTATTTATTTGTTTACGCACATTATAGGCTTTTACATAGTGTTTTATGTACTTCTTTCTATATATAATAAAGAAAGAAGTAGGTGTACACAACAATATCAGTTGTAAGCAGTAAAATATTAGTTCAATAAAAAATAAAATAATTAAACAGAATTGTTTTATTTTAGACAGCGTAAAATTGGGAATTCACCGAATCGTCGCACGTGACATCACAAAAAATCAAGTAAAAAATAATAGATAATAGCTTATTAAGCCTATCTCGCCCTACGCATGTATTCAAATTTCAAATCTCTAGTCATAGTTCGTGTACACAGATCTGCACTCTATGGTAGTGTACTTGAGTTGAAATGAAATTACCCGTTGAGCCGTCTATGACGTCTATGGCATCTACAAATCGACAGCGAGAGATGAGAGAGAAATAAACGGAGACGTTTTGTCTTGCTCTCGCTCGTTGCTTTGCATTGCGTTAATCTCGAATCGTCCACCGACTACGGCGTCCGCTGTCCACCGTCTACGAATTCAACTAGTCCATGCGATAAACGTAAACGGTCGACGCGTCGATGCAACGTCAACGGTTGATTTCAACTAGTCCGTCCATTCAACGCCCATCCCTAGTTTAAACAAAGTTAATTTATAACAATTATTATTTTTTTATATTTTCGCAAGAAACTAAGACTTTTTCTACCTCTTGAATATATTTGTCTCCAGTTTTTGTTTATATTTGTAAATCTAGATGAATTAAATCAAGACTCATTTTGAAAAAAAATCAAGATTAATAGAGACTCCATTGGAGTGAATAGAGACCCTGTAATAATTAATAGAGACGTCATTAAGCCATGTATTCACTAGGGGACAAATTGTCCCTCAACAGCACACGCGGCATAGAGTCTACGTGACGTTGCAACGTCGTGCACTGTTCCGCGACCTCGCGCACAACATAGCGCGGCATTTCTACGTGCCGTGGCAACGTTGCCATGCGCACGGTACCCGAGCGTACTCACTGCAACATTCCGCGGAGCGTCAGTACCACGTGGTATGTTTACAAGTGAATACGCATGCGCTATATCTGTCAAGATGACAATGCGGGGAAACTTAATCGTTCTTGAACTCATCGAGCTGTATCGATCGAAGATCGCATAGAATGTCCGTCCTTCTTTCTCTTTGCAGTAAATAATTTCGCATTCTCCTCTTTTTTCTCCTCTTGCTTTTTGATAAACTCATTAACATAAACAGATACGCGGCTATCATCATAACCTCATAGGGCGATATATTTCCGCGACGTCTAGAAAACAATAATTATTTGCAAAAAGGACCTTGTTTTTAATAATATTCAATTTACTACAGTAAAACCTCGTTTATTTGAAATTGCGACCCAAAAAAACATTTCGAATTGCGCGGAACCCCGTTTTCGCCAAATGAGATACCGCAGCTGTCAACATAAGCTCATCGGGTGACATTTCCGCGACAAGATATGCGAGTCCCGGTGTGTACACGTCAAATGGCCGCGTCATTGTCCCCGAAACATGAGCGTAGATGTTGATGCGACATGCCGAGCGGAATGTTTCGCGATTTGTCCCCTAGTGAATACATGGCTTTAGGGTCAATAGAGACAATCTGTTTGTAAACAGAGGCAACAAAAACGGTTTTTGAGTATTTATAATAAAAAGTTTTTTTTCGTTATTATCGTAAATCTTGCTTTCTATATATTTTAGAACCCTTCATCTAAAATGCCACGTATCTACAAACCTAATCCAAGAAGTAATAAAAGATATATTAAACTCTAGTTTTTTTTTGTATACTTTTGCCTTTCAATATATAGGATTGATGGTCCGGTTGTGACCATTTCCCTGGTTTTGGCCACTTGGACAATTTTGGTGTGTATATATAAGACAATGAAAATACATATATTTGTCATTTTATTTATGCCAATCTGTGTTTTGTTTTGATAAATAACAGCTGTACTGCCATTTTCTTTCTTTGAGTATCGGTTGAACTTCTTGGTGATATTTGTTAAAAATGATTAAATTCTTAGCAAAAACGATAAGGGCCCCTGGATGAGTAATGTGAAAATAAATTTTTAAAAACTTATGTTTGTGTTTGTGAATCAATTTTAAGGTTATTTCATAATTTAGTTTATTTCTTAGAAGGAAAATGCCACATGGCCACAACTGGCACAGCAACCTTGCTAGTGTTCTAGTTTTGGCCATGGACATGGCCATAACTGGCTCACATAGTATGGTAGTTTTGAAAAAAAAAAATTTTTTCACCATTTTTGAAAAACATAATTAATTAGGTATTTACGATGATATCTCAATTATAATAATTTCATTGTCTGAAACTCTCATTCTCGTTCTCTAAAACTGTTCATTTTAAGGGTTGAGGGTTTTATATATTATATTCATGCTCTGAGAATGTTATTTTAAATAGAGTATTTTCCTAAAGCCGTAAAATTCATTCCTCAATTGATTATAATCGAGAGTCATATCACCTGATAAACTTAAGCGAGTCCTCTTCGGTATCCCAAATCCAGTGACCATCCTCGAATACATTAAATCTCTCATCTTCTTCATCTTCATCATCATCCATTGACAAAATAATTTTAAAACAAAAAAAATTATAATAATATAAACCTCTCTGTGCCAATTGAAATTTAAAGTGAATTGTCAAAATAAAAATTCATTAAGAACTTTAATTTAAAATAAGAACAAAACATTTTTTAAACCATTATTAGCTTAATATCCCTTTCACTGCCACCTATTAAAACCAATGTTTTATGCACGGTGCCACCTTAAATAAATCAAAGTAGGAAGAAAAAATATGTCTTAAAAATAATATTTTTCCAAAAGAAAATAGAAGTTATTCCAACATAAAAAGCATATAAACACGTATTACTTAAAAAAAAACTAAATAAATCATGTAAAACATCTTTTGAATTCCACATCCCATAGTTAACATATTCTCGTTCACAACATATTTTATTCTTACTATTTTTTAATTATTATTTTTTTAATATTTATTGTGTACATGCATTTTATTACATTACAAACAATAAAAATTAAATAAACTTACTAACCCGTGGCGGTAAACAGCTATCGTCGGGCTATAACTATATGAAATAAAAAGTTTTTTCTAACAATGGCGGGAAACTGCAAACAACTTTACTGCTGATAATTCCATAGTCGGCTTGGTAAAACCGAAAATATTACCTGAATATGTATTCAGATGTCTGGCCAGCACAGCTATTACCAGTCTTTATAATTTCAATTGATTGATTCTAACTCTTGCGGCCCTTCTATTGTTTGGGACTATACCTGACTTATTTTGACGTGAACCCCATTTTATGGCTTTTGGAGCGGATTATCCCCTATGAAAATATACAAACATCAATACAAATAAGAATACTAATACCTTGTTCCTCTATGCCAATTTCATATTACATATTATTTTGCATTTTATCATGACACAGCCTAAAAAATGGGCTCAAACATAATCCAGGCTCATCGGCACATTGCGGACAATAATATATTGAGTCGGATCTTTTGTTGGAAAACTCACGACAATAGCGACATCGTCGTTTCGTTTTACCGTTTCCATCTTTGGGACAAAATTCTGGTAAATAAAATACCAATACAGGACGTTGAGGTCTCTGTGGTGGTCCCAAAAGGTTATCAATGACAGCCAATCGAAAATCATAAAGGGACATTTTATTGACACTGTGCATATTGTATAAATAAAACAATTAATAAGAATGGTTTGGATCATATGAATTCCCATTTTTTTATATCTCCAAAACATCTTAATGTTTTATATTCGCCCATATACTTATTATATTTGATAACCATTTTCGGTTTGCTTTTGACCATGCCACGACGAGACATTGTATCTGTCATATTTCCATCAAATTCAGATGATATTGTTAAAACCATGCCTTGTGAGATATATTGGGAGACGGTCTCATTTTCTTTCAGTTTCCTTTTTACAACTTCAAGTGGATTATTTTTACGATTACTTTTGAGTATTCCGGTGACGTAAGTTTTTTTACTGAGCATCTTCTCCACCACATCGACACTCGTGTAATAATTATCCAGGTATAATGAATGTCCACAATTCGTTTTCCCCTCCATCAAATTATCTGCAACCTTTTCCGTAAGTTTAGCACCTCCTTTAACAGGATCCGCAGCACCGCTGTATACGATTATTTTCAACGCCAATCCGTTAGGCTCTCCAAGCATGTACAGTTTTATTCCTTAGATTTTTTTTTTTTCCTTTCATGTATTGTTTTATGATCAGCCTTCCTTTCCAAAGAACTAGTGATTCATCTATCATTAGATGTTTTGATGGGTAGTAAATTTCTTCCATTCTATTATTAAAAAAATTAATAACCGGCAAAATTTTAGACACACGGTACTCCGAACTGTCTTCATTGCTAAAATGGAGACACCGTAAAATGAGTAAAAACCGATTTCGACTCATATATTTACCAAATACAGGAATATTAAATAGATGATGTTCTTTCCAATAATCATTTATACGATTCAGTTTTATAGTTCCCATGTGTAATAAAAGGCCCAGCCAGACTCTTCCTTCGTTAAGCCTTTCCAGAATGAAATTCGACTTTTCTCTAAGGTAGAATGCCAAAACGTCTATAGCGTATTCATTGGACTGTTGAATAATCAATTCATAAAACGTATCCGCAGCGATACAATTAAAAAAATTAATTGGTCTGTTTCCGAGTACATTGATTTTCATTCCGGAATCGCCTGTAAATTCTAAATGCCTACTTGGAACCGAAGAGAAAGATCATTTTTCTGATCCAGAGATACGCGAGTTCGATGTAGATGCCACAGCTATATTTGGCACTGAATTTTCGTCTACAATTTGAGAAGCCGTTGAGTTTGAACCCGGCATAGTGGTCTCTATGATAATGTGTTCCATTTCGTCTCCACTTTCTTCGTATTCACTTTCATTGCTAAGTTGCTCAAAATTATTATTTTCGATTCTGGTTCGTTTTGATGTGCCTTGACTCATTTTGACTGTTACGGTTAATTTTAGGGTGTGAATTTATAACAATAATCCACTTTCACAAAAAAATAATACTATTCTACCAGGTAAAATATTGCCGCCGCCACGTGACGCGCGGCGGTGGCACATGCAATGCACGCAGTGCTGCCGCGCCAGGCGCGGCGCACTTCAAACGGATATTCTTCTACCCTTTATCCTAATAGGTCAGGGTCCCTGCATTGCATAGAAGTAGGGATGCATCCGATACCGATTCCGATATATCGGCGATATTGTGGGTTTTCAGATATATTGGAATCGGCGATATTAATTTGCCCATACACCGATACATTTTGAATTTCGCACTATGGATAATCCATGTGTAAGTGCGCCATCTTCGCGCTTAATTTGTTCATGTTTAAATGCAGTACAATTTATCTACGCTCGGAGAATCCCCATGTTCATAATTTCATTCTGAACACGGAATACAAGTATGTAGCATCTATATTCTTACTATTCTCAAACTAAGCCAATAGCCTGTGCTATGAAAATATGACTAAATTGCTGGTGTCCTGGAAAGGGGGTCGAACCACCGACCACCAGATCACTAGGCAAGCATCATGACCACCACACCAACAAGCTACACATAAAATAATCTGAACGTAATGTTCTGTTATATTACAATTATTAAAATTTCATTAAAAAGTATATATTTTACAAGAAATTTCGTCCGTTTCTAATCTAAACCCACAACTTTATAGATCTTTTGAAATTTTCACTGTCCGCATCGGTATCGTCAAAACGTTTTTATAAATATCGGTATCAGTATTTTATCGGCAAAAGTGCATATATGAAGGTTCCAACTTTTCCTATATTGGGATTCGCTCTCCACGTCAGCCCAATTTAGTTGCAACCTCGCTTCGCAGCAGTTCTCCAGCTGTACCTGCCAGCTCCTCCTAGGATGGACCCTTGGTCTTCTGCCTTAATATCCGCTTTTCTAAGTATGGTATAATACAGGGATCCAGCTACCTGCTACCTGGATTGCCGTCCCTATCCTCCTAGCTTAATATTACATTTTAAAATTATTTGTTGAAATTTCACAAAGCAAAATTATAATAAATTTATTTGTTTAATAATTCCAGCCACACGAACAGAAGGTTATCTACCCGTGTGCGAACTCGACTCAGCTAAAATTCCCCACAGTTTTTGCTACTAACTGTGATTTATACAGCAAAAAAAATCTGGTTCAAATTTCTGCACGGTTTTAACCATATCGATATGAGTTATTTTCATAATGCTCCAAAGTTTCACAAATATTGAAAAAAAAATGCATGCTTTGATGTCGCTCATCTCTTTAACTGTTGTCATGTAAAGAATATTTTCTATTCAAAATTGAATGAAGAAGACTAGTCTGAATTGAAAGGAAACCAAAATAAGCGATATATCTCGTTATATCACAATAATTAACATATTATTCATATTTTAATATTTCATAATATTCTGTCATAGATAAATATTTAATTTTAAAAAAATTTCCAAATATATATTTAAATAAACGTCATGCTTCTTGTTCTCACTGCACACCCCTGGTAGATTTTTGCCTAAATTATGAGTCAAAAATGTCCAAGCAACAATAACCTAATATCAATAGACTGTAACGGACAGGATGAATGATGGCCCTGAAAAGGGCCTTTTCAAAGAAGATGGCATTGTCGAGTTCCATGGCTCGCTGCGGTCGCCGATCAAGGCGGACCTGTGACGTCATCTTATTCACGGGCGACCGGGCAGGACGCCGGTGCATCATCACCACCCTGAGGACCGTAAAGACGGTGCCTATGCCTTGATAAATTTGTGAACAAATTTATGTATGAGAATTTATAAAAATAAAATGTTTGTGACATTTTTTTTGATTATTACATACTAGCTGGTTGGCCCGGCTTTGCTCGGGACCATAATACGGTAAGCATAGAATTGTGTTGACGTCTCTTTTTTGCTGGTTTCGGCACGTGTGATTGGATTGCCTTGCTGGACCGTCTTCGCTTTGCCAAAATATCAACAGATATTTTAGCGCATAATCATAACACTCTAGAGAGAACTTTCCAAAACTTTCTAGAGCATTCCGAAATCTTATAGAACTTCCTGGAATCTTCTAGAACTTTTCCTTTCCAGAACCTTCTAAAACATTATAATTCTTTCTGGAACCTCTAGAACCACCGACGCACTCCACCACTCAGTTTGGAACCTTACAGATCTTTCTGATAGCTTGTAGAACTTTCTCCTTCCAGAACTTTTTACAGCATTCTCGAACCCTCTAGAACTTTCCGGAACCTTTAAAACTCCCTGACACATTCTGCAACTCAGTTTGGAACTCTATAGAACTTTCTCCATCCAGAACTTTCTAGGGCATTCTGGAACCTTCTCTTAATCTTCTGGAAATCTCTAGACTCACCGATGAACTCAGCCACTCGATTTGGAACCTTATAAAACCTTTTTAAACTTATCCTTCCAGAACCTTCTAAAGCATTCGAGAACCTCAATGAACGTTCTGGAACCTTCTAGACTCACCGACATACTCCGCCATTCAGTTTGGAACCTTATAGAACTTTTAGGAATCTTCTAGAACGTTCTCTTTCCAGACAATTTTAGAGCTTTACCGAACATTCTGGAACCTTCTAGACTCACAGACACACTCCGCCACACTGTTTGGAACGCTAGAGGTCTTTCGGGAATCTTCTACAGCGTTCTCCTTCCAGAACATTCGAGAACTCAATTGAACATTTTAGAACCTTCTAGGTTCACCGACACACTCCGCCACTCTGTTTGGAACCTTTTAGAACCTTCTTGAACTTTGTCTTTCTAGAATCTTCTAAAGCATTTGAGAACCTTCATGAACGTTCTGGAACCTTCTATACTCACAGTCACTCTCCGCCACACTTTTTGGAATGTAAGAGAACATTCTTTAGAATAATAAATAATCTTCTACAACATTCTCCTTCCAGAACGTTCTAGAACTTTATCAAACGTTCTGGAACCTTATAGAGTTACAGATACACTCTGTCACTTTGTCTGGAACCTTACAGAACTTTCGTCAATCTTCTAGAATGTTCTCCTTCCAGAACTTTCTAGAGCTCTATCGAACGTTCTGGAATCATCTAATCTGACTAGTCATCTGACACACTCCGCACTCAATTTAGAACCTTATAGATTTTTTAGGAATATTCTAAAATGATCTCCTTCCAGAACTTTCTATGGCTTTATCGACCGTTCTGAAATCTTCTAGACTCACCGACGCACTCCGCCAGTCAGTTTGGAACCTTATAGAACCTTCTTTTTTTTCCAGAACCTTCTAAAGCATTCGAGAAACATCATGAACTTTCTGTTCTAGACCCACTGACACACCTTGCCACTCAGTTTGTGACCTTATAGAACTTTCGGGAATCTTCTAGAACGTTTTCCTTCCAGAATTTTCTAAAGCATTATTGAACATTCTAGAATCATCTAGACTCAGCATCACCTCTGCTCTACCTACTGCTTTTGGATTTGGATTCTCTACTGGACTACTGCAACCGGACAATTCACTTTTTGTGAATTTCAGTGCAACCACTGTCAGCGGGTTTTACGATTACCGCTGTACAGTTTTGGTCTGTTCTGTGAGTCGAGTACGGGAGACCTGCGCATCCTTTATTTGCGTATTCTGTACGGAACAATAGACATTTAATTTTCAATTTTTTCTTTATAGATTTCGGCTTATATTGAATCAAATGATGTGTACGACCTATTAGTTATACACTTCCATCAAAACATATGATACGATTAGAATTTATGACAAAAAACACCGACGTTAGTCGAATGACACAAAACAACCCACTCTGCCGGGCGGCCGACGCACATTACTTCAATGCATCGTGGAAGGGTATAAAAGGAACGAAAATCCGTTTGCCGTATGCAGTTACTGCCCAAGGTTTCTACGAGCCAACACATCTCTCAGCAGCCGGAGGATGAAGATAACTGACTCGCCTGTGCTGCATCCTGTCTGCTGCCTTTGAACAAGGGCCAGCTGTATACTACAAGTGTTTCCTTTTTTTTCCTGTTTCAACATTTCCCCGCTAGTGGCCGTCACGGATGCCTTGCCCAGACAGTGAGCATCCGACTGTAGACCTCTGCTGGTAAACTCTCCCCGTGACGAGGGTAATGGTTCCAAGTACCGCCTGAGGGTAAAAGTGTCCCATCACGTGTGCGATTGTATTATATTTATATATAAGTGGTGTCTGAGTATATGTTCATGCAGTGTCGCGTACCCTATAATGACTTATGAAGTTATTGGACAGGAGATTATATTAATGAGGACTCGAGTGACACTAGTATTATATTATAAACCTATTGTTAAATTTTTTATTGACTTGTAAATTTTATAATTAATATGTATTTTTATCCACTCCTATATTGATCTGTATCAGCATGGAGACACCAACATGGTGCTCGATCAAGTCAATGGAATACCGATGACCCTACCGGATAGATCGAGTATCGAAATCATCCCTGAGATAAGGAGTGGAGAATTAAAAGGACTACATGTTAACATCTGTGCCTTGTACTTTCGACCTTGTGAATCGTGGAAGTGTAAAAGTGAGCAAGACTACTGATGGCACAGCACAATGTCAGGAGCGGCCATTTCAAAGTTCGGCAGTAACAGAAAACTTTGTGGCACCCAGCAGCATCACCTTCCCATCCATCTAAGATGCCATCTTCCCCGGAAATTTGGAAATATCTCCGTTTGTTTATGTGTCAAGGTGCAAATTTTTTTTGACAGTCAACACACGAAGATGACAAGGATAGAATTGCTGTTAAACAATTGCAAGGATTGGCTAAAGAATGGTGGTGTATTTATGAGAAACGTTCTTATGACTGGAGTATGTTCTATTTTTAGTTTGTTATTTAAGACGACAAAAAAAATAAGTATACTAAATATCGGCCAACTTCAAATTTTCTGCACAGCTCGTCTTTTGTATCGGTGATAGAATATTACAACGCTTACTTAGTCCACCAGTTTTGACAAAAAAAATCTTTCATTTCTTTCTTTCTTTTTTTCGTTTCAGATGACAAAAAAATTTCATTTTTCAATTTTTTATTATTTATTCAATAATATTGATATGAGCGAAAGTCACCTCGTCGAGGAACATATTTTGGTACGCACAAGGCCGTACCAATTTTGAAAACTATTTTAAATTGCCGAAAAATATTTGAAGCTGAAAAATATTTGAAGATTTAAAGTAGAAATGGGCCTCCGCCTCGCGATAGGGGAAATTCAGCCAAATTAAATGAACTTTTAACACTTAGCAAAAGTTAAAATTATAAATTGCAAGGAAAACACTTTTTTAAGGAATTTACAATAAAACACTTTTTTACTAAAAATTTCTACTTCGCGGACGGGCAGAGTGACTATAGATGACTCAAAAAACTATAGATGCCCGGTCCACGAAGCCGTGCTTTATTTATACTTAAAAAAATAGACATAACGGGAATTTAACGGTCAAAATAGAATTAGAGGTAGTGGGGAGAAACATCTTGAGACCGCGTATCCTTGTGGTCAGACGACCTTCTAAAAAATCTATTGAGCAGTAACAAAAACTGCCAAAATTACACATTTATTATTAAAATAATTCGCGAGGACGCACGGTGATCAATTTTGAGCATTTAGGTAGAAATCAGTTTTTATGAACTTTACACAAGTAGAAAATTATATTTTATATTAGATAATACCTAGTTATGGTGTAAGAGTACCTGTAGAGTTATTTTATTCTATAGTTAGTGATATACGACACCTGAGAAATAGTATATTTCATCCAATTGACAAACATATATTGTGTTAATTATATTTTTTCTGTGAATAGTAAAACAAATACAAAAAACCAGCAAAGCATATATTTACTATACAAAGGATAATTTTTACAGAGGATTATTGACAATAAATTAAATCACAAAATATTATTAAATTCTAAAGTGGCATCATAAAATTGCAATCTTGTTTTGGAATCAATTAAATAATTGATTGACTGAAAATGAAACATGTCTAGAAAAATATCTATGTCAAAAATCTCTTTATCTTCATTTGAATTTTCTTATCATTTTATTTCCTCTTACATTCGTTTTGACGAATGAAAATCTTCATTAATGGCATCACAGTCATTTTAAATTAATACTTTACATCGTATCGTTTCAGTCTTACTCAATCATCGTTTTTAATTAAATGTGCTATTATAGTACTACACAACTTTTTATCACATCATGGTTTATATTAAAGAAGTCTTAAGTCATTGTCATAAATTAGCGTTCACAAACTATCTATCACTGTAAAACTTAAATAAATTTATAAGGAATATTTTTTTCAGTCTTTATCGCTATTCAGTACTATTAAATCACACTTTTGTAAGGAAATTTGACTCTCAGTTTTTAAGATCACTACGGTAGTCAAAAAGCTTAGGCATTCTTTCTTTTTCTTCCAATGCTAGCAAATTACAAAATGATTCATCTTGAACCTTCGAACAGTCGTGTTCCTCCAACCGAATCCCTTCGAATGATCTTGCTCGACTCAAGGCAACATAAGCCTGGCCTTTCGCGAAAATCTTCGAACTCAAGTTAATAACTGCGTGATCGACTGTTGAACCTTGCATTTTGTGAACGGTTGTCAATCAATTTAATCAAGATTATCAATTATCAACAATATCGTACCTTGTGAATTTCCAGCGTCAAATGATTTAAAATAGTCAGAATCAGATTTGAGTAATGCAGAATTATTCAAAACTAAGCAGAAATCTAAAAGAAATAAATTATTATTTGATTTCTTCCCAAAAAAAACGAATTTTGCTGTCATATGTGAACCAATTGTCATAAATTTTCGAAATTCGTAGTGAAGTTCCTTTTATACCGATGTAATTGTAATTTAAGTGAGTAATTTAAATTTTAAATATTCCATGACGTCATCAGGCCGCCATTGGTAGTAATCAAAATTTTCTTGCAAACTGTGGTTCAAGCGGAATATAACGTTAGTGTTTTGATATAAACCTGGTATGGATGTTAATATTTTTTAAGTGAGTATACCCTGGAATGCGGTGACACCCCGTGTCTTATCTCGAACAGTACAACCGGACCAGCGCCCGGCAGACAATAGAGCAGGACAATTCGAGAAATGAGCGCCGGCCGTTATCGATGGCACACATACATAAACATGAAATAAGAAATGTTATTTAAGTCAACAATATTGAACGTTTTGTACATAACACGACATATTATTATTATTGATAATGGGCAGGCAGCTTAAGCTGACAGGCCCATATCACTGTCTCTCATTTGAATATCCAGCCTATTCTTAAATTGGTTGACACTGGCTGCAGACACAACGCCCTCAGGCAAACTGTTCCACATATTGACCACTCTATTGCTTAATGCATGCTTTCTTGGGTTACACGAGAACCGAGATTTGTTCAACTTCAGGTGATGTCCTCAAAGGCCCACATTAGTGTTAAATGCAAACATATCTGTCATATTAGGAATATTGTAGTAGCCCGATAGAATCTTGAATGTCTCGATGAGGTCACCTCTTGCTCGTCGCTCCTGAAGAGTGGGCAGTTTCAATACTCTCAGCCTTTCCGCATATTCCAGGTTTTTAAGACCCAAGGGCAATTTTGTGGCTCGTCTCTGAACATTTTCCAGTAAAACTATATCTTTAACAAAATATGGATTCCAGATCTGAGAGGCATATTCGAGGAGAGGCCTCACATATGACTTATAAATAGTTGTGAATAGTGGTACTGTCAGACGTTGGAATGATCTTCTCACTAAATACAAAATAGAGTTGGCCTTCTTAACCACACTCGCTATGTGCTCACACCATTTAAAGTCCTTGGTAATAGTAACACCCAGATCCTTCTGCGAGACCACTGACTTAATCAGGCTTTCGTTTAAGGTATACTCAATATTTGGGTTATTCTTGCCGACATGGAGAACACAACATTTGTCAACATTAAGACATATGAGCCACTGCTTTGTCCACTCCGATAATTGATTTAAGTCTCTCTGTAACACCTCATGGTCAGTAAGGGGGTTACCGAAATATTTTGTGTCATCAGCAAAGAAACTCACAGTGGACTGGACAGCAGCACGAAGATCCAAAATGTATAAAATAAAGAGAATTGGTCCCAGCACACTCCCCTGTGGAACTCCACTTAAAACTATTTGCGGTGCAGATAGAGTCACCCACTCGGACAGCAAAGGAGCGCTCAGTCAAAAAGCTCTTAATCCATTGAAGTAGTGAACCACGGATTCCTAGATGTTTTAACTTAGCGATTAATCTATTAAGTGGGACTCTGTCAAAAGCCTTTTCAAAATCAAGATAAAATATGTCTATAGGTTCATGGCTATCAAAACTAGTGGACCACCTTTCTAGACATGTGAGAAGATTAGTCACAGTGGAACGTCCAGGCACAAATCCGTGCTGATCCAAATCTACAATGCCGTTGTCTTCCATAAATCTTCGTAAGTCCTCAGCGATAATTCTCTCCATTACCTTACACAGAACTGATGTTAAGCTTATAGGTCTGTAGTTGGCTGAATTCAATTTGTCTCCCTTCTTATAAATGGTTGTTACCATTGCCCTCTTCCAATCCGCGGGTAGTTTTCCTTCATCGAGAGATTTTTGCATTATGGGGGCAATAATGGCGCTCAAGGGGCCAGCACAATGCTTCAGTACAACAGAAGGAATATTATCAGGACCAGGAGCTGCATCCTCCTTAAGATTTTTCAGCTGTTTCTCAATAAGTTCCGATGTTATGGAAACTGTTGTTATCGAATTGGCAGAACGCTGGGTGTTTGACCTCAATGTCCGGCTCAACCTGTCCGGCTCGAGGACCAAAATGTTTCTACCAAACCCGGGCCAGACGAAATATGTTCAATCCTCAGACTAACATTTCTCTTCCCGAGATCGGCTTTGCAAATTACTAAATTCACCGATTCTAAAATTCGCGCGAGTGAATTAAAACAATTTTATAATACAGATCAGGTATAAAAAAGAAGAATTACGCGAAAAGTGGCTTTATCAAAGAATACACGAGTATCAAAGACATGGCCACGACGAAGTATAGCGTTAAAAGAGAAGAGAGCCCAAATCATCGATAATTTTCCTTTTATACCTGTCACTTTATTTATTTTCAAACAAACATCAGAACTCCCTAGTTACATTTTTTTTCACGTTCTGGTTTCAAATTTTCTTGATAATAATATATCGAGTACTTGCTCGTTAACAATAAATAAAACACATTCTTTATTAATTCAAACAAATATTCATATAAAATCAATTCAAATTTATAAGACATTTTTTTATATAAAACACTGCCAAATTCTTAAATGTATATTTTGGTGACGAAACACTGGGGATAGTCCATTGCCGGCAGTGCTCCGCCTGGTTCTTTTACATATGATTTGACAAACTGTGAAGTAAATAAATCAGCAACACACTGGGGGTCCACAACTATAGAGCCATCCTCATCATTATGCAAGACTCTTGGTACTGTAGATCTTGATGCCAACAGTCTACAAGTGTAACTATAAAATGCCTTTGGACCTTTATCAACAACTGATTGTTCATAACTTTTCCTAGAATTCCTTATTTCTGAAGTTATTTTATTATTCAGCACTCTGTATTTCTTATAATCTCCCGGGTTCAGATTCTTTTTATATATGTTGCACAGTTTCCTTTTTTCCTTGGTTAAATCAGCTATTTGTTTGGAAATCCATGGTTTACATTTTGACTTAAGATTTTTATTTAAGACAAGTGGGACACAGGATTCTATATTGTCATGAAAAATTTCCATGAAATTGTCCCACATGTTATCTATATTCACTCTATCAAAGTCCACACACCAGAAATTATGTTTATACTTTTGTTCAGCATCATGCATTTCTTTGCCGCTATAAAGTTGCATGGTAGCCAGTAATATGACATGATCGCTCACACCCACCGGTGGAAGATAAACAATTTCAGTAACAATATTTTCGTCGTTGCTGAGGATGAGGTCCAGCAGGGAAGGTTCGTTAAGGAAAAAAAATGTATACCGAGAGTTTACCAAATATGTTTACCGAGAGTAGCCTTTTCGTCGAAAAGGCTACTCTCGGTAAACATATTTGCGAAATCATTATCTTGGTTATTTCCAGAGCCAATCTCAGCCAATGGCCAATGCAGGCGAGAGTAGTTAAAGTCACCGAGCATAATAGTTAGGCCGGTCTCTGATAATTCTTTAATGTATGCTGGTACGCACAGGGCCATACCAAGTTCGAAAAACTATTTAAAAATTCCCAAAATATTTTAAAACCCGAGCGGCTAAAAAACCGAATTTAAAAATAGCTAAATATAGGGTGGGTCTCCGTGTTACGGTGGGAGAAATTCAGTAGAAATTTATAATATTTTAAGCACAAAGGTAAATTCGAAAGCAACAACAAAAAACACTTTTTCAGGAATTTAAATTAAAAATAAAAGACACTTTATTTAGCAAAAAACGATTCCGTGGACCGGCAGCGTAACAAGGTAAAAGTAATCTCGGCGAACTGAGGATGCTGAGTCTGCGGAATCTTCCTTTATTTATACTTAAAATCTAGACACAGCGGGAAATCAACAGTCAAAATGGGATTAGTAAGGGAGGGGAGAGACATCTCGAGAATACCCAGTGGCGGATGGTGGTCAGCGCAGCATTCCCGAGCGGATCATACCGTGCCGGCCCATCCTCTAGACGGACTATTTTGCCCGCCTAGCCAAATTATCTCCCGAACGGGGAGGTGTACATATGTGGCGTCTGGCTGCAAAACTGCCACGTTGCATATATATGAAATGTTCAGGAATCAAAAAAAACGTTTTAAGTATTTCCCTTACACATTTTCCTGTTTTTTATTATTTTACTTGATACATATTAAGGATGTGTTAAAATCTGCATACCAATTTTAAAGATTTTCTTTGTTGTTTCCGCAATATAAAGATATATTGATTGCAAAGTGGCGGTTTTGCTACCCACCGCCGGTCGATTTTGTCGATAGAGTCGATTTTGCTACCGAACGATCGCGAGAGGCGCGCTCGCGGACGATCACGTGGCGACTTGCCGACTTAACTCATTGCGAACAATACAGCGATTGAAAATTAAACAATGAAATATATTATTTTATAAATATTTTATTTGTGATTAACAATAGACGCAAAAATATTTTAAGAATTAAAATTTAGTGCATGTTTTGAGCAAGGAATATGGATTAAATATATTTTAGATAATATGTAAATAATGAACCAACAATCATGGAAACAAAAATATTTTTAGATTTAACAATAATTCCGTATCACTTCTCGAGACCTTTACTACGACACCAAATTTAACAATGATATAATATATTTTTAAATAGGCAATTATTTCATCGGCGATTAACGGAGTTTATAAAAATATTTTAATGATTAAAAATTTATCTTCGAGTACAAAAATTTAATAACTTAGGCACATAGTTTTAATTATTTTAAAAACTAAAAACAATAATCTTAAGAATTAAATAAGAGTATGGAAATAAAAAAATAAAATATATGATCATACCTATATGCCTATATAGGCTGTCTTATAGTAAGTAGTAAAAATTTTACAAGTGGGTTTCTGTCTTAATAAAGAGTCGAAAATGCTCAAGCAACCATGACCTAATATCAAAAGTTATGGAGATATGCAATATCAAAGTTTGCATTTTTTTTTCAATATTTCCGACTTAGTTTAGGCAAAAAGTTAAATTATCATTACAGGAACTAAAATTTATGAAAAATTGATACAAAAATCGAAAATATTATTTTTTACGAGGTGTACACTATGTAACAGAGCTAGTCCACAATACAGTTGCCGGCAAACTTCTTGAAATTCTTTGACGTGGTGGGGGAATTTTGGGTCTCTTTGGTGGAAAGGTAGATGCGCAAACTTCCCCCCAGTACGCCGTAGAATTTCAAGATGTTTGCCGGCTACTGTACCTGATAGGTAAATTTCTACTTTAATTATTATTCGAAAATTTTTAAGCAACCGTGACCTAATATCAATAGATAAGGAAATATGTGACATTAAAATGTGCATTTTTTTTTCAATATTTCGGATTTATTTTTTTAAAACGTTGTACTTTTACTACAGTAACTTATATCAAATATAAACAAATTATTCCCTTTTACACAAGTTAAGCAAAATAATAAATACCCTGCAATTCTAATTGGAAAAAATAAAATTGGAACTTTTGCAAGATTTTTATAATCTTATTTAACTTGTACTGAAAAAAATTAATTTTTCGTAATTTATATAAGTAACTGTAAATATAGTTCAACTTTTTGTAGAAAATAAGTCGAAAATATTTTTAAAAAAATGCAAACTATTATTGTTAGCTCATGATTGCTTGAAAAATTTCGACTCATTATCAAGACAGGCAATTAATTTCGTTTATAAAAAATTCATGCACTGCAATACAAATGAAATAAAATAATAAAAACCTTGTGAAAACTTCTATTTTCAATTTTTGCAAGGTTTTTATCATTTTATTCGACTTGTATTAAAGCGAATGAATTGTTCATAATTGGTATAAGTTACTGTAACGGTAGTTCAACTTTTTCACTAATTTAGTCCCAAAAAATTAGAAAAACGTTTATATAAAAATTTCGTCCTTTTCATATCATAAATCTGTTTAGATCTTATTAGATTATCTTATTTCACCCAGAGTGTAAAGTCTCGTACTTCTAGCTACGAGACACCTTGATAATATTAGGTAACATTTGCCGGGCAACGGCTAGTACAGACGATAGCCAATTGCAGATGCCAATGGCCGCGCAGCAGCCACTTGCGGCCTCGCGGTCGCCAGTATAACCGTTTGCAGGGCCTAGCAGCAAGCAATCGGTGAATAAATTTAAAAATTATTTAAATTTATTCACTTCAATACAAATCAAATAAAATGATGAAATATTTACAGAAACTGAAACTGAAGGCGATAATGATAATGATGATGATGAAGATTTTTTGCTGATGGTGTATGTTATGTTAGATACAATAAATACTTATTTTTGTAAGTTAACTTTATTTTACCTATAATAAAATAAATTTATAGTAAAACCAATCGCAAGGTCTTTAAAGTGTCAACAAAAATATTCAAAAATGTGCACAAAGCGGACTTTTTAATGTGATAATTCTTTCCTATTTCGCTTTTGAAAGTTACATTTATATCCATCCTTGTTTACTTCATGCTTTAGTACACTGTCTTTTGGTAATAAAAGATGTCTACTTCTAGTTTTTATGTAAATATTTAAGGTAATCAAAACACGCGTTATCTGCGACAGACGACGTTTCTCCATATTAAATCTCGTAGCGGGGCTCCATTCTGATTGGTCCGAGTGAATAGTGTCGGTTCTGCATCCCACTTTGCGGCAACGTGGCGGTTTTGCTACTCACCGTTATGTTTAAGGACGATTTTGAAGGGCATGGAAGCATATTTTCTTATATTGGAAACTTGCAGAATGTGCAGAATAGGATAGAGATCATTAATCAATCAAAACATGAAAAATGGTTTTGTATGGATAGTGGCGGTTTTGCATCCAGACGCCACATATGTAAATGTTACGTCAAATTGAACGCCTGGCACATCCGCATGTGAATTTAATTAGTACCAATGTGTCCGGATGTGTCGGCGTTCATAAATCGCCTCAAAAAAGGCCGATTCCTATCTCTCGATGTATCTCCTTCCAAACTAATCCGATTCTTTATTTTATAACGAATTCTGACAGGAAATGACATGCCAGGTTTTGTGCACTTTTTCTGAGTTCATCTCGTGAACTTTCTGATTTTACGGCGTTGCAAACTTTCCACGCGCCGCGTACGTCTGGTCCATAAACCAGCGGCCCCCGCCAGGCGCCGGCTTGTCGCGTTCAAACGTCGGCCTGCCTGACCATTTTAACGGCCTTTCAAATCTGCTGCGCAGTTATCTGAAAACTGGCAAAAAACATATTTTTGCTATTTAATTTAATCCGCGAGATCGGCCGTCATCCTCCACAGTGAGATACGTTTATTTCCGAATCTCGCGGATGTCCTAATAATGCACAAAACCTTATATCTCCAGTCAGGATTCGTCAGTAATAAGACCGCTAATTCCACTCATTTTATTTACAATAAAAAATTACAAATTACATATAGAATAAAATTACAAAAAATTCTTAAAACTATTCAAGTTGTCGAGGCCTCGACGCGAGTATAAGAAATATTATAAACTAAATGCATAAATGTTCAAAAAATAAACCTTATGGTAACAATTACACATACACACACACGGCCATATATTGTTATTGATATTAAATTTAAAAAATTCAATTTTATGCCGCTGGATTGATCGTGTGCGAAACATATGCTATCAGGTTAAAATTATCCACTCTAATGTATCAGGAGGTCGGTATACACCGATTAGATTAAATGAAACATCACAGATCTTGACATGTAAGGTCACAATTTCAATGTTCTCGATATTAAGAGGGTTGTTTTCCACTATCTGTATTGGACAATTATTAAGCATACTAGAAGCATATATAGCAACTACCCCTCCTCTTCTATCTTTCCGATCTCTTCTATGTAAAACATAGCCAGGTATAATCACCAACACATCAGATATATCACAGTTAAGCCATGTCTCTGTTACTATTACAAACACAGGTTTATATCTGTCAACCTCCACAACAAACTCATGGAATTTAGCCATGAGGGAATTGAGATTTGTATACAAGAGAGTGATTTCCATCAGCTGTGATGCTACATGTTTTTTGGAGGAATTTTAATAATCTTGGGTGTTCCATTTATATACCTAATGGTAATATCGCTCTCACCCTTCTCTCTACGCAACTTCAGTTCTTCCGATAGCTCTCTCAGTTGGGTTCTTTGTTTGATTGTTAGGTCGGACTTAATGAATACCTTTTTTTGTCAGAGCCATTCAGGTTACTTTTATTTTTTAGAGCATTTCTCACTAGCATGGGCGAATCCGAAATCACTTTCAGGGGTCTGGGGCGAGATTCCAAATGAGCGCTTTCAACTCTTCCTAGCCTTATGACTGCCCGTGGAGTAATTTCTTTTCCAGTAACAATATTCATGATCTTCTTAACTTGGTTAGTATCATGTAATTTTCTGTCCATAGGTAGTTTTTCACTAGACTCCTCACAGTTAAAAACTAATAAATTATTTGCCCTTTCTTGACGATCGTTCAACTCTTCCAACACATCCATAAATTGGTTGTTACATTTTTTCGGTTCATCGGTTTCATATTATTACTGTCTTTTGCATTTATTTCAACACGAAAACTACAAATATATCGGCGAATAGTTTCCAGATGCGCTGTCGCCATCGTCACAGTATAGTAAACATACAGTATTACATCTTCATACAAACAGCCAAAACGACGCCCTTCGAAATCTCGGTATACTTCGGTCTGCGCGGTCGCCGCAGGGCAGGTCTGTGCAGTAACGTGCGGACGCAAGCAGTGTGAGACGCTCCCGCGCATACATTTACGTCAATTTATGGCATCCCAAACTCTAAAGAGTCAGTCAATGAGCAGCCCTGGTGCGTGTTCAACTACCAAGCGGTCGTAGGTATTTATTTCAAGGACACTGCCGAGACAACATACTGTATACTTTACTATACTGTGTCATCGTGCTGAAACTCAAGCAAGCTCGTAAAAAAATATTTTTTTGTGGACCGCCGCACCGGTCCTGTGCGAAACATATTTATTTACATAAACTAAAACATTCCTTGCTCTATTTGCCGCAATGTAGGGGTGTCCGTAGTAGACGCGGAGAGTAGACAGCTCAACGCGGCCCACATACCCTTGGGTGGGGCGCAGGCGCTACTGCGCTGCCACCTGCCGCGCTCTGCCTCTGTTCACAGTGAATGGTGCAGGTTTTATTTGGCATATAAACTTGCCATTCTTACAAATAAGTAAGCTGGTCTTGCGACACCTTTTTTTGGGGGGATCGTGACATATTTTATCGGTCCGGATGGTTTTTCTTAGTTCAAATTCGTATTTGTCTTGTTAGCAGATAGAATGAAGACTCCTCTATTGTACGGTCCCACTGTTCCTAAAATAAAATGGTAAACATTAATTTCAATATACATGATAGATATATGTACATACACAGGTTTATTTGAAAAACATTAATAACCTCGCAGGACTTTATTCCTGCCTTGATGTCAAGAATGTTCAAGCAGTTATGACCATATATCAATAGTTGTGGAGATATGTAATATCAAAGTTTGCATTTTTTCCAATATTTATGACATATTTTTTACAAAACATTGGATTATCATTACTGTAACTTATATTGATTACGAAAAATGAATTTGTTTTTATACAAGTTAAATAAAAACCCTGCATAAATTCATGAATGTTTTTCAATTAAAATTAGAAGGTTTTTATTGAATATATTTTTCATATTCAATATAATTTACTGTAATGATAGTTGAAAATTTTACAAAAAATAAGTCAGAAATATTGAAAAAAAAATCTAAACTTAGATGTCGCATATCTCCATAATTATTGATATTAAGTCACTCATTCGACTCATAATCAAAGCAAGAAAATAGTTCTGCGAGGTTATTAATGTTTTCCAAATAATTCTGTATATACAAGACTCCCGATTATCCGGGATTCAAATTAACCGGAGTTAAGTCATTGAAAAATTATTTTTTGAAATGAATATGTCTCATTGTACATATTCATTAATCAGCTAACATTAGCTGTCCATTATGTTCGAAAAGTGATCTCTCAAAACATTTATTTTATTTGTTTAAGTGCTTTACGAACCCTAGTTGCTTCCAGTTGTCATTGTGACTTCTTTGCAATAAAGAGCTTAATTTATGATAGCAACTTTGCTTGATGTCAACTGTCAAGAGTGCCATAGTTTTTATTTTATTTGCGCAATTAAAAAAATATATTTTTATGAAAAATAGAAGTTGCAGACGCAAAAGGTGATTTTATTGCGTTTTCTTTATGGTTAACATGGTTTTAATCTTCCTTAAACGATGTATGAAAAACTTACTTATGCTCCGAAAGGACCAAAAGTAAAGCCCCAGTGCACAATGGCTGATACTGGCCCACTACAGGCCATTGCCATTGTGTACAGGGGGCAAATGGTGGATAATTGCCAGTGGGCAACGGATCGAGAAGTGCAATGGCGAAGTTTTTCGAACACACTTCAAAGTGATTCCATTGGCGTAGTGTGGCCAGTGGTGCTCACACAGTGGCCCATTGTTCAGTTCGTCACCATCCAGGGTGATACATTTATCGTGTTCCGTTCTGAAATCGCCGAAATGTCGATATCATGGAGCAATGAAGAGACATTCAAGTTTATTAAATAACTAGCTGTTTGTACCCAGCGTTGCATGGGTTAAGGATTAAGTTGAAAATAAATTTGTGGGGAAAACAAAGTTTCTATTCGAACGGTATAGATTTCCATCGAAAATATATCAAGGAGAGGGGAAAGGGTAAAAAGGGAGGGAGAAAATGTCACCTAGTTTACCCACCGGGTCCTAAAGAATAAGTTTGTAAATATTGAGTGCAAATATCGGTCAAACGGTACAGATTTGCATCGAAAATATAACAGGAGGAGGGGAAGGCGTAAAAGAATAAGTTACATATTTTGAGTCACATCGGTCGAACGGTACAGATTTGAAAAATTGTCCTTTTCAGGCCGTGTATATGTGACCTCTCTGGCCAACGTTTCGGATCCCATTGCGTTGATGATGGACCCTGCAATGGGATCCAAAATGTTGGCCAGAGAGGTCACATATACAAGGCAGAATATCCCAGAAAACAATACACAGAAGGTACAGATTTGAATTGAAAATATATCAGGGGGAGGGGAAGTGGTAAAAGAATAGGGGGGGAATGTATCAGGAAGAGAGAAAGTGGTAAAAGAGGAGGAAGGAAATGTAGCCTATGTTACCTGACGAGTCCTAAAGAATAAGTTTCCAAATTTTTGAGTCCGATCGATCAAACGGTACAGATTTGCATCGAAAATATATCAGCGGAGGGTAAGGGTTACATGAATAGGGGGAAAATGTCGCATATGTTACCCGCCGAGTCCTTAAGAATAAGTTTCCAAATCTTGAGTCCGATCAGTCAAACGGTACAGATTTCATCTAAAATATATCAGCGGAAGGAAAGGGTTAAAATTATAGGGGGGAAATGTCGCATGTGTTACTCGCCGAGTCCTAATGAATAAGTTTCCAAATTTTGAGTCCGATCTGTCAAACACTAGAGATTTGCATCGAAAATATATCATCGGATGGGAAAGGTTAAAGGAATAGGGGGGAAATGTCACAAATGTTACCCGCCGAGACCTAAAGAATAAGTTTCCAAATTTTGAGTCCGATCGGTCAAACGGTACAGATTTGCTTCAAAAATATGTCAGGGGGGAGGGTAAGGGGTATGAGAATAGAGGGGAAATGTTACCTATGTTACCCGCCGAGTCCTAAAGAATAAGTTTCCAAATATTGAGTCCGATCACTCAAACGGTAAAGATTTGCATCGAAAATGTGTCAGGGGGAGGGGAAGGGGTAAGAAAATAGGGGGGAAATGTTGCCTATGTTACACCCACCGAATCCTAAAGAATAAGTTTCCATATTTTGTGTCCGATCAGTTAAACGGTACACATTTGCATCTAAAATATGTCATGGGGAGGGGAAGGGGTATGAGAATAGGGGGGAAATGTTTCCTATGTTACCCGCCGAGTCCTAAAGCATAAGTTTGCAAAATTTGAATCGGACAAACGGTGTGGATTTGTGTAGAGAACAGACAGACATTGAGTTTTATAAGTACAGATATACGAGATTAAGTGTACCAAAGATAACTCTATTGCATGAAAACTAAAATAGTGTTACGGGGTTTTAATTTTTTTGATGTTATAACAATATATTTGTTCATATTTTTTTAAGGAAATGCTTCAAGAGTAAATGGATCTATCATAATAAAATTGATTAAAAGCCTGTTTAGCTAGGGTTTTGCAAAATGATTTAATAAGTTTACGTTAAATTTAGCAAAATCGAGAGCAAATACGAAAATCGTGTACTGCGGCCTCTTAAGACGTAGCTCCGTCCAAATTTTTAAATCACATATCGAGGGTAGAAAGCTAAAAGGGCGTTAGTAATTATTTCGAACTTTACAGAAGAACAAAATAATGTTTTGTCAATCTGATTTTGTCAATGCATATTTATATTATTATTAAAGGATTTCCATGTGTTTTGGATTAACACATATGGAAATAGTATAATAATAAAAGAAACATTGACAAAATCAGATTGACGGAACTTTATTTTGCTTTCCAGTAAAGTTGGAAATAATCACTAACACCATTTTGGCTTTCTACCCTCATCTGATATGAGGATGACCCTCATCTGACATCTTCAAAAGCAGATTTTTCCTTTCCCAAATCCTAGTTCAACCCTCCCTTGTCCCCGTCCTTCTCCTATTCATCTCGTTATCATGAAGCTAGTTTTGTCACTATAACATTATATGCATACTGGAAATCTATTTCAATTGTTCTACTAAATTATGTGATTGGTTGTGAATAAATTGCCAACTGGGAATAAACCCGCCATTGTAATAATTTGTATACGAAAAGTGAACAAATAAATATAATAATATACCTGTCCCATCACATTCGTGAGTTGTAGAGTTATATTGCTGTAAGTTAATATCGCAACCGCATGTGCCTCCAGGAAGGAATACCTTCCCAAGAGTGCATGGACCCTGGCTATACAGCTCATAGCACTGTCCGTGTTCGTCCATCTCCCATCCCAAGTCGGGGTACTGAAACAATTTAGAAAGATAATAAATAGAGATAAACTTTGTTTTCACCACTTTTTTATTGAAAATATCAATATGTTTCAAGGATTCAATTGTATTTAAAAAGTTATATATGGAAAATGAATAGCAATAAAGTACCTAGTTAACATGAAAATAAATTTAAAAGATAACTATTTGTAAAAAGGACCTGGTTATTTATAATATTCAATTTACTATTAACACTTTTTCTTATTTCCAAAATTTCTAATTTATCATGTGTGAATGTGATTCTGTATAATTTGTATGTAATCTATCAAATAATATCAAAAGAATGATCCATAGCCAAAAGATGGTTAGCAAATTCAGAATAATTATTGCTATTTAAACACCCTAAGTGTTCCTTAACTATAACTTCAAAATTTCTACAAGTTTTTCCTATATAAAAATAATCACAATCATTACAAATCAATTTATAATAATAATAATGTGTTTATTCCAGCGTAACCAGGTTGTTAGTGCAAGACCTGGTCCGCCATATAGATTGCAAATTACATATATGTTATATTGAGGCACATGGAGAGAAAATATAAAAAGGAGAAAAAGAGAAATAATTAAAATAATAAAGAAAAAAGAAGAAAAGGAAAAAGAACAGCTATTAAATACTTAAAATAAAATATACCATAAAAATTCGACAATGAGTACACATACACATATATACTAATTTCAAAGTTCTTAAATCAATAATCAATATCAATAAAAATTCTAAAATAACAGTAACAGTATGGAGTGCTTCATGTCTTGCTACACTACCGCTCGTTATGGTTATGGAATCGCATATCTGTAGTTACTCTGTACCCGATGCCACTCTTTAATTACGGTTCCAGACCTCCACGACAGCGCCGCTTGCACCAGAGCAGTGCTGTGCTTCATCTTCAGCTTGAGGCCAGCAACACGATGTCTCAGGATCGGGACGAATCCATGAACTCGGCCTTCGACAAACATTGTGGAAGCGTTGTAATATCGTGCCAGCCCGAATAATATTCTATAAGAATTATTGTACTGAACACGAAGACGGTCGTACGTCACTCGTTTTTAGTTCGACCGGAGCTCGCAGGTGTAAATGCTGGTGAAGAATGCTTTGAAGTAGGGATGGGTTGTCGACGTATTTACCGTCGACGAAACGAGACCGTCCACGTCCGTCCATCGACGAGACGATCAACTAGTTGAATTCGTCAACTAGTTGACGCGTCAACTTCGTTACGCGGACGTCGCGGACGTTCGACCTAAACATCGGGACGATGATCAACTGTCTACGGTTCGATGCGACGCTGCTCGACGGCTCAACCGTTGGCTATTTTAATTACGTTAATTTTTTAAATTTAAAGAAGTTCGAAGGAATATAGTTTCGGGGAAAGTAAAACCGCTACTTGCGCATATATGTAAAAAAAATGCTTTATTATTTATTTGTTTACGCACATTATAGGCTTTTACATATTGTTTTATATACTTCTTTCTACATATAATAAAGAAAGAAGTAGGTATACACAACAATATCAGATGTAAGCAGTAAAATATAAATATAAACTACATATATAAGCAGTGAAAGTATTGGGTATAAGCATTAAAATATGAGTATAAAAAAAAAAAATATAAACTACATATATAAGCAGTGAAAGTATCGGGTATAAGAATTAAAATATGAGTATAAAAATTAAAAATATAAAGTACAAAGCAGTAATGTGTGTATAAAAAAATATATTAGGTACACATTATAACATGTGTACAGGGTTATTTGGAAAACATTAATAAACTCGCAGGACTGTATTCCTGCTTTGATTATAAGTCGAAAGCTATCATGACTAATATCAATAGTTACCGAGATATGAGACATCAAAGTTTGAATTTTTTCAATATGTCTGACTTATTTTTTGTAAAACGTTGTACTACACTAAAAAAGTTAAAGTTTTAAGTTTTTTACTACACTTAAAAGTTGTACTACACTAACTCAAATCGATTACGAAAAATTCATTTGTTTCAATACAAGTTAAATAAAATGATAAAAACCTTAACATTTATTTATTATCTATAAATTTATAAATAAATACATAATTTAAAAATACTTTACATTCGAGATGTTATTTAGAAATTTATTGAAGAATAATCTTTCAAAGTCAGGCTTTCACTTTGTGGTGACATTATTAATAAATAAATATATCTGTATTATTTGTCAATTTTAGTTTAAGGCTCAATCTGAGAAAAGGAACATTGTTCCCGAAACATGTAAAAAAACCAATAGAAAGTGGTGTAAACAAAATTATAATAGATTTATTTTTTTATCTATTAAGTTGAAAATAGGGAATTTTTAATAAAAATTAATTAAACCTAAATTCAAGATTATATTACATATATAATAATTAATGTTGGACTCCTGAATAAGGACCATAGTTTGATATAGAAAATTTTATTCCCTACAAGTTTGTTTATCATTTATATGCTAAAGTTGAAAAGTAACGAAATAACACAATAATTAAATTTTACCATCCCTTTTCAGGTAGATATAAGAAGTCGAGTTAAATATTGATTTTAGAAAAATATCTAGCCGGCCTGTTAATTAATAATAGTTCAATAAAAAATAAAATAATTAAACAGAATTGTTTTATTTTATACAGCGTAAAATTGGGAATTCACCGAAACGTCGCACGTGCACATCGCAAAAAATCAAGTAAAAAATAATAGATAATAGCTTATTAAGTCTATCTCTCCTTACGCCTGCATTCAAATTTCAAATCTCTGTCATAGTTCGTGTACACAGATCTGCACTCTATGATCGTGTACTTTAGAGTTGAAATGAAATTACCCGTTGAGCCGTCTATGGCGTCTACAAGTCGACAGCGAGAGATGAGAGAGAAATAAATGGAGACATTTTCTTGCTCTCGCTCGTTGCTTTGCATTACGTTGAATCTCGAATCGTCCACCGTTCACCGTCTACGAATTCAACTAGTCCATGCGATAAACGTAAACCGTCGACGCGTCGATGCAACGTCAACAGTTGATTTCAACTAGTCCGTCCATTCAACGCCCATCCCTACTTTGAAGAGGATGCTCTTCACCTCTCTGTTGCACCGGTTAAAACGACGTTAAAGCATGTTTGCACGAACGCTTAGCTGCCTCCTTTGTTGTTCGATGTCATCATCGTCCTGTCCAGTTTCATCAAATTTATGGCCAAGATATTTCCCTTTTTTTGAATACTCAATCTCGTTCCGTTCAGCCACACTGGGGGGATATTATCTGGCCCTTTGCCATATTTGAATGCCATTATAACGGATTTACTGGCATTATAAAGAATATTATGTTCATTGGCGTAGGTTTCGCAAATCTGCAAGAGCTGTATTATCTTTATTATCAAGGCTTTTATAGATGGCGCCAATATTAACTAAGATGGTTCACATTTGTCCCGCCTATGTGGCAGCCTATTTTTGAGTCTGTTAGTTGCTCGCTCAATTCATCCATGTATAGATTGAAGAGAATTGGCGACATACATCCACCCTGTCTGACTCCAGTGCGCAGGTAGAACGGCTCGGAAGCGGCACCTTCCCATCGCACTGAGTTCTCTTGCTGTCTATGCCAGTTGTCGAGAACATCTATCACTGGCTGGGAGACGTTTTGTTTGCGTAGTTTCATCTATCTCGTCTCCATCTCATCTTCTCGTGCCTGACTCGGTCAAAGGCTTTGCTTAAATCGAGATAACACGTATATATCGTGGTTCTTCTACTTTTGTAATGATCCACGATTTGCTTTACAACAAAAATAGCATTCTCAGTTGACAAATTCTTTTTAAATCCCATCTGATTATCTTTAGTGTTCAGGTTTATGGAAATCTGGTCCATAACTACTCTTTCAAAAAGCCGTGCCACTATAGAAGCTAGCGATATCGGTCTGTAGTTTTTGGGAGACGATATATCCAGTTGCTAAAACTACAGACCGATCTCGCTAGCTTCTATAGTGGCACGGCTTTTTGAAAGAGTAGTTATGGACCAGATTCCCATAAACCTGAACACTAAAGATAATCAGATCAGATTTAATGGAGAATCTTGGCCATTAACTTCAGAAAATTCTTTTATGAATATATTCGAGATCTTGTATATATCTGATATACCGTTTACATATGACTGGATGCTTAAAATTTCGGGCTTGTCATGTTTGTTGTACTATTCCAGAATTTTTTTAAATCTTTGCTGTGAAACTGTTATGCAATTATATCCATCCGTATTTGACCCGCATTTTGTTGACAGTGTTTCAATCTTTTTTTAAATTCTGCTCAGTTTTCTTCTCTCATCGGCAATAGGACCGTTACGGGGCTTACCACTCCTAATCCGCTTCTTCAGTGCCTCTCTAGACGCTCCATAACAATCCGCTACGTGATCGTTCCATCCACAAATAATATTTGTACGATTACTGACTCGTTTATTGTTAAAGCTGTTTTTTGATGCCGTCTGCAATGCTATAGTAATTGATTAATTAACTCAAATATGCATAATCTATGATCAGGATTGTCACAGCCGTGTTCATTGTTATGTTCTAATATTCCAAAATTTATTTCCTTCAATAGATCATCCGCTGCCATACAATAGTTTTGTAGTTGAGTGGGACGTTTCGGGTTCCACCTATATACATCGGGTTGAGAAGGTTATCGACGTGGAATCTGCGCCGTGCATGGTGTGATGCCAATCTCGATATTCACTGACATTGGTCTGTAATCGGTCCAGTCAACATCAATGTCAATGGAGATGTTGGTGATCATTTTGAATATACTTTCAATAATTCAGTGGTCCAGCCAACTGGTGGTACCGTGTGCGTCACTTAGATATGTGTAGTTGTCGGTGGGGACTATTTCTATGTCGGCATATCTGTAGTTATTTTCCGCATAGAATATTGTTAGCTCATTTCCGAATAGAGATCCCGGAGTCGCGTTAAAGTCTCCAATGATAATACAATTTGCAAGATCTCTCTCTTCTCAACTACGACGTGAATTTTTGTAAGGCAATCTGTGTATTCTTCAAGATGTCCTACCTCGCATGTTGGCATATAGACGTTTATTATGGAGAGAGATTCGTTACTAACGTTCACATCTATTATGTCTAACATGCGTTCGTGCTGAGCGCGTATGGGGACAGCCCTGATCGAGCGACACCAGAGGAGGCCAACTCCAACATACGGTCGGCCGGGGAGTGGGCCTGCGCTCGAGTCCACAGAGGAGGTTCCCGAGCTTGCGAAGCCCAGGTGAATGTTCGATAAGAAGTTTATGTCGGTTGACAGAAGCCATGTTTCTTGCAGAAGTATTAAGTTATAAATCTCGCAGAGGTTGTGAATGAATTTTTCAGTTCGTCTCACAGAACTACAGTTAGATACTATTTTAATTGTTTCCGCCATTATGATCTTTCATTTTTCTCGATTTGAAGAATTTTCGATGTACAATTCCAGATGGCCAAAGTCCATTTACCATAAGTGCTTTTATCTTTTCAACCCCACCTTGCACCTTAAAGGATCTGAATGGGGTCGGCTTGATTTGGCCCAATATATCCATCCACTTTGATAGCATTATGTCCGATGCTCTCTAGATAAGCCTCGAGATCTCGTACAGTCATTGTCTTGTCGAAACGGGACACGTAGAGTGAGGCCTGCATTTCTGCTAATTTCAAAGTGGTTACTTAAGCTGAACCTCTTTTATTATTGTTAGTTCGGCGAGGTTTCTTCGTTTTAATCACTTCAAACTCACTTTCAGGGATCATGGGGATGCAGGGACCCAGACACAATAGGATAAGAGGTAGAAGAAGAAAAAGCATCTTACGTGCTATTTTTTTTCCATAAATTGTTGCTCTATATATAGGTATGACATAAGCTGTTTTTTTGCAATTTTTTCTTTTTATTTATTTCTTAATTTCTTTTACATATATTTTCTGATTTTTTTTCATCGGTTAATTCATTTATTGTCGACAGATTTCTTTGGTAGTTTCTTCATTCTCAATCTATTTTTTATAATATTCTTCTTTTGTTTTTCTGATAAGAGATAGTAATTTGTTTCTATAATTTTTAAAATATTTTTTCATTTTATTTTATTTTATTTTATTCTGGGAAACATACAGTAGGGATGGGTCGTCCTCGTCCGTCCATCGACGAGACGATCAACCAGTTGAATTCGCCAACTAGTTGATCTATTTTCAACTTTATAGATAAAAAAATAAATCTATTATAATTTTGTTTACACCACTTTTTATTGATTTTTTGCATGTTTCGGGAACAATGTTCCTTTTCTCAGATTGAGCCTTAAACTAAAGTTGACAAATAATACAGATATATTTATTTATTAATAATGTCACCACAACCTGACTTGGAAAGATTTATTCTTCAATACATTTCTAGATAACATCTCAAATGTAAAGTATTTTTAAATTATGTATTTATTTATAAATTTATAAATAATAAATAAATGTAAAGGTTTTTTATCATTTTATTTAACTTGTATTGAAACGAATGAATTTTTCGTAATAGATTTGAGTTAGTATAGTGATAGTCCAACGTTTTCCAAAAAATAAGTCAGATATATTGAAAAAACTCAAACTTTGATGTCGCATATCTCCATAACTATTGATATTAGGTCATGATAGCTTTCGACTCATAATCAAGGCAGGAATATAGTCCTGCGAGGATATTAATGTTTTCCATATAACCCTGTACACATGTAATGATATGTACCTAATATATTTTTTTATACACACATTACTGCTTTGTACTTATTTATATTTTTAATTTTTATACTCATATTTTAATGCTTATACCCAATACTTTCACTGCTTATATATATAGTTTATATTTATATTTTACTGCTTACACCTGATATTGTTGTGTATACCTATTTCTTTCTTTATTATATATAGAAAGAAGTATATAAAACAATATGTAAAAGCCTATAATGTGCGTAAACAAATAAATCATAAAATATTTCTTTTTACATATAAGCACAAGTAGCGATTTTACTTTTCCCGAAACTATATTCCTTCGAACTTCTTTAAATTTTAAAAATTAACTTATAAAAAATAGCCAACAATAGTCCGGGTAACGAAGTTGATGCGTCAACTAGTTGACGAATTCAACTAGTTAATCGTCTCGTCGATGGACGGACGTGGACGACCCATCCCTAACATACAGTACAATGTAATAAGAAAAATTGTATAATATCAAAAAATTATACATTTAGTATGACCAGTGAAGTTTCCTCAAAGCTGGTAAAAAATAACTAAGTAAAAAAAATGATAAAGAATATGTGATAAATAATAAATATTTCAAATATTTAAATTATGATAATGCATAAAATGGGAGGGGTGGGAAGAGGGAGGGAATGGGATTCAATTAAAGAAGTATTAAATTTATTTCTATAATCATAAATGAGATTACGGAGTTTCATTTTAAATAAAAGCAAATTGTCAATAAAAATGTCTAGGTTAATTGTAGAATTTAACAGATTGTATTTTGAAGTGGAATGAACTCATTTGTAACTACAAAGCAGTTTTTTAAGTAGTTAGTCCTACCTAAGTTTGGGTAAAATAAATAATTTGAACGCGTTGAGTATGTAGGACAGCTTAAACCTATTTGCTCTAATAAATAGGGTGAGTCAAACAAGTTATTCAAAATTTTATAAAGATAACAAAGATCTTGAACAAAATAAATAAATTCTCATCTGACTTTATTCTCTTTTCTATGGACCTGATCTGAAAATATTGGGTTTTACTCACCATGGTGGAGTTGCCGAGCGGAATGGGCGCAGCCAGCACTAGCACCACCAGCACTAGCACCGCCAGCATCTGCACCGCCAGCATCAGCACCAGCAGCACCAGCAGTACCGCCGGTCCCTTCATCGTGTTCCTGATCTCAGCTTGCGGAATGTAGCGGAACTAAAACTACAACGAACGGTTCGATTATGCTCTCGAAAATATTGAACGGAAAAGTACACTGGACAACAAATTTTAACTTTGAAAGATATTCTGCGTGTTTCTTAGTTTGAGTAGTTTCAGTTTCTGAAAAAATAATAAATTCGATTTTTTTACAGGAATAATAAAAATTTTGATCTGTTTATTCTGCTGCTGAATGTCGAGTCGTTTTTTTGGTGCTCGTTTATATTCTGGTTCTGGAAAATCTGTAATAGCCCAGCAATGGTCACTTTGACTGCTAAATGATTTTCGACTTCGTGTCGTTACTAAAAATCTACCCAATATTTAAAATTATTGGGACAATGATTTTAGGAATAATTCATTGATATTTACCCCCATAAACCCTTTAGTTCTCTCCGCCGCACAGTGGGTCGAAACCGTAATTTGAGGGACTTAGGGACCAACTTTCTTTTTTTACTTTTTTCTTTATGCGGATGGATAGAGCTCATTAATCTTATCAATAGTTGCCCTATGAAACTTTTTCCTAAACTTTATAGTTTGGGCAAAAAAAAAGTTTTGTATTTTTTGTATGGAGCGGATCAAATAAAATTAAATTTCTGCTAAGTGGTGACTGACCCTGCTTTGACACCTTTTTTTTCTCATACCTTGTCTAGTCTACTAATAATGTTCAAGCAACCATGGCCTAATATCAATAGTTATGTAGATATGCAATATCAAATTTTCATTTTTTTTCAATATTTCTTACTTATTTTTTTGCAAAAAGTAGAACTATCATTACAGTAACTTATATCAATTATGAAAAATTCATTCGCTTTAATACAAGTCGAATAAAATGATAAAAACCTTGTAAAATTTTAAAAAAGCAAACTTTGATATTGCATATCTCCATAACTATTGATATTAAGCCATGGTTGCTTGAACATTTTAGACTCATAACATAGTCAGGAATCTACCGGCCAAGTTTCTGCTGCTAACTCTGGTACATCTTGAATATATATCGTAAAACTACTATCTACAATTGTAAAAAAATAAGTTTGCTGTTGTATTTATTAAGTGTTCATTTAGTTAGTTTTTAGTCTAATTTTGTTGATTATTTGTGTTATAATGTACTTATACTCACTATTTCATATTTAGTTTGACATAAAAGAAATTAAGAAAATAAAAAATAATATTATAAATATATATGTTTTTTTATTTTTTCGATCCATTTATCTGGTAGAGTTGCAAGTTTATGTACATGTTCATAGCATCAAACGATGGTAGACTAGACAAGGTATGAGAAAAAAAAGGTTTCAAAGCAGGGTCAGTCACCACTTAGCAGAAATTTTATTTTATTTGATCCGCTCCATACAAAAAATACAAAACTTTTTTTTTTGCCCAAACTATAAAATTTAGGAAAAAGTTTTATAGTTTTATATTGATAAGGTTAATGAGCTTTATCCATCCGCATAAAGAAAAAAGTAAAAAAAGAAAGTTGGTCCCTAAGTCCCTTAAATTACGGTTTCGACCCACTGTGCGCCGGTCAGCACCGTAAACACGCCAGTTTTTTCAATGACAAAAAATGTCATATAGTGCGTTTACACTCACCCAAAAATATATCTGGTAAATTTTATTCACCAAAATAACTATTTTTCAAAAATTATTATTATTAAATGTCTTATCTTATTTTACGATTCTGTGGATTTGTGATAAAAAATTTTTTTACTGAAAATATATTACGACTTACCTAATTTCGACATTTCAAACAGAAGCAGTTCATATTATGAAATGCCTGGAAACATAGTTCTAGCCGTAAAAGTGACATGCAGTAAAAAAAGGAATAAGCTGGTTGGTCATTTAGGACGAAAATAAATTGTATCTTAACGTTTGAATTATTGTAAAAGAAATTGTAAAGAATTTGCACCATTTTCTTTTTATTCGGCCGGGGATGTCGTCACCGGCGGCCAATGAACGGATCGGTTGGTGTCGACATCTTTTGGCTTTTAAGACGCGTCGTCGCTACGACGGGCGTTCACATTCCTCGCAGTATCGTTGTACCTAGTTGCTGTCAGTCGTACATATAAATAAAGTAATGTTGCAACGCTGTCACTCCAAGTATTTACTAATTAATTACTACCCGCCTGACCCTGTACGAGGACATCACAGTTAGTGTCTTTAGTAGAAAATCTAGGAGAATGTGGTTTCATCAATAGCCAACGTCAGTGTTTGATAACTTACATCGAGATTCCTGCCTATCAATTCTCATAGCTTCTACTCTAGTTCACTTTGGTGAGAATGGTTGATTTATTTTTATATAATATGGATGAAAATATGTTTACTGCTGCTTTACTCATTCTTTACTTTCTATACTGTAGACAGTGTCTCAATTCAAGAAGTTTGCAGTCATTTATTAGAAATTATCTTAAAAATATAATATACTAGAAAGTCTGTTCTACACAAATATAAAAATATAACTGACCCAAAATTTACATACGACGTAAAAATTATTTTTATACTTTGAAACTCTTACACACAAATAGAAAAATAAAAATATATTAATTGTTCCGTACAGAATACGCAAATAAAGGATGCGCAGGTCTCGTACAAGTATTTGAGGATGGCCCTGTTAAAAGCCGCAACAATCGTAGAACGTGTATGAGAAGATGTATGAATGTGGCCGAAGCAAAAGTGGTGTGCCAGGATAGAAGAGTGTGGCGTTCAATCCTCTCTGCCTACCCCTGCAGGGAAACGGCGTGATGGTTAGTTAGTTAGTTAGTTAGTTAGGTCTCCCGTACTCGACTCACAGAACAGACCAAAACTGCACAGCGGTAATCGTAAAACCCGCTGACAGTGGTTGTTCTAAAATTCACAAAAAGTGAATTGTCCGGTTGCAGTAGTCCAGTTGAGAATCCAAATCCAAAACAGTAGGTAGAGCAGAGGTCAGAGGTGATGAATAAAAGTCGGGTGAAGTGGTCCAGACGGCGTAAAAAGCACAGAACGGAATGAATCTGTACGCCGACCGAAGTTTAATTTATACACAAAGACAATACCCCCGGGCTTATTTCCGGGAGCCAATCATAAAGAATTTTTATTCAGCGTTCGCGCACGCGAGAATGTCTAAAAAACGGCATGCAAAGTTTTATTTACAGAACTCAACAATTTATTAGAATTTTTACACCACCCCACCGGGGTTTTAATTACGTCATTTACACGGTACTATGTCTTGCTTATAGTATGACGTAATTGCCCGGACCCGCAAGACCGAAGTTAATTTATTATTAAAAAATATATACCGATCACAGCGGTATTTCCTCAGAAATATTTCACAATTAAATTTGTCAAAATCGTAAACTATGGCTTATACATTTTTGCCAGCACAATTTATAAAGAACCCACACGGGCGTAACTTTTGATATTATAGGATCGTGCGGACGCCGTGCGGGTCTATTTTCTAGCGGTTGGGTTGCGGGCACCGCGGCGGTTGACTAACGCACAGTTGTGTCTGAACGATCACATACAAACCTAGGTAAATAAGACCCGCACGGATCCCACGCGATTCTGAAACTGCGCGGTTCCCGCTGTGTCTGAAAAAGCGCTTACATAGGTATACAAATTAATCAGAACAATAATTAGTTATAAATTTCTGACTGATCCATACACAACTGAATGATTTTTTCGATAGCGGTAGTGAATTCATGCTATCGAAAATGTCACGAGGTGAACGACTTGCAATATTTTATATGTACTAACTAACTATGACGTGTGGATCAAAAACGTTTAGAACCAGACGCTTTAGCCACCGCCAGACGCTCGAGCACTGTGAAAGACACAGGCGCATTGGACCAACAGAATCGGCTGCGTGCTAGGGGCGCCTCCTTTGCAGACGCGCCCGCGCGCGAGCACTGAAAGATACAGGCGCATTGGGCTAGGGATGGGTCGTCGACGTATTTACCGTCGACGAAACGAGACCGTCCACGTCCATCCATCGACGAGACGATCAACTAGTTGAATTCGTCAACTAGTTGACGCGTCAACTTCGTTACGCGGACGTTTATCTAAACATCGGGACGATAGTCAACTGTCTACGGTTTGACGCGACGCTGCTCGACGGCACAACCGTTGGTTATTTTTATTACGTTAATTTTTAAAATTTAAAGAAGTTCGAAGGAATACAGTTTAGGGGAAAGTAAAACCGCTACTTGTGCTTATATAAAAAAAAATATTTTATTATTTATTTGTTTACGCACATTATAGGCTTTTACATATTGTTTTATATACTTCTTTCTATATGTAATAAAGAAAGAAGTAGGTATACACAACAATATCAGGTTTAAGCAGTAAAATATAAATATAAACTACATATATAAGCAGTGAAAGTATCGGGTATAAGCATTAAAATATGAGTATAAAAATTAAAAATATAAAGTACAAAGCAATGTGTGTATAAAAAAATATATTAGATACACATTATTACATGTGTACAGGGTTATTTGTAAAACAATAATAACCTAGCAGGACTATATTCCTGCCTTGATTATGAGTATTATTTTTTGTAGAACGTTGGACTATCACTACACTAACTCAAATCGATTACGAAAAATTCATTCGTTTCATTACAAGTTAAATAAAATTATAAAAACCTTTACATTTATTTATTATCTATAAATTTATAAATAAATACATAATTTAAAAATACTTTACATTTGAGATGTTATCTAGAAATTTATTGAAGAATACATCTTTTAAAGTCAGACTTTCACTTTGTGGTGACTTTATTAATAAATAAATATATCTGTATTATTTGTCAACTTTAGTTTAAGGCTCAATTTGAGAAAAGGAACATTGTTCCCGAAACACGTAAAAAACCAATAAAAAGTGGTGTAAACAAAATTATAATAGATTTTTTTTTTTATCTACAAAGTTGAAAATAGGGAATTTATAATAAAAATTAATTAAACCTAATTCAAGATTATATTACATATACAATAATTAATGTTGGACTCCTGAATAAGGACCATAGTTAGGTATAGAAATTTTTATTCCCTACAAGTTTTTTTATCATTTATATGCTAAAGTTGAAAAGTAAGGAAATAACACAATAATTAAATTTTAGCATCCCTTTTCAGGTAAATATATAAGAAGTCGAGATCGATCGAATAAAATATTGATTTAGAAAAATATCTAGCCGGCCTATTAATTAATAATAGTTCAATAAAAAATAAAATAATTAAACAGAATTGTTTTATTTTATACGGCGTAAAATTGGGAATTCACCGAATCGTCGCACGTGACATCACAAAAAATCAAGTACAAAATAATAGATAATAGCTTATTAAGCCTATCTCGCGCTACGCATGTATTCAAATTTCAAATCTCTAGTCATAGTTCGTGTACACAGATCTGCACTCTATGGTAGTGTACTTTAGAGTTGAAATGAAATTACCCGTCGAGCCGTCTATGACGTCTTGCTCTCGCTCGTTGCTTTGCATTGCGTTAATCTCGAATCGTCCACCGACCACGGCGTCCGCTGTCCACCGTCTACGAATTCAACTAGTCCATGCGATAAACGTAAACGGTCGACGCGTCGATGCAACGTCAACGGTTGATTTCAACTAGTCCGTCCATTCAACGCCCATCCCTACATTGGGCCAACAGAATCGGCCGCGTGCTAGGGGCGCCTCCTTTGCAGACGTGCCCGCGCGCGAGCACTGTGAAGGCGAGAGGCGTCTCGGTACATTTGAACTACACGCACCAGCATCCGCACCCGTACTCTGAAAGAGCCCGTAGTCTGACGTTCACGGGCTCTTGCTCTAGAACGGGCGGCCGAGCTGTGTCGGTGTGTGTGAACTGTCACTCGCACGTGCTGAGACTTGCGGCCGGCTGGACTTGCCAAACGCAAGTTACGGCGGGAATATGTAAAATATGCACAGAACATAGGCAAGATGTCGAGGAGAGATGTTGGGAGGGCTGATTCATTTGCGCGGGGCGGCGATACATGTGGAGACACTTTATGTTTTATGTATATGTTTGCGGGGAGAAAAGAAAACAATACAACAGATTTGGAGCTAGTACTAGAACTCAGATTTAACAAGAGACAATAGTGGTAGAAATAGTGGTAACTCACCGGAGAAGAATGTGTGGCGGTGTCCAATGCATCTGCGATGTCGACGTGAGGTGGTGTGATGATATCAATTGCGACACTATTCAAACCCGCTTTTAACTGAGTGGAACGACGCAGAAAAAAGTTTTTGGTTTTGAACGCAGCCGATACGGACCCGGCGGCTCCGCTTGTCTAGAGCGCCCGAAAGCTGGCAAGCAACTGACGGTTAGCGACGGGTCCGCTCTGTACTAAGTACTCTGTACTAAGACTGACAGAAGCGACGGAAGGCGGCGCCGTCGGGCCATTTTGCCTCCGCGCCTGAACGCGCTATTCTCCCTCTGCCCGCGATTGGTCGAGCGCGTTTGACATTTGTAACGTCACGTTAATCGTGGCCAATCATGTCTCATCACTGTCTCATCACGCCACACGACGTACATATGCATTGTATAAATATATCCTATATCCTCGGGGTGCATTTTCCGAAACTGACATGTACAAACATTTTCAGGAGAAGGATAAAACTGTTTTTTTCCCCAAAATATTAACATTCGGAACAATCTGAAAATGTAGGAACATGGCAAAAAATATGTATTTAATACTGATATAAAAATTAACTTGTCACATTTATGCATAAAAGCTGAATTTTTTTTTTATTGCATTTCATGCACATATCAAGTTTAGTTTGTTCGCAAAAATAATGATATGTGCAAATGATTCACATGTAAGGATTATTGAGGTCCACATTTCGAAACTATGTATAGGTACCTACTATGTGCTTAAACTTATAAATAATAATAAAAAATTACATAATTATGTTTATAATTTTATGAATTTATAATGACGTAGCGGTCCTACAGGAGGTGTTGATCTATGAATACAAAAAACATCTGGAGTCAACATATGTACCTATTTATTCGCCATATATTAGGGACATTGTGGATAAATAAATCCATTGAAACCAACCACCCTCTCAATACCACCACCCACTCATCCCTAAATGACCTATAATAATAAAATTTATTATTTAGTATTGTTGGAATAAAATGTAAGTGTGACATGTTAATTAAAAAGTCTTTATTTTCTTATTGTTATAGAAAAAATCACATTATAATATAACTTCTAACATTAATCAGTGCTTTACTTGTAACAAATCAAACCATAAACAATATCAAGAAACATAGGAACAAAATAAATCAGATCGGTAACAATTGCCACTCATGTGGCTGACACAATTTATAAAAAAATTGTACATTTTTGTATAGTAGTCCTCTGATGTCAATGACTACAGGATCTCCAGCTTTTTTGCTTGGTTTTATCAAATCCAATCGACATATCTTTTCATAATTTAAAAAAATGCGAAATCTACCTTTAAGTGGTGAATTATATAAGGCTTGCTCGGACGAACTTGTTCCATTATATTTATATAGTCATTCAGGGATTAAATAGGTGGTTCTACTTTGGAATGAACACTATCCACTTTTGCAACATTGCGTACCTTTTCAAGGATAACTTGTTTTATTTGAATTGATTCGTTCTCTTTCGTGAGACTTGGCAGAGTAGAGAACAGAATCTTATTTATATTCTGGTAGGAACATCCATCCGAAATTAGTACTAACTTTTTGTAGTTTTGATTAATTTTTGTATTTAAGAAATCGAACAGAGAGGTTGTAAATTCATTAGCAGTCATTCCGCCGTCACCTTCATGCCACACGTATAAATGTAGGTAGGTACTTCATTATCGTTGTTTACATACAGGATACAATTATAAATTTGGCGTTTCTTTTTGTAGTATTGAAGCGTGAGAAGAAGCATGCCTTATATATTATTTATTTATTTATTAACGCCCTATAGGGCTTTTACAATAGATAGGTAAGTATATATTAACATAAAAGATAAATATAATACAAAGTAAAAAGCAATTAAAAGCAGAAGCATAAGAAAAACATAATATAATAGAAATTTAAAAACAAAAAAAGTAATAATGTAGAGTGAAAAGATATACCTAGCGCAAGCATTGAAAGTAATATTATTATAAAAAATATACATACAAATACAAATCAATTATTTAAGACCTATTCGACAAATACTAATAATCTTTCAATACACCTTTTAATATATGTTTGAATAATATACAGTTATTGGCAAAGACGTCCAGTTGCTCGTATCTGTTTGCTAGTCTAGGAAGCCTTTGCAGTGGGGAATTAAAGATATAGTTAGTGGCTGCAGTTTCCATGGCAAAACCTGCATGACTTCTAGTTATGCGGGATGGAACACGTAGTTGAGGACGATACCATTTATTAGTTTGTATAAAAAGAGAAAGTCCGTCACTATTATTCTATCTCTAGTTTATCAAGACTGCTAAAAGATCTAAGAATATTGTAATCGATATTACTTGAAGGTATGCTAAGTTTATAATTGATAAATCTAAGAAACTTATTTTGGACTTTCTCTTTATTACTCATGTGAACTGTATAATGAGGGCTCTATACAACTGTATTAAATTATAGTATTGGTCGAATCAGGGTTTTAAATAATAAAATGAAAGTTTCAATTTTCTTGAAAACTTTGCTTAACCTAAGTAAGAAACCTAATGTTCTTAATCCTCTATCAACTGTTGAGTTGATATGAGGGACTAAAGAAAACTTTTTGTCAACAATTACGCCTAGATCTCTAATTTCATCTACCACACTCAAAACTTTTCCATCAATTTGTTAATCATAGTGTACTACAGTTCGGGTGCGGGAAAATCTCATCACTTGACATTTGGGGACATTTAAAGATAGGTTATTGACTTCACTCTATTTCTGTAAAGTGTCCAGTGCACACTGCAAAAGTTTGCAGCCTTGGACTGTTTCAATTACCCTATAGAGTTTCATATCGTCCACAAAAAGCAAACATCTAACACCCGATGACAATAGTAAGGGGATTATTTCATTGATGAAAATGCAGAACAATATAGGACCTAGGTGGGAGCCTTATGGTACCCACAAACTTGAAGAACATTCTTATGGTACCCCGCTAACAGCACAAAAGTGATCAGACTTCAAATCAGCTATCCTGACAATCATTTGTCTGTTGTGCAAATAACTCTCTAGCCATGTTTTCAAGTTTCCAAGGCTTTTAGTTTATCAAGTAGAATTTTATGTGAGACTCGATCGAACACTTTGGAGAAATCAGTGTAACAACAATCGAGCTGGTGATGTTCTTTGAAGGCATCCAGAACATCCGCTTGTTAGACATGTAAATTTGTTTGAGTTGATCTGTTAGGCATAAATCCATATTGCAGAGGTGATATGATGCTAAACAGGTGTGTTTTAATTCTATTTAACAATAAAAGTTCTAATCATTTTGGTATAGTGGATTGGATGCAAACAGATATAACTTGTTTTCCATACCTCTGGAAAAAAGCCCGATAGTATAGATAAGTTAAATATTTTGGATAAAATATATGATAATTCTCTATAAAATTTTTTAAAAAAGGCTGTTGGTACCTTATTGGGACTTAGGGCTTCGTTTTCATCTAATGTTCTTAATTCTTTTTCCACTTCCGATTGACTGAACTCTACTTTAGGAATATTTAAAGCATTGTTTGCTGGCTGATGATCAGAAAACGATGATGCCTGTGCTGGGTTATCAAATACTGATTTGAAAAATTGAGCAAAGAGATTTATAATTATTTTGGGGGTATCAACCCACTTGTTATTTAAATACATGGATTTTGGAAAATCATAATACTCGCTTTTAAGTGATTTTACATATTTAAAGGAACTGGAGTCTGCTCCTCAATTTTGGATAGATATTGTGTCCGTAAATGCTTCTGCGTAAATATCCCTGGACATCTCAGGAGCTTTTGATAATACCTTTTGGGAGATGATCCTCGCTATGCTGAAAGTGCAGCATTGATCGAGATATCTCTTTGACATGGTCGAGAGCTACCTCAGTGGCCGCGCTGCTACGATCAGCTACGCGGGGCTGTCGAGCACCAGACAGACCAATATGGGTTATCCACTGTCCTCTTCAATGAAATTCTCAAGCTCACTCTTTCCGAGGGGTGTAATATTGTAGCCTATGCGGATGACACCGTGTTGCTCGTGTCGGGTCGGAGCCGTACAATGATAGAAGAAAAGGGCACTAGGTCAATTGAGTTAATTTTGGAATGGTGTGCTAGAAACAAGTTTCTTATGGTGCCTGAAAAAAGTGACCTTCGTGAGTCGTGAGAGGAACCCGGTGATTAAGATGGGAAGTAAGAGCGTTAAATTTGAGAGACAAGTTAAATGGCTAGCTGTAATTTTTGACGCATCGGGTTCTCGTTCATGTTCAGGCCACTGCCGATCGGACGAGGGACTTCTTCGCCTCGGTGAAGAGACTGATTATAACCGATTGGGGGAATCCGGTCACCAGCTATGCATTTAGTACACAAGACAACGTATGTGGCCCAGGTCACATATGCTACCGAAGTATGGGCGCATAGGCTGAGGACCGGAGTGGTGTCCGCAGCTATGAACGGGGGTCAGAGAGTACCCCTTCTGGCACTCACTGGGGCCTATCGGACTGTGTCCGTTGCTGCCCGATGCTGGCGGAGGTGCTCCGAGGAGGCGGAAGTCTCAGGCGGTGTCAGGAGGTTGACAACTTTGGTAGAACTTTCCGACCCTCGGATGCGGTGCGACACCTGAAGATGGGCCGGCGCTTCAGAGAAATTTCAATTGAAAGATGGCAAGAACGATGAGATACGGCTACCACCGAGAGATGGACCTATTCCTTCTTCCCGAGGGTGGCCGTGAAGGATAAGGGCAGGGGATATTTTCCGTCACTAGACCTTCTCCTTCAAAGGAGATATTCCAGGCCAATATGGAACAGGTTTTTTGATCAAAAAAAATTTAGGGCTTACATCGACGAATTCATCGGCGTATCTGAACGCATTGTAATACTCAACTTAAAAATACCATCCAGTGACGAAATGTGGTCAATTGTACAAATATACTCTCCAACAGAATAATCCAGCAACACTGAAATTGACTCCTTTTACAATGCACTGGCAGATGCAACAAAAGATCATGCACACAAAAACTTAATGAATAAGGGCTATTATTATTATTATTATTATTATTATTATTATTATTATTATTATTATTATTATTATTATTATTATTATTATTATTATTAGACCTCGTAACGAATGAGAGGATCCTCGGATGCTTCAGACAGTTCACTTGTGTGTGGATGACTCGCAGAGAAAATCTGAGGGCATCTAGTTAATTATATGTTTTGTCATGTTGCATTAATGTGTTGCTCCTGCACTGAGAGATTGTCTGCCGGACCTGTGTCTTCATAGTTGGATATTACGCTGTTTTTTTGTTGTTTTTTTTGTCTTTTTTTGTTGTCTTTTCCCAACTACGGGGATGTCGGTGAGACTTGAGCCATTCACTGCCGCCTTCTGTGGGATTCATCTTCTTTATTTTATGTATCAATGTTTTCTTCTCTATTTCTTTGTTTTGATTGGTTTTGTTTTTTTATGGGTTTACGTATGATTGTTGTATATATTTTTTAAAATGTATCTGCTATTGTTATGCTAATGTTGAGTTTATTGCTAATATAGACGTATCTTAAGGTTGGAATGGCTTTGATCTAGCGGCCGTGCCGCTTCGCAACGGTTTATACGATCGGTGCGGAGTAACACGGTCCTGCCTGTTAGTAGAAAAAAAATGTCAACCTGGAGACGATTGAGTAGGACCAAAATGGAAGCTTTTGCTCTTAGAACGGTCCTGGATAAGCAGTGGGTACCATTCACTGTAGTATTGAACAGATATTTGTAGTTTAGGTTATAGTAAAATATTACACTGAGTAACAACAACAGCAGTATGTCTGGGTTAAATTGGCGGTAACAGAGTAGTGTCTAAATTACTTTTATTACTATTCAGTTAAACATAAAATTTGAAGAATAGGAATCCTGTTTCGGAAGTCTATTACTTGTTGGATCATAATATGCATTAGAAATAAATATATCTGCACTACCCTTGTCAGACATCTCAACAGAAACATTTCCAGTACATAACTCCAACAACAATTTTCCTCTACGACACACGTGGTTGTCATATTCTGAAATGAGCACACCAAATCTGACATGTGCAAAAAAATGCTCAACAAAACTTGTTTAACTACATGTCAGGCACATACAATTTTTCAGGCATAATAAAGGCAAATAAAAGATATTGCAAATTTTGGGAGCTATGAAGAAATTTTTGGGAAGTTGACCTTTTTTTTTTTAGCTCGCCAAATTTTTATTTGGGAAAAAAATACTTCACTACTACTTCATTTCATTACTTCACTTCATTATTATTACAATTACTTCACTTCATTTACTTCACTTCAATTACTTCACTTCACTTACTTCACTTCAAGTAGTTTTTACTACAATTGTAGTGTACACTTTGTAGTCTTCAAACTGGTGAACGTGTGTGTGTTGTAGTCTTCATTTTGAAATGTAGTTTTTCCCTTCGCTAGTGGGGATTAGAAATGCGCGCCGCGCTGCCCTTGGGCCACGCCGCCGCCGTGCCGCCGAGTCAAGCCAATCGGCGCGCCGATTTTGGGTGTAAGATTTTTGAAACACCTTAAATTTAGATCTTTTTTAAACTGTTTCGTCTGTTTTTATTGATTAAATAATGCAAAAAGGTCTAAAGCCTGAATGGCAAAGAAATCCACACCGTTACAGATTCTGGGTCAAATATTAAGAGGGCTATATAAGACAGCCACTTAGGGCACAGGTTGCACGATCTCGTAACTGTCGATGGAATCAAAAGTGTACCTGAGATTGAGTGAAATTGACAACTACATGGAGCATAAAAATACCACGCGCGCCGCGTTGCAAAAAAACAAGTGAAAGCAACAGATCTAGTAGCAAGAAGATACATCAGCAGTTACTTCTGACTCTGAACCTGTTGCAAGTGCGTCTTCTAAACAAACTTTACTATCCAAACTTTCCAAGAAATATAGCATCAACGTCACAGATTTAGATACAGAAGACGCCGAAATTTCACAAGAATATTGGAAGTACTTGGTTATTACGAGATCAGAAGATGTAGAAGTTGTCTAAGAAGATATCGTTATCTACTGGAAAGAAAGAAAAAAGCATTTCCGTGGCTCAACGCGCTCGCTAGAGCTGTGCTGGCAATCCCAGCTACCAGCATACCCAGCGACCGTGTGTTTTCAGTTGCCGGCCTTGTTGTAAATGCCAAAAGGTCTCGGCTGAGCCCCGTGTGAGAAGAGGGGACCCACCACACACCCAGGGCCGTTCTATGAGCAATGGCTGACACATCGGCCCTACACTTTCACCACCTATTTTCAGCATTTTTTAAATACTAACGTGGCCGTACTCACCGCCCCGCCGACACTCATGGGAATGCGAGCGGGATGGGGAGGCGTCCACACAAACCTTTTCTCTGCCTTCAAAGCGCAGGGAAAAATGACAATTGGAATATACTTATCTTCTATTAAGTGAGAATTGCAAATTTCATATGTACAGGAAATGCTACAGTGAAGAGGACCCACCATACACCCTGGGCCGTGTTATGCGCAGAGCGTTCATATCGGCCCAGCACGTTCGCCGCCTAGATAGCATTATTTTATGCTAAACGCAGCCTCCTCGCCAAGCTGCAGGCAGGGCAACACGCACTCCTGCGACCTGGAGAGCGGCCTCCCAAACACTTCACTGTCCGAGCATCGTTATTTAGAAAAATTGTACACAATAATATGACAGAGGCAATAAACATAGTTAAATAAAATCACCCGGTACATCTGATTGGTGCGGGGACAGTGGGAGATCATCCACCCCCGTGGGGAAAAAGACAACACAAAAACAAAAGCACAAAAAGGGGTACTTTTGCGGCCAAAGAAGTCGGCACCAGCTATACTAGCTCCAGTGTAAAAGGAGCAAGTATACAAAACAAAATAACAGACCATAATTTAAAACTATATAAGTAACAAAATTAAAATCAAAGTAATGGTAAACATAAGTGCATTAAGTAGAATAAAAGAAAAGAGAAACAAATTGGCGAAAAATATTAATAATGGTTATTGTACCAAAAATACAAAGCAGGATATTTTTATTTGGATTCATATTGAGTAGTCGCCTGAGGATTTCCCAACGGGACACCCACATCCTAACAAACTCACGGAGGCATTTTATTTTATTTTATTTAGGAAACATACAGTACAATTTTAATTTTTTTATATAATATCAAAAAAAATATTCGTGAGTATGACCAGTAAAGTTTC
>JADDOH010001152.1:0-62118 GCA_016648135.1 Agrypnia vestita
CCTTTTCCCCCACTTCGAACTCTTTTCCTTAACTCTCTTCCAATGTTAACCTTTATTTTAACTTTTGGATACAACTTTTCCTGAAGAAGAGAACATTGTACTCGAAACATGTAGATTAAGTATCTCATAAAGTTGTTTAAACAAAGTTATTCGACTTTATTTAATGAAAATTATTAATTTCCGCCTGACATGGACGGTATTCCATCTTGCTTATCGTAGTTAGGTATAAATTTATGTAAATAAATATTAACCGAAATGGAACCAAGATCTTATTTTTCATTTTTTCTTCGAATGAAATGATTTAGTATGGAATGCACTGAAATTATCCAAGTATTATTACCATTAATTGCTACATAGGTACCTAGGTCATCTCTATTTTTAAAATATTCTAGCGACATCTTTGAAACACATTAACATGAAAACTCGTTATACGATACCCAATACCGCGTCCACAGTGTTGAAATCATATCGTTGTATATACAACAGAGGTGTCAAATCTGTCGAAATGAGTTTTCTGCCGATCGCAAGCAGAAACGCCTCGGGCAGACTTTATTGGCGGGAGACTAGAATGTTTGGCGGGAGATTATGCCGCGCGGCGAGGCTTCCCGCGCAATATCAATTCCCCGCAGTCGTTCAAATATGTAGCAACGGTCGGCTCAAACACCTGAATGGCGTTCTGAGCTCCCCGGGGCCCCACAGCCTTTCGTCCGATGGCTTTTCAAGTAAAACAGTTGGCGCCATCACGTCGGCGATGTGTGAACGCGGGCAGACCCCGCGAGCTCCGATTTGCGAACGCCGGATTGTAAGGGATGAAACGTTTAGTTTTTCAAATGTAAAAGCATTCCGGGGATACTTCGCGCGGGGCTATAAAGCCAGATCGTTGATACGTGGGGCTGTCAGGAGCAGTTGGAAGAAAACATTATTGTAACTGCTCGATGCCTTAACATGGTTTTACTAAAGACTTTTCTGTCCTAACTGAGATCGATGGATAGTATTGCGGAGAAAATCATAAAAGAACATTATTTTCAAACGTAAGGAAGGGGTCGTATAATCAATCAAAAAATCAACCAAGAAAACATTTTGTCGATTTTATTTATAGCTTAACTTTTGTACTTAGGACGAGATTTTTTCTTCTAGAGTGTTGGACTGTGGATTTACTGAACCATTGCCTTACATTTTTCTGCCGGGATGCTCTACGAGCTTCCTGAATGACATGTATTATTAATATTAACATATTTTGGACGTATCATGATATGTCCAAAACACGTTAATATTAATGATTATTTATAGTTACAATAATAGTAATTTCCGGACCCTTATTGACGTTCATCGAGAAATTACAGTTACGGTGGCTGGGACATATCTTGCGGATGCCGGCAGATAGACTACCAAAGCGGATATTCCAGGTTAGATCAGAAGGCAGAAGACCAAGGGGCCGTTCTAGGAGGAGCTGGAGGAAACAGTTGAAGGACTGCTGCGAAGCGAGGTTGCAACTAAATTGGGCAAACGTGGAAAGCGAAGCGCAAGACAGGAAAAGTTTGAACCTTTTTTGCGGTGCAGGGACCCCGACTTATTAGGATAAGGGGTAGAAAAATAAGAAGAAGTAATCTTCTGAAAATGAGTCCCTTCTTTTTTAACGGTAAAATAACTATGTTTCAATACAATACACGATGTCGTCTCACAGAGACGAAGCTTTTTATATGGGAAATAATGAATAGATCTACGAAAGTATGTCTTGCCAGGTCAGACATGTATTACGCGTCTTTTTACTGTAGTTCATGATGACTTTTTTTCTCATTTTTGGAACTTTTACATTTTTGGATAAATATATTCATTAATAAAATTAATTATTTTTTTAATGATAAGCATAAGTAAAAAATGTAATATTTATGTTTATCCGACTTATAAATCGGAAAAACATATACACGATACCGGAACGCGATTTTCAGTTTTAGCATCATTTGGGAAAGTTTAAATAAATAATCAATACGTCCAAGCAGGGTTTTTTCTCAGAGGTCATGAAATATACTACTATACTTAATAAATGTTGACTTTAATACAATTTATTTATAATATTTTAAGCTTTATATTTGAAAAAGAAATCTACATGTGATTTTTATATTGTATTAAAGGATCGACTTGGATATATACACATTGTAATATTTTAACGAAACTGGTATTTTTCCTCGATGCTTTTTATTCTCCGAAGAGTGAGTTAGAGCGCCATGAAAGTGTTGTGTGGAATTTCCCGGATCACGTGTCAATGTTGAACGTGCCTCCCAAATCTCTGGAGCTACAGTACATCCAATTTACTGCATGCTCTGGAAAACCTTTTGTTGAAATATTGCCTTTATATACATCACAGCTATTTTCTGTTGGAAGATCTCGAAATAGAGATGGCATTGTGAATTATTATTATTAAGAAGCACAGAAGAGAGAGTATTCGGTAATTTAGGTCAACATACCGAATGTCAAAAAATATCCAGAAAACCGAAATGCCGAAAAAATTAAATTAGTAAAGAGGTAAATGGCATTAAACTCAGGTAGACAAGTTAAAACTAATTATCTAGTTACTGGGCTATATATATAATCCCTGATAAGTGTAGGCAGCGGTAAAATAAAATAAAAATTGTCACTTGAATACTAAGATATGTGAACGATTCGAATTTCTTCCTTCATTTGATTTCTGTGTGCAGTATAAATTCTTTCAACATAAAATGTAACTTTTAACAAGTTTTAGTCACGATTGCTGTTAGTCAGTTTTTTGGTACAGATATATAGGTTAGTTTTGCGAATTGAAATAAATATGGATAATTTCTTCACGTATTAAAATAATCCAATATGAAACTGAGCATATTCATTTGTCATTTACAAAAACATAATCATCGGTGCATATCTTTAATAATTTATTTTTCAATAACATGTTTAATATTTATGGTCCTATTTTCAGCCTGCAAATTTTACCGAAAACACAATTTAAAAATTATGTTTTTTTTTTAAATAGAGTATTTAATTAGTTATATTATAAGTCCCGGCGTCCTCAAGTCCTCAACAACCGGTTAGCTTACATGCGAAAATGTATGAATGTGGATGAGGCGAGAATTGTATGTCAAGACAAATAAGTGTGGCGCAATATCATCTCTGCCTACCCCCACGGGGAAACGGCGTGATAGTAAGTAAGTAAGTAAGTATTATACCTAATTCTTATTTTTTTATTACATTCGGAGTTTTGGCTTCAAGTATGTAGGTTTCCGGCAATTTGGTCTTCAACATGAACTCTCCTGGATGTGTCGTGATTATCTTGTAGTATTATTCCGATGTAAATGCTAAATTAACACGCCTGAAACCAATCTCGTATGATCTCAGTAGAATTCTTGAATTCATTAACCAGCCTAAATTCGCTATCTTGCCCAAATCTCTTATCTAAAACTGATGCGAATATAAACACAAACAAATAATCAAATTATTCGTATTGCTTTATCGCGAATGAGTTCACACAGTGAAGAATTTGATTATATTTTGAGCTTCCGAATTCGCGCGCTGTGAAATATTTGCCGACATTGCATGATGAAGCACACGTAAGGCACTTTGAACAAAAACATTAATTTACTGGGAGTATCTGTCAGGAGGCGAATGAACGCGGCTGTAAAATATCGAGCCCTCTACAGATTGGTAGCTGCAAAATAAATGTGCCAGAATCCATTTTCCAATAACACATTTCCTTGGTTGAAAATCCGAAAGCGACGACGTCACCGTACGACATCTGAAATTGGCGATACCCCATTTGTTCGCGACTGAAATATGATGTCGGTACGAGTATATATTGATGATGAATAATGAAATCCAACGGGCGGACATTTTGCCCGGCGCGAGAAATCCGCCTCCAAAGACTACGCTCCGAAATTATTGCGCTCTTTCATGAAGTGATTTATAGAATCTTTTTCTCTCCTAAGGCGGAGGGTCAAGCCCTACAGACGAACGGAGCTAAATATGCGTTCATACACGGAAATCTTTTTCATTGGCCGTATAAATTGTGACCTTTCTATGTGCTATTTCAAAATATCACACACGGTATGAAAGCTAAAAAATCGGAAAAGATATTTATTTGTTCACCTTTATACTGATCTTTTTCTATATTTTCTTTTTTTCTGCTATTGTACACAAAATACGTAAGTGTAGACAATATCATGACACACTGAGCTGCATGATACAAGAATGTTATCAATTTCCAATTATTCTTTAATTTGAAAGCTCTCGTAGTCCAGTGGACATGATACTGACTCCACATCCCAAGAGTTCGATTCCCGGTGAAGCCAAGATAAATATCCTTTCTCAAACCTTTGTGTTTAGTCCATTTTACCACAGTAATTGGACACCTTGGCCTATTTTAATGTTAAAAATTGAAAATTAGAGATTTCCCTTAGCATAACATATTTGCAGACACAAAGTATATTCCGAAGGAAAAATTAAAAAAAATTCATGGGCTAAGAACCAAGGATCAACGCACTCGTAACCCAAACATACACACACATGTACACATCACCTTTACGACATTTCAGTAAGTAATTTTATAGGTATTATTGTTATCTATTAATAAATATATAGAGCAGTTATATTTCATGTGTTTAATTTTTTTTTATGCATTCTCATGCATTAATGTAATCTTGTAAACTTCAATGTAAATAAATAAAAATAATGGTATATATATATCTATATAGATATTGTCTATATTATATATATCTTCAATTGTGAATAAATAAAAATAAATAAAAATAATAAATATATATATATATATTAGGTATATTATAATTGTAAATATATATATATATATTAGGTATATTATAATTGCATTCATGTCAACGCCAAAAAATACATATTAATATCATCTAGTTTACCGCTGCTTTCACTAAAGCATATCAAGTTTCAGTCATAACTAACTAATTTAACGCATTTAAAATCACACCGTTTCTCCGCTGGGTATGCAGTGTGGGTGGAGGGCTACACTCTTCTTTTTTGTATAAGTAATACACTTTTCTTTTCTAACACATAATTCTCGCCTGATCTACATTTATACATATTCGCATGCAAGCTCGACAATTGTTGTTGGGGCTCCTGACATAACTATCTTCCAATAGGCACCCGATTAATCTGGTCATCCCTCGCTTTCTGGTGCCGTCAACTCTTGGGTCACATATTTTTATTACCATTTTTTCTTCGTTCATTCGGTCAACATTTCTTGTATTTATCAACGATATTGTCGAATGTTTCGATATTGTTGAAATTTTACTTTTTGCGGATGATATTAAAATTTTCAAGGAAATATCAGATGTGAGTGACTGCCTTACACTCCAATCTAACCTATATAAATTAAACGATTGGTGCATCTCTAACAACCTATTTTTAAATGTTGATAAGTGTAAATCACTATCCTTCTGTAGAAATAAATCTCCCATTTCCTTTTCGTATTCAATAAATAATACAAACCTAGAAAAAATAACAGAAATCCGTGATCTTGGTGTCATTTTTGATCATAAACTAGAATTCAAAAGTCAGATCAACATTATTACGAATAAAAGTATGAAAACCTTAGGTTTCATACTTAGATCAATACAGGACTTTGAATCAATTAATGTAATAAATCTCTTATATGTATCCTTGGTCCGTAGTCAGTTGGAATACAATTCCATCATTTGGTCTCCTTTTTACAGGGTTCATATAAAAAATATAGAAAGGGTACAACGTAAATTCCTAAAATTTATAAATTTTAAGCTTCATATTCCGATCGACCAAATAAACTACAAATATTTGCAAACTAATCTTAATCTCCTAACCTTGGAAGATCGAAGAAAATTAACAGATTTAATATTCCTTTTTAAAATATTACACTCAAATTTCGACTGTTGCGAACTCCTGAATAGTATTAATTTTAAAGTACCTAACCGTAGGACCCGCCAAAACATGCTGTTTTATTGTGACAATTTTGGACACAAACTATCGTTCAAATTCTAGCATACCTCGGATGCACAAACTTGGCAATGAACTACCTACATATGTCGACATTTTAAATCTATCTCTCTCAAAATTTAAAAAATCATTATATGATCATTTCTTTTCAAAATATTAAATTTTTATATAATGTCTTAAATTTTTTATATACTCCTGGCTATTCAAATTTAATATTGCTATATTATCGGTGAGTAAAAATTTCTGAGATCACTACCTTACACTTTTTTGCATATATACTTTTTTTACATATATGTCTAACCTCATTATGTTTAAACTATGTATATATACTTTTTTACATTTATACCCTTTATTTTTCTTTTACATTTAATCGTTTGTTGTATTTTAATTATGTATAAACCTTTTGTAAAAGGCTATTAAGCCGTGTAATTAATAAAATAAATAAAATTAAAATAAAGAAATAAAACATGCCCAAAAGAATCGCAACATATATTATTCTATTCACTCCTCTAAGATCAGCTTCTTTCTTAATTTGTTAATTATTTACTATAGTATATAAATGTATTTGGTACACACACTAAGTGTTTCTCACTTCCACTGCATTAACTTAACGTTTTTTTACCCTTCTGTCAGCTCTAGGCTTCACTTCTATACAGAAATTTTAGTCTTCTGTATGCATTATTAATTTAAATAAAATAGAAAAACTGTTAATGGAACATGTTTTACCTAAAACTGCCTTCACTCCGGTATATGAATTGTTCATTTTTATTTCAAAATTTACTTTGTGTTCTTTTTTATTTCACAATTTACATTGTGTTCGCTCGGACTGTCCACAATATGCCTTTAGGGGCGCGGGACACAAACAAAGGTGCTAGAATAAATATTCTGTCTGGGCGTTAATTTTCCATCCGTCATTGTTTCACCGCCGCATATTGTATTACCACCCCCCACCCTTGCACGTCACCGGTGATATCATCGAGTTGACATATTTGCCTAGGGTTAATTTAGAAATCATTCTTCTGCAGAATATTATTCTGAATCTGTTGCCATGCATTGTATTGTAAATGAACCGGTCTTTCCAGAATGAACCCAAGCAATAATAATTTTGAATTTTTATAAAAATTAAATTATTTTTAATAATTTCATGGGACGTTGCCTTGAAACACAAATGAAAATACTGGAAATAAATAAAAGAATTATTAATTATTTTTATAAATTGAATAAATCACTTTACATGAATTTAATTTAACATTTGTCGCGAATTCACACTATTTCGCAATTTATCACTTGTCTATGAACTCTTTATTATCACCGGGTATCACTTTCGAGAAACTTCTGTTCAACTATCGCACAAAAGTAGGCATTTAATTATCGCTTCGCTTACAACGCACTATAGTAACACTTTTTTTGCCACGGTTCGCCGCTAATATCGCATCGGTAGAAACGTCAAAATAATGTATACCCGCCGCGGCCTGGACCCGCTATTTATACGTAACACTTTGGTTTTTCGAATTCTTGAGAACATTATTTTCATTAATAATATTCAGAAGAAGATTTTCCATCGCTTCTAGGCTGTTCCAGGCGTCTCCCAAATGTTATAAATTGTTATATATAGAATGCTATAAAACGCTTTAGTGTTCTAGAGCATTCTATAGCATTTCAAAGCGTCATATATTCAGAGTGCACAATTTCTTCTGCTTACCATTTCATTACAATCATTTTAATAACAAATATTTAAGGCCTCCTAATATTTAGAGGAAATTTTAAAGCCTCCTTTAACAATTGAGCTATTTTTAGCAATTTGAATTTAAACGTTATACATAATAATAATAATAATAATAAATTTGATTTCGAAATTAAAGCTAAAACCCAATTATAAGTGTAGGTAACGACTAATTCTGTTCAAATTATACTTGTTTTTTCATTCTTTTAGATCTGTAGCAATTCCGAATTCACTAGAAAATGTTCACGAAGAAAGGAATTCATTTTATTTTATTACATGGAAATAAAACAGGCGAGCATAAAGTAACTCGCCTAAAAATATACAAACGTTGAAAAATATCCTCATAATATCGTTTGTATCTCCAAATATATTAATAAAATTGTTATTTTAGGCATGTCCGAAAAAACTGTCGACAAAAAATGTCAATAAACTTATATGAGTATGTATCTTAATGCTAGACTAAATATGTAGTCATATTAAAGTTAGATAAAAACGTTTTGTATAACTATAAGATACTCACATAATAACCATGTCAGAGGTTCAACCCTTATATCAACAACAGGATTTAGACCACTTATCCTGTTTTCAACTTCATTTTATTTATAATAATAATATTTCTGCTACGCATCTCTAAAACAAAAACTTTCAACGGGTTTAAAACAATTTTTGCTGCTTGAAACCGTGACATTTGTTACCTGCAGATCTTTTGATTAATGTAAGGATTTTGGGTAAAATAATAGTTTGTACGATACTCAAAATCATACAAAATGGTAATGCTACATAGAAAGTTAATAATAAACTAGCTGCAACTCGTGAAAGACGGAACATTGGTTCGCGTCTTTGCTAAGCCCTGGTATATATTTATAGCGTATATTTGGCGCTCCACGGAGAGGGGGTCGTAGCAACATGCGAGAAACGGCCGATTAGAGTTTGTAGCCTGGGGTTAAAGCCCCATCTCCGGCCGTTTAATTCGTTTTTTTAGCCGAGAAATCGAACGAAATTACGGGGACGGATGGACGCGGACGGACGGACGGACAGACAACGAAATTATTATATTTAGTCTTTAAGGAATTTATCATTATTTTCTTAACAAACATTGGAAATAAATTTTGAAAATTGTAACAGGGATATGAATTTTTATACCGCTTTTTTCAAATTTTTGTTATTTTTATAATTTTTCAAATGTTTATTATTCTTATAATTTTCTTCCTATAGGAGGCCGGCGATCATATTGGCGATCTCGACTCTATTCACGGCCGCACGGAACAACTCTGTCGAGTTACGCTGGTACCAGTCCCTAATGTTACCAGCCATGAAATGCTGCGTCTTCCTGCTCTTATTTATCCACTTATTTTCACCTGGATGACTTGTTGGTTTAGACTACACTTTGGTCTTCTCATAATATGTTTGAGATACATAAGCCTTTTTATCTTGATGGTTCGCAGCATCTCTTGTTCTTTTTCCAATCTCCCGAGGATTTTAACATCGGTAACTCTCATTTACGTTCACCCAAGAAACGTGCAGAAGGTACGCGTCTATAGAGCCACATCTCAAAAGCCTCGACTTAGCGGATTAATTATTGGTTTACTGTCCAAGCCTCCAACCTCATTGTTTTAATCCAATCGCTCAATTTATGAAAATAACGATTTATATTACGTAATATTCCTTTCTCATTTCATCCATGACAATATATGGGATAGTCAGTTATAGCGTGATTATGAATATCCTTTAATAGACGTTTTCAAGTTAATATGGGCAATCACTACTTTCCTAAACTGTTTTAATATCTACTTTAAATTGTTGTTAGTTTTATACATCCCCTGAGCACACACGATAAGTGCGGAGAAAGTTTTGTGGTTAATTTTCGTTCACGTGTTTGTAATATATTACAAAACTAAATACATTAAATATTACAGAAAAAACTTCGTAATATTTAATGGTTCAGTTAAATTTTATCGATGTTTATTATGCCATATTGTAAATAATTACAAGAAAAATATCGATATGACAAAAATTGAACTTTTTTTGGCGCCTAAAACTGTTCTGTAAACACAAATTGCAAAATTAATGAGTAGTAACTAATATTAATTAAATTTTTAAAAAATATTTTATTAATATTTAAAGCATTAACTTTGTGGTTAGACTAATAACAGAATGTTAGTAAACTTAGTAAAAACCACTACCAGATTTACGGTCTACCGGTTCCGAGACGTACCCGTCTCTTCTTCAGGACCAATAGTGGTGATAGTTTTACAATACTATGGTTGGGGTGTATAGTGTTGTGAATGTAGTAGTCCTGATGAAGAGACGGGTATGTCTCGAAACCGGTAGACCGTAAATCTGGTAGTGGTTTTTACTAAGTTTACTAACATTCTGTAAAAAAATATGCTTTTCTTTTTTAAAAATTGTTTCATTTTATTATTTGTAATAAACATATTATGAAAGATATAAATCAAAACTTATAAGCTATTGTCATATATTTTTAAATAAAATGTAATATATAACGAAACATTTTTATCGATAAGTTAGGCACAAGAATTATATTATTACTTTGTATTTAACAAATCCAGTTGTTTTACTTCTTTACTTAATTAACAGAAATTTCACCGCCTGGGATTTCTGAATTAGATATACCTATACTTTATTAAATTAAGGCAAGGTAATAGGTAGTTACCCGACTCCTTATTTTACCACAGTTTGTGCCGAATATTAAATTTGGTTGGATACGTCTTGACAAAAATTGTGAAACCGAATTATTTTATATTTTCTTCAATTACTGCAAAATAATTTTATGATAACATTATTCATATACCTTACTTTCTTCGATGGGAACACTTGGAAACAAATGGTCGACATCAAATGAAATTATTAATTAATTATAAGCAATGCACAGAGCTTATAAATGGTCAATCAATTCAAGTGAATTTTCTATTATATATCGAGGGTATACTGGCAGAAGGTATTTAGTCATAAAAACAAGTTTTGCGATATTACATTTAAAGATATTTTAAATATTTAAAGAAGTAAAACTCATAAAATCATTTTTGATTTTAAAAAAATGTGTATCGTACAAAACTTTCTTTTGGACATCCACATTATACTATTTGAAATCAATGAGTAAGACGTATATTAAAAAGAAATAACATTCATAAACTCTATTAAAACAGAAAAGAACATCGAATTATTATTAAAAAAGTTATGGATTTAGTAAATTAATCAAAATATATAAAAATGTATACAAAATGTATAAAAAATCTTTAAATAATTTAAGTTCTTACTAAATTATTTTTTTATATAAAATTACCTACAGATACTAACTAATATTTAATAACACCTAAAATCTTAATTCGTGATAAAAAATAAGATAAAAGAGGAAAATAATTACTACCGTCATCTTTTTCGCCATCTTACCCTAGACGGGTTAGGAATGCAAAGTCCCGACAAGGCGCTTTCATCTTCCCCAGTCTTGCACGATACACGAAAAGTATTATCATTAAATAAAAATATACCACAAAGATATTACGAAAACGTAAAACAAAATAAAAGCTATTCTGGGCTATTCTAGTTTAAACTAAGGATGTATTATAGACGTCTCATAGAGACGAAATTATATTTTTTTATGGGAAAGTATATATGGAAGTCTTTGAGTGTTCATAGGAATTACGACCTATCGTATGGATGGCTTGAGTGATCACTTTACACAATGTAACGTTTACTATTTCCACCCACGATAGAATACCACATCTATTCAATTTTTGGAAGTCGTATTTATATATTTAAGTTTTACAAACAGTTTCACAAATGTGCTGTAATTAAAATTAGCGCCACCGGCGTCCAAAGTTTTTTCACTCCCTTAATCAAATACAGATTTCACTAATGAGATATCTATATTCTTGTAATTTTTTATAGCAATATCTTTTATATATGTGAAACTTCCGTACCTATTTTCCCATAAAAAAATATAATTTCGTCTCTATGAGACTTCTATAATATAATATTGATTAATGTTTTCCCCTGGGATAAAATCCAGTACTGTGTTCATTGAAAAATTTGGACAAACTCAAAATATTCTAAAACTTAGGGCTCAAAATATCATTTCGCAGATCAGTATTAAATTTTGTTGAAAGTTTAATTTAATCTACAGTACCATTTAGGCGCAAAAATGGTACTAGTAGAAAGCATTAAAGTACACTTTCTGTCAGAAAAAAAATCTATATGACTTATGATTTTATTAACTTCGTTCTATTATGATGTACCTAGAGCTGAAAAATATATAAATTTTAACATTAATCGTAATCTCCAGATTATACTCATTAGGGAATGAACATGCAGAGGTAGTCGACATTTTTGCTGATAGTAAAATGTGTATAGAACTAAATTGAAACAATTCTTTTCGTCGCAACTAAATCGTAATGGATAAATAATTTGTTCTTTTTCTTCTTCCTATTTTTCACTTCTGTTTTTAATTGACTCAAATCATAAATAAGTACATACATACCCGAATATGTATGTACTTAACTGCATATCTGTCTTATGTGATTTTTTTATTATATATTTTTTAATAGCTCATATGGGCATTAAATAAATTAATTAATTAAATTCTGACTTAATTATCGCCTTCTGTAAGTATACTGTTGATATAGAGGTTTAAAAACATTGGTATCAAAAATTATTTTGTTTATTTTAGATAGTGATGCAACGAATACGAATACGAATATTCGTATTCGCCGAATAGTAGATATTTACCGAATACTCGTATTCGCCGAATATTATCACGAGTATTAAAATCAAACCATTTATAACTGAACGCAATGCAAATTACGGTTTGGTTGTGCACCGTGTATCCGAACACACCTACGCACTATATTATTGGGGATTCCCCTACAATTGAATGAATGTATTGGTTAAGTTCTCAAGTTGTCAATTTTTACTTGTTTCACAGCATAACATGAGTTCTTACATCTAGTTTCGTTGGGTTATTAATAAGGTTAGGTGCTCATTTCATGTAGTTTTTGTTTTGAAATACGTATTATTCGTTCCATTTTATTTTCTTTGTGTGTAAAAGGCTTATCTCTTATAAAATAATTTCACATTAAATCTTATAATATGACCTCTTGTAAGCGTGAAAAAAGTGATATTTGGAAACATTTCGATAAGAAATCTGGTAAGTTAAATTTAAATATAACTTTTTGTTTGTTTATGTTATAAAGAATAAAAATATCGGTTTGTTATCCCAAAAGTCGGCCCATTGCGTATTGAGACGAGTTTATTTTGTTTTGTTCGGAGACTCGCTCTAAAATATCTAAAACAACCCAATATCTCACCCTCTGCTGATCCATTTCTTTTCTGGCGTGAAGATATATATTTCCCTAACCTAAAAACCTGACCCAGAAGTATTTTTTATTAAAACCTCTACTGTCACCTCAGAAAGATTATTTTCACGACTGGGATTGTACAAACGGATAAAAGGGAAGAAGTTAAAAATGTTGTCCTTTTTGAAAAAAAATAGCCGGTAGTAAACTTTAATTATGAAATCTCTTAGTAAAAAAAGAACAGTGATGTGTTATTTATTACCTTGTAGAATTATTCGTATTCGTATTCGCCGAATAGTAGGTTTGATATTCGTATTCGTGAAATATTTGTGTATTTGTTGCATCACTAATTATCGACGACAATTTATTGCTGGGAGAGTCATTATAAGAAAAAACTAGTCTAATTGGTAAATTTTAAGAATTTTAAATAAACTAAAATAATAATATAATTAAATAAAATTTTAATGGCCCGAAACATGTAGTGGTTAACACAAAGCATATTCTTAATTAATTAATAAGTTAATCATATCAAATATTTATTTTAGCTCATTTTTTAGCCAATTTGGAAATTAAGAGGAAAGATTGAATGGAATTGAGAAGCTACATATCGTCCCACTTCCATACTGAAAATATGAAACTTAATTCTCATCTTATCACACATTTCGTGAATTTTATATCACTACTTCTTATTTATGACGGGTTAATAATAAAAAAAAATTAAAAAATACCCGAATGTTCTTAAAATAATGTTTATTTGTTATTATTTGGCTACAAAATAATAACAAATATTTAAATTATAACAATTTAAATTACGAGTATACTTTATTTATTACAAACATCATATTTTGTGTAATAACATTTAAGAAGACGCCTTCATTAGCAGACTCGATCTAAGATCGATTTTTAACTCTTTTTTCATGAATTAATCGAGCTTAATCTTTGCAGGCAGACTCTCGGCGACGACGAAAATGATCTAACAAATTTTCGTTAAAAAGAATTTAATAATTATAGTATAATTTTGGATTTTTCGAAATTTTAATGTTTTTTTCAAATTGGGTTCAATACAAATGATTAATGACCCCGATGCGTGCAGTAGACATGAAACCTGATTCAATGAAAAAGGGAATATAATAAAAACTTGGTTTTCATGGGTTAGTTTTATAACTTCCCATAAAATAATGATATGCCGTCATGATAGAAAATTCCGTAAATGTATATTAAATGCAGATTCAATTATCTTATTAGTCACCGTTAGCATTCCTTCAGCTTTTAAACTGTATTCATTTACGCGGGTAGTTTGAGTATTTAAGCTCGTGAAATTGTGCCATAAAAATATTTCACCACGAAAATTAGCCTAAAAACCTTTCTTATAATTTATGAAATACATTTTTTTCAACGTCAAGTGGACACCATTCCTTTTTATATTTTTTTCAAATTCATAAATCATAATGTAATATGTATTTTTAATGCAAAGCTTTTCTTTGATAAACCGTAATCGGGTTGTGTCCCGAAAATGCAGTGGCACGTAGAGGGTTCACAGGCGAATCATAAATTGTAACTCCAAACTCCATTAGAATTTTAAGGGTTATGGAAATTCGTATGACAGAACAGAAATGTCATAATATTTTGTAACCATTTTGTTCATACTTAAATATAATTTCTATTGTTAAATTCTGTAAAATGAATTCGATCCACACAATGATAATTACATTTTTGAAAAATTTCAAGTTATTCGTTAATTTTAATTCAACTATGTAATTAATTTAAAGTATTTGACGTTTATTTATTTTTTAAATAAGTGCAGTCCATGTATTCGTATAAACTGAGCATAATTATAAATTTTGATAAAACAGTATACAATATTTATTTTTCTTATAAAGATATAATAAAATATCAAATTAATCATTAAATGTATTCCCTTCTTTCATTTCCCTTGTACGGTACTTTCTCACAAAAGTAATAAAATTCATTCAATATTTGTCAAGGATCCGTTTGCCCTCTTTTCTAGTCTAAATAAACCCTCAACAATAATATCCATTTGATTTCAGAAAGCAAAGTTCAGTTTAATAAGTTTCACCCCTCGTTCAGTAATCAATTTTCTCTTCGTTTTTTTAGCAGAAGTTCTAAAAGCCTCGATAGATGAGCAACTGCCATTATTGTAGGGAACGCTATATCTTTTAGCCCCAAATTCTTAACAGAAACTTCTCCCGAATACGAGCTATAAAATCATTCTGAGTACGTTACTTAATTTATCTACGATTTATATGTTGCATACATTTGATCTTTAAATGTTACATAGTATATAATATATGTTACATATGTACATTACTATTAAAGGTTTTCCATTATTATTTTTAAAAAACATTTGCCATTCCATGGTAACTTGAAAATTTTTATGATATAGCTAGAAATTTGCTAAGGAAAGGGCATTTTAAAAATAAATAAAAGTATAAGAGAATTCACACAGGATAATATTATGACTAAATTTAATCTACTATGGATTTTTTGGGGAATGAAAGTTTATTGTAATAATTTCTAGTCCACTTTTTTAATTTATAAAATACGTACAGCCAAATCTTGTTTATATATATATGTGTATATATATGTGTATATAATACCATATCATCTACTCTATATAGTAATTCTATATATATAATATGATATTATATTATATTAATCATCGTTAACACGAACTCATTTTTTTCTTCTTCATATTTTTAGTGTACCTAAAATACTTTAACCAAAATTTAAACATTAAAATATTTTAAAATTACAAATATTTACTAAGAACAATTCGTGGACTTAATTCAGTTTTATTAAATCTTGAGTTATTTATTTTATTTTTATTATTGCGGTTCAATATCTCTAATATATAATATAAAAAGTAGAAAACAAATTCCCGAGCTACATTAATTATAAACTTAACATGGCACAGGAGCAACTCAATTACGATTCCCTGTTATGTTTTGAACTTTGAATTAAAACTGAGCGAAAGAAGAATACTTTTTGATTATATGTGTCTTAATAATTAACAAAACAATAAAAATGACAGCCCTGACTGGAATTATACTGAATGCAAAACTTGGCCAATAAGGACTCTGTTTTCGCCGATGTAGAACAACTTTCTTTAAAAATATATTAATTACATATAGATCACCAGATCCAACATAGACATTTACATATTTTTATGAATTATATATAATTATGGAAATTTTTAATTTTATAACTAAATAAAATACACACATGAAAAAATACTAAAAGATTTTTTTAAATTTGTTAGTGCAGATTCTGTGGAATGGAATGGAAATAATATATGCATGGTTTCATTTGAATACAAGATTATTAAAATTAATTTTTAGATAATATTGATGTATTTTTAACGCATTTTGAAAACTTTTCCATTGGGTTGATTTATTCGATACGTCATGAGATGAGAAGGCTAGAGCTAGACGAAGCGAAGGCTAGCGGGAAAGTTGATATACCTATGTGTCATTGTCCGTATAACATTTTCTAGATGCGCTGCCTCAAATATAAAAAAATCTATATAACAATTCTGTAGATAGTGTGATGGTCCTGGGATGCTTTTTCATAGTTTGAACCTTGCAATTTATCTATTCAATTAAGGGTAAAGAATAGGAAAGTATTGGTAACCTACATCTAATTAGTTATTTTATTTTTCATGACGAGATAGCAAAGTGCTAAATGTCTGTAATTAAAAATGTGAAGTTTAATAACTTGATACCATAGTTTGGCGTTTATCAAATATAAAAGCCTCACTGCATTGCGTGAAAATGGCCGCTTTAATGCGAAAGAATGTGGAATTGAGCAATTCGTTGGGAACGCCGCTACCTATATTATACTGTCGGGACTTGTTCATTGCCTTCAAAGGCCTAGATTGCCTGTGGAAAGTTTTTAAAACATTTGCAGCACCCCTCGTAAAAAAAGATAAATCCTAACGTAGAGAAAACCTCGCAGTGAGAGATTATTATCTCTTTGCTGGGGATTGGTTTATTTTACTTACGGTTTCACAAAATAACTGCCTCCGTGCATACTAGTCATAACGCTGTCTATGAATTAACTATGAACCCAGCTCATCCGCAAAAGCAGAATAAAGCTAGATCTACGGGACGATAGGAGCAAAGTACGGTACGAAGAAATTCAAGGACACTTATGAAAAGATAGAGACCATTGACAAGCTTAAGTGTTCCACGTTTTGTCGGAAGCAACTTTTTTGTCAAAACCCATATAATTTTTCCGCGCTATTACTCGGGGCTAAAGCGTTCCCTGATACCGCCGAATATTAACTCATGTCAACAGTAAAAGTAAAATAGAACATTCTGGAGGGATTTTCAGCGAAGATTGTCCACATGCGACACGGGCCATTCATAATAGATGTGCAGAGTCGTATAATATTAATAATACCGTCACTTTATGAGCGTTCGCCCATGTTATATCATTCTCTCTTCTAAATTGAGCTATTACAATGAAATTTAAATTTGCAGGAGTTGAGGTTTGACATGAGGTGAAATGGCTTTATATTTTTCATCTTAGTTTTTCTTGTTTCAGTTGTCTCAGTTGACGTGTCGTGGGTGCGCGAGGATACATGAAAACATTGGACATTAAATAGCTATTTATTAATTAATGCTTATTAATTACTTAATGTACAAAGTCACTTAACACGAATCAAACTTAACGCTTTTTTTAATCTACACTATTTCGCAATATGCGCACTCGTATGTGAACTCATTATTATCGCTGGGTAAGACGTATTAAAGGCTCGTAGAATATTCAATTCACGCACGTAGAAGTCGTTTCGGTTTATTTCGCCACTTACTCCGCTTCGATTATCTAACGACTGGCCACTCTGTGTGTTGCCTCCGCACTATTTATATGCAAATGCTGATATTTTCGAACTTTCTAGATTATTCTAGTGTTTAGGAAAAGATTCTCGCGCTCCTCGGTTGTTCCAGGCATCTTTAAATTTATAAAAATTCCTACATCATTTTTTATTATCATTCTTAGACTATTTTCAATATTTTCTCATGTGCAAAATGAGTATAGCCCGTTTCAAATATGGAATTGATAATAACTCTCGTCTTGACAAAACTAGATGAAATATTCAAAATATATAAATATAAAGAAATAAATAAATATTTGGAATGTGTAATATTTCGTGTTGCATAGAAAACGGAATACTATGAAGTTTCTACTAGTTTTTTCTTCTAGTAACTAGGTATTTCCACTTTTTGCAAGGTTCCGTTTTTCATTTAAACTATTTAAGCATTCCGCATTAAAATTAACTTTTGTATTTTGCAAATTATTTATTTATTTTTTTTATCAACATTTGTAAAGTTATTTTATCACAAATTTCTTTTCAACGAGCACAAATAATTATATTTCCAAATTCATTACCTACTTACTAGTTTTCATAAACAATTACCCTTCTCGAACCCTGATATTTTTTTCTGGTTTAAAATATTTTTTAATATCCTATCCAAAAATTTTCTTGATGGATTATAAATTTAGAAACGTAAATAATTTTGACCTTGTTTTAATATTTTATAGGAATAAATCAAAAATATATGTTTGAACCACTCAACTACAACAAACCCTGTATTTTATATTTTGATGATAATAGCTTTCAGAGCAACCACTTCGCAATTCAGCGCAATTTTATGCTGCCATGAAGTCCGTCTGCTCAATATTAAATATTATAAAACTTTAAAGCTATAAGCCTTTGCAAGTTTAAAGTGTCATGTATACAAAGTAGCAACATAGTCATTAACCATTTTAAAATAAAATACGTTTTTTTTATTTCTTGAATCACATTTATTCCTTTAAGAAGAGAATACACGTTTCTTCGAAATAAATTTTATTTAGTTAAATAGTTTAGTTAAATAATCACAATTTCACTCTTCACACTGATGCGCTCTTTTCACTCACGTTTCTTGACTTATTTCTTCAATTTCTTCAATTTCTGAATGATTAGAGGATTGTTACGGTATACTCTATCTTTCAAATACCCCATAGAAAGAAGTCTGTTGCGGTTAAGTCAGGTGAGCGTGACGCCTATTTTTGCGTAATTATCCTTCTTCCAAAAATTTTCTTGCAATCCTCAATATCCTTCGCCTTTGACGGCTAGTACATTTTCTGCCTCATCTTCAAAGAAATAAGGTGCAAGAACACTTTCCGCATTTGAACCAAACCATTGAATTTTGGTGTAATTGTTGGTGGACTTTTCTTGGATTTTTGTCCCCCAAGATCGGATATTTTATCTTTAAACAAATCCTTTTAGGTGAAAGTAAACGTCATCACCCAGAATAATGTTGTAAAAGAAATTAGCTTTTCGTCTTGCGAAATCTTGGATGTAGAATTACTTTTCATATTTTAGTTTTCCTTCCTTCAAGAAACACGCTTTAAGAATTTGGAACCAAAAACAAATTAGTTAATTCATTATACAAATTTATTTGAATTATAAATAGGCTAGTGACTTTTCTATCATCTTGTACATTTATATAAAACATCAGTAGTTTAGCAACTTTAAATTAAATAGTTCAAACGTCTGATCATAAATTTATTCCTTCAAAGAACGTTCTGAATTTTGATAATAATTCAAATATATCTAAATACATTTTATATAGCTTCTCATACCTACGTTTTTCTTCATCTTCGTCTTACTATGAGAGGAGTCATGATCATGGAACTTCAGAAGATGGCTTGGTTAATCTGTCGCATCTAATTCCAGTCTATCACATCTCTTGTGCATTCCGGGAACATGTATTATAACATCCTCCTATATAATCAAGGTATTCGTTCAGCAGCAGTCTACGGTGTGCGGAACATGCAATGCCAGAACCACATTCCGCTTACCAGCTGCTTACCATAATATGTTGTTACTATGTCATCGTAGCCCTTATTACTTGTTTTGCCACTCCTCCTTTACATACTTTACACGTTGATGATATCTGCTTTACAGCTCCTAAAGAAAATTAATCCAGCAATAATCGTATTTCGTTTTATTACTTTCATACATCATTTTATGGATCAACTCTACAATAATCGTTGTTTTAATGCAATATGTACTTAGCACGTTTTATTATTTTCTTAGGTAATTTATAGATTAACGACTTCGCGTAGTTTTATTTTATGAATGTGTAATATTGTTATCAATAGTAAGGAAAATAATAATAATTTTTATTTCAGCTTAAACAGGTTGAGTGTGCAAGACCTGAACCTTCATATAAATTTACACATTACTTAAACGATTATCATATGAAGCAGAAGGACAGGATAATATACGGAGAGAGAGAATCAAAAATAATTAATAAATTATATCTTAAAATGGGTATATACGTCTAATCTGCTACGGATTCTGATCTGAGATGAAAACTCTAAATAATAACGAACAAGTTTATGATTTTGTAAAAAGAAGATTAATATGGAGAATTTTTCCTAAGACTTTTACTTTGCTTTTGTTTTTTGGCATTGATAATTATATAAGAAAAATGAATGTTGTTGTTTTTCCCTGAGAATTTTCTTTGGAAGCATTTTTTAGCGTTGAGAGGTTTGTTTTCTTACAGTAGGCTAATAATATGCGGATGAAATGTTCTGAAATTTTTTGGAAGTCGTTCAAGGAACTCAATTTGGCGAAAATCTTCGTATCACCCGCTTCAAGTTGAAAGTTGGCAAAATGAATGCGCGAATGTCATTTATGTAGATTATGAGTAGGTAGTACGAGTAGTAGCCCAGCAAACCCCAGGAACTCTGATACCATCATCGACTACCACGTTTCATGTTGCTGATTGTGGAAAAGAGCCATAATGACTTATAACGTGACCACAGAAGGTTTGGGTTTAAATTTGTATATATATTGAATTCCTGCCGAAATAAAATCTGTTTCACGATGTAGATGCATCAATATTAAGTAAATGAATTACTTACGATTACACCATTTCCCGTAGGAGTAGACAGAGAGGACAGAGCGCCACACTTGTACTGCCATACAACTTTTGGCTGATCCATCTTCGTATGCAATCTCGACCATCGTTAAGGCTCCTACCAGGACCACCTTCCAGTATCTAGTTAATTTGAGCCACGTCTTCCACGGTCGTCTTCTCTTTCCGGCGCCGTCAACACTTGTGTCGTAGATCTTTCTTATCATTCTTTCCTCATTCCTTCGCTCAACACGCCCAAACCGTCTAAGCGATTTTTTTTTTTAAATTATATTAACTATAATTAATATCTTCATTTTTTGAATAGCGATGCGAACACGGGATACGCGTCAAATCAATATTCATACTATTTTCAAACTAAGCTAAACGCTCATGCTATGTAAATAGGACTAACATGCTAGTCTGGAGTGAGGTTCGAACCCGCGATCTTTGAATCACGAGGCGAGTGTCTTAACCACAAGACCAACAAGCTACTCTACCATAAATGGTTTTGCCACATTAAATTTCAATAAGTGTGATCTCATCTCCACTTTTTTTTAAAATTATTTTATTAAATTATTTTTAAAAGACTTTCATTGTTTTTTGTGTAGCCGGTGCGGCCGGACGTGCGCCCGGCGCACTGCGGCTTGATTATATTTTTAAGTGGTACGAACAAGTTTAAAACTAATATTTTTTGTGTGAACATATTAAGAATATAAGTTGTTAGTTTGTGATAAAGATAAACTTTTAAATTTGTGCTAAATATGTGTGGAACCAGAACAACTTGTGCGTGAATGCGAAGGCGAAGGCGTCACCTGCAAGAAACCTGCGCAGTGTACCTACGCATAGGTGTATTTTATTTATTTAACGAATGCACAGTGGCAATAAATATATAGACAAGTGGGCAAAGTACCTAAATATAAATAAATAATAATTCTAAATAATATTATAGTGAATACATGGCGAATAAGTGCAGGCGTTGATTAAAATTCGCGCCAAAGTGCTGGTCCAATACAAACCGTATTCCAGCATCTCAGCACAGGGAGGACCGACCGACCGACGAGGCGACCCAAGCAGTCAGCTTCGCCACATCTGGCGAACAGATGACGACAACTACCTACTGGCCAAATAGTGGACAAAGGACACCTGACACCGTACCGAAACAGAGTTTAAGAGACAATAAAATCAATGAGACGATAGTCATATGTAATTTAGTCTGCTAGGTGAAATAACTTACTTGTTCTACGTATCTTAGGGAATTGTGTGCAAAGAGACAACAATACATAAGTTAATTTAGTCTTTAGGTAAAATTACTGTGCTATGTTTATAAGTATGTCAGTGTAATATGTGTTTTATAATTGTTTCTGATATGAATAAGTGTAAGCATTAGGGGGTTGTAGAATAAGTAATAATTAGTGTAGAGCTCTAATGGTTAAGTAGGAAAAGGTGGCCGGGTCATGCCTGTAGGTATCGGCGAGACTCGCAATCAGCCATGCCGCATTACCCGGGGAGATTGCGCAAAGAGGAGGATAGAGTGCAGAGTGGGAGTGTGGAATATTAGGGGAGGAATGGATAGGAAGATGAATGAACTGTGTGATAGTATGAATGACAAAAACCTAGACATTTTATGTATAAGCGAAAGTATGAAGAAAGGCTGTGGAGAGTTAGAGCACAACGACATGATGGTGCTTTGGTCCGGAGTGCCGGAGGCGGACCGAGCGTGCCAGGGTGTTGCAGCGCTGCTCTCGAGAAGGATGGTGGAATGTATGAGAGAATATGAATTTGTCAGTGCCAGACTAATGTGGATCCGGTTCAAAATTGGAGTCACGGGGGTGTTTCTAGTTATAGGCTATGCCCCGGTTAATTCTGAAAAGGACGAAGTGAAAAATGAATTTTGGACGAATGTTAGGGATGTAATGAACGTGAAACGAAGCAATGAAAGAATTATCTTCGCAGGTGATCTGAATGGCTGGGTGGGAACACGAAGAGATGGCTTCGAGACTGCCCTTGGTGTGTATGGTGACAAGAGGATGAATGAGAATGGTAAAAGTTTGCTTGAGGTATGCTTGGAATGGAATCTTTTTGTTTCAAATACCTTTTTTGATCACAAAAGAATCCATCAATACACATGGGAGAGAGGGAATGAAAGATCGATAATTGATTTTGTTGTGGTTGATTCTAGACTAAGAGCCGCTACGGTTGATACTCGGGTATTTCGGGGTGCCGAGATGGAAACTGACCATTTTCTTGTAGTCTCAAGAATAAACTTGTTTCAAGGCTGGCGGTCCAGGAAAAGAACTGTACCGGCTCCGTCTAGAATCAAAAAAGAGAATCTACAAAAGGACGATTTAAGGGAGAAGTTTGAAAGGAAAATTGTTGAAAGGCTGAGTGTAAGGAGGGTGAGTGATCTTAGGATAGATGATGCATGGGATTACTTAAAAAATACCCTTTGCGAGTCAGCGAAGGAAGTCTGTGGAACAGCTAAGCAGGGAAGGAAGAAAGGGGATGCATGGTGGGATGATGACATAAAGGAATTAGTGAAAGAAAAAAGAAAAGCGTGGCTCCATCTTCTGACAGTGAGTGGAGATGAATACGCGGGGGCAAAAGATGTATACAATGCGTGTAAAAAAAGAGTGAAAGCAGGTGTGAAAGAAAGGAAAGAGTGGCTGAAAAGAGAGGAAGGTTTGAAAATGTCTAAGAATTTTGGGGAAAACATCAAATTTTTCTGGAAGGAGGTGAAAAAATCTCGATGTGGGACGGAAAGCAATAGTATGAAAGCTATTAAGTCAGCGAATGGAGAAATGTTAATGGATGAAGATAGAATAAAAGATAGATGGATGAACTATTTCCAGGAAACGTATGAGAGTGAGGAGGCTGTAATAGAGGAATCCGTCGATATTCTCACGGAGAGAAGTATGAATGACGAGAATGAAGTCAGCGAAATAAGTGTGGAAGAAATAAAGTGTGCAATAAAGCATATGAAGAATGGTAAGGCTGTGGGGTATGATAACGTTGCTGCCGAATATATCAAGGCTGGTGGCCCATCAGTGATTTCGTGGCTTCATACTCTATTTAATAAATGTTTGAAGGAGAGCCACACCCCTTTGGATTGGAGGAGAGCAGTTATCATGCCTCTCTACAAAGGTAAAGGGTCGAGATTGGAATGCGGGAACTACAGGGCAATCAGCCTTTTAAGCTCGGTCGGCAAACTTTATGGAAGAATTTTGATAGAAAGAGTAAGGTCGATGACGAAAGAAAAGGTATGGGACGTGCAAGGAGCCTTTGTGGGTGGAAGAGGATGCATGGATCAGATATTCTCTCTACGAGTGTTGACGGAAAAGTTTTTAGCGAAAAACCAAAAACTTTTCTGTGCATTTGTAGATCTGCAAAAAGCTTATGATAGGGTTATTAGAGGAAGGTTATGGAAGGTACTCTCTGATTACAAGGTGAACAGTAAACTTATAGACGCAGTTGCATCCCTTTACGAGGGGAGTACTGCGTGTGTAAGAATCAATGGATCTTTCACACCGTGGTTTGATATAACAAAAGGTGTCAAACAGGGTTGTGTAATGTCTCCATGGCTGTTAAACTTGTATATGGATAATTGTGTGAAAGAACTGGAATGTATGAATATAGGAGCGAAAATGAGTGATTTGATTGTATGCTGTTTACTGTACGCGGATGATGCGGTATTAATGGCAAATAGCGAACAAGACCTACAAAGTCTAGTTAGCAGGATGTATGATGTATGCAAGGAAAGTGACCTTATTATGAATGTAAAGAAGTCAAAAGTAATGGTATTCGAGAAGGAGGAAAGTAAGACAACGTGTGAAATACTAGTAGGCAATGAATGTTTGGAACAAGTAGATGAGTTTGTGTACTTGGGAAGTATGTTCGATAGAAGAGGGAATGTTGAGAAAGATATAGAGAGGAGAGTGACTGCCGGGAATAGGGTGAACGGTGCTTTGAATGCAATAATTTCTAATAGAAATATGTCTACCGAGGCAAAACTAGCGGTACATAATGGAGTTCTGGTACCGACACGAATGTATGGAAGTGAAGCCTGGAGCTGGCAGAAGAGGAACGAAAGTAGATTGAATGCAGTGGAGATGAGGTCCCTTAGACGTATGTGTGGTAAATCCATGTATGATAGAGTAAAGAATGAAGATATTAGGAAGGAATGTAAAGCTGATCGTAGCATAATACAGAGAATAAAAATAGGGTCGCTCAGGTGGTTTGGGCATGTTGAGCGAATGAATGAGGAAAGAATGGTAAGAAAGATATATGATGCAAGTGTTGACGGCGCCAGAAAAAGAGGGCGACCACGGAAGACGTGGCATGACCAGATTAACCAGATACTGGAAGATGGTCCTGTTAGAAGTCTGAACAACCGTCGAGCTTGCATGCGAAGATGTATGAATGTAGACGAAGCGAAAGTTGTATGTCAGGACAGAAGAGTATGGCGCTCTATCCTCTCTGCCTACCCCCTCGGGGAAACGGCGTGATGGTAAGTAAGTAAGTAAGTAAGTAAAAGACTATCTCAAAATCTAACAGTAACATTAGTAAACAGCATGGCTGTGTAAGGATATTCTTTAAATCAAGGTATTATAAAGGTTAACAAAGAGTGACTATTTTCTATGAAAGCCGAAACATGAAAACTCTTTATCACTTTGCCGCGGTTAAATATAGTATTTTATTGATTATTATTATTATTCCTTTTTGACTTGTGACGAAATTGGCATTTGTTGGAAATTAATTATTGTAATCCCGATTCGGAAAGACGCCGAACTCCCAACTGGGTTTTCCGTGGAAAGTGACCGCGCTCCGGGACGGGAGGAATATTCCATTAGCGGGGGCGCAGTTAAATGAAAAAAGTTTTGACGACCTGCGCCGCGCCGTCTGTCGCCCGCTACGGAAACTTGACAGATATATTGTCTTTGGCCATATTGTCTTTGATCTATTTGACGGCGGGAAATATAGAAATGTACCCTCGGTAAACCAGATTTATCCAATCTCACCGCAGTATTTCAGAACTTTCTCCGTTCGACGCCACTTTCATCAATATTTGTACAAGCCGTCAGATGGTTTCATCCGCGGGCAGATTAGCTTACGCTAACGTGCATGTACCTACGAGTACCTAAGATAGTGTTATTCTTCTGTATAAAAAGCATATTGATTGGCTGAGGAAAGAAAATTCTGCTTTGTGTTTAAGATGAATACTAAAAATACCGAGAATATTGTTTCTGAGAAGAAAACTAAATTATTTTTTTCAGTTCTTTTTATCGTCGTTATTCTGATTTAATTTTATGTGGCTTGTAATAAATGAAATGGAAATTGTTTTTAAAATAATATAATGTAGGTAACTAAATAACTTAAATGGAAAAAATCTTTTGAAATTATTTAAATTGATCGTTGATTAAATGATTTGTTAAAGGTATCTTAGATATCTTTATATTTAAAGTAATCTCATTTTAAAGTTCACATTATCAAGAATTATATAAATCATTAACATAATTATTACATTTGTTATTGAACTAATATCCGTAAATATTATTCATCTATTGAGAAAAATATTTTTTTATTTAATGTTTATGGAAGACCAACAGCACAAAAAAAAGCATAGAAAACTTTGATACAATATAGATGGCCAATTACAGGTCTCCACATTTAGAAATATGTCAGTAATGATAAATATTTATGATATACTAAGGCATATTAATTATATAGAAAGAAAGAATAAAAAATTTAAACAAACAGAAATATGTCAGTAATTATAAATATTTATGATATACTAAGGTATATTAATTATATAGAAAGAAAGAATAAAAAATTTAAACAAACAGAAATATGTCAGTAATGATAAATATTTATGATATACTAAGGCATATTAATTATATAGAAAGAAAGAATAAAAAATTTAAACAAACAGAAATATGTCAGTAATGATAAATATTTATGATAAACTAAGGCATATTAATTATATAGAAAGAAAGAATAAAAAATTTAAACAACAGAAATATGTCAGTAATGATAAATATTTATGATATACTAAGGCATATTAATTATATAGAAAGAAAGAATAAAAAATTTAAACAAAAGAAAAAGAAACTTAATTATTACGTGGAAAAAAATTCAGCACTCAAAATTTTTCTTAATCTTGTGTGGCTGCACTCGAACAGATCAATATCCAATAATCTTATCAGTTTATTGAATGCATCGCATACCCTCAAGAAATATGAATTCCGACGATAGTTGGATGAGGTAAAATCAATGTGAAAGACTGGGTTGTGTCTACGAGATCTACAGGGAACATGGAATTTTAGTCTATTTAATAGTTCAGGACAGTCGACGTTGCCTGATACAATTTTTAGTAGGTACATCAAATCACCTATTTCCCGACGTCTGTATAAAGGTAGGATGTGATATTTTTTGCATGAACTGTCATAATCGTCAGAAACGCAATTGAATTTAAAGTTGAGAAAGCGAATAAATTTTTTTTGAATTTATTCCAAGCGATTTACATAGATCATATAGTGGGGGTAGATAATATATTTGCAATGTGATCGCAGTGTATTCTTGCAAGCGGTAGCATTCTACAAAATAATAATTCTTACAGCTTTCCCGAAACTATGTTTTGTTTTCAATATTGTGAATGAGTTAAATTTATTGAGAAGATTTTCATGTATGAATAATTTTTTAAATTAGGACAAATTGAAAAATTCATTCAAAAACAACCTAAAATATTACACATGTATATAATTATCTTTATCACTTTGTAGCGGTTATAATAATAATTAATTTTAAATAATAACCATAAATCACATCCGAAATTTTGTACTCTTATCCCAAAACATCGTGAGGTTTGATACCAACAAAAATTGCTTACAAAACGACAATAAAAATTGTCGCGCATAGATATTTTTTTATCCAACCAACTTTTTTATTCATGAATCCTTTTACCCTCTTCCCTTAGTTCTCACTCATTGACACCAGCGCCTTAAGCCGCGATGAAATATGCTTTTCTCTTTTATTTCCTTTTAGAACAGATCTTGTGTCTCATTCACTCGCACTGCACACAGCCAGTCCACCCTTATGCTATGTAATATTAATGTGGAGTTTGGTGATAAGGTGAAATCTGGAGCCGACCGTTCGTAAATAGCCTTTTGCTATTAATACTAAGCAAAATTTTAACTTTCTAGCCGTCCATCTAGGGCCATTTTAAATACTACACCTGAACCATCTGGCTTTATTTTAAGGATTTTTAAAAAAGCTTTTTGAAAAATATTGTCATAACTTTGGCAATCTTAATTCGAAAAAAAATCATTTTTCAAATATACATCATCCCATGTTTGATGGAGCATGAACTTACTATAATTTTACTACGATCCATCATCGAGGCTTTCTTGGTCAATTACCACGAAGGCATGATGTTTCCACGATTTTATTATTTATCTTGCGAATAGCATTTTTCGAAGCGATCCAGGCATTATATATCTCCGCGGTGGAATCAAGTTATTGTAATCTATCCGAGCACATGAATGTACAATGAATATACCCAGACTACGGAGGAATTCTCCTTGGCGACGCTATTTTCCATCAAAATTGTTTGGATAGGAATTCCTGTTTGAACAGTCTTTCTTTTCCTCGGTAAATCTGGATTTTCATATTTCTGACTTATGCGGATATTCTGATCATCGTGCCGCTTTGTTCTTATTTTTCTTTTCATCATTTGAAACAATGAATATTTGTAAAACATTGTTTTTATACGTTTCATTAGCAGAAAAATCTTTACAGGACTGGCTAAGAGAAATGTGTAAATTAGTAATAATGATTTTATGTTTAATAATTTTTTTAAATATATTTTTGCCATCGCAAATCGCCGCGATCAAGAAAAAGGTTGGAAGTGGGTTTGGCGTGATTCAGGTATGGAATAAATGTTAATATGGAGAAAAAAATTGTGTTGTAAACCGTAATAATAATGGATGAAGAAGAAACAGGACGCTCGACTTACCGATGGCGACTGTGTTTCTATCCTTCCAGATGATCGGAAATGAACTCAGATACCTTCCACTTTACAGTACTCCGAAGCCGATACTGTTGCGACGATATCCTGATGAAATACTTCCGAAAATTGGAGGTCAATATTAAGTGTTGATTTAAACGAAAAAACAATAGTTGTCACTTGAGAAGAAGGGAGGAGGGATCGTGACGTAAATGCCAATAGGATCCAGATCCAGTGACGAATAATTGTGAATATTAAACATATTTTTTCTTAACTTTTGTAATTAATAATTTAATAGTAACAAAAAAAATCAATTATCTGAAAAATTGCGCCATTGACAGAGTTCAAATTCCACTACGTGTAAGGCCTGACTAAAAAAGGATTCTTCGAGGCGTGCGCCGTACGACAAATGAGCGTTCATTAAGTGGACTTGGTTAACGACAGCGTTAGAATGTGACAGTCCTGTTCTTAGTGTTCACCATGGCTTCATATGATATAATTAATATGTCTATGGAAAAAATTTTCACTTGAAGACTGAATAAAAGAATGATCTTAGGAACATCGTTAAATAAAGAAAAAGTTTCCGTAATTTTCTTTTTTTATTTAGACAATTTTACAAAAGAACAAAAAGATATTTGAACTAGTTAAACATATAAATAATGGTAATAATATAATTTTTTTATATTAAACTTTAAGATTAAGTGAAGATAAGTTTTTGCCTTGACTATTCTATTCTCGAAAAGGTTATGAAATGACATCTATAATTCTGGTTTGTTTTGTACTTGTGATATTATTTATCGGCGGCCCTCGTAGCCCAGTGGGTATAACACTGGCTTCCCACATCGACGGTTCCGGGTTCGATTCCCGGTGAGATTAATCTATGTGATTTACTCAAGCCTGGGTGTTTTGTGATGTATTTCGCTTCTGTAATTGGGCCTCCTGGCCTGTTGAAGCGTAAAAAAAAAATAAAAAAAATATCACGCACGCCCACCACAAACGCTGGTAAAACAAAGTGATGTAAAGTTGCACGCCCACGCCATGCGGAAAGCAAAGAAGCACGCTGTCCGCAGTCTCCCATAAGGCGGCAGCCACTGCGCGCTGTCCGCCCGCCCCGCCCAACGCCCAACTAGCGCGTGCACTCGGACCTCTAGCCTAACAGCCATCAGAGATATTTAAAATTTTATGCTACAAACTTTTGGCTTTAAAATTATAAAACAACATGAATTATATGATGTAGTCATGACTGAAAATATTCAATAATAATTATAATATATATATATTATCATGTGTTATATTTCATATTTTATTATTTTCCAGGTGTGGTCACTGCTAACACACACGACAAATCGGGGCTGACCATACGGCCCACCCACGCTGAGGTTGTTCGCTTCGTCAATGACTCCTACATCGTGGTCTGCAGCAGCCACAATGGAGCTAAGGTTGGTCCATTATTATTATCATGAACATTACTGCCACAAAAATTATTTGTGTTGGAATTCTTGAACGGAATTCAATTACACAGTGAACTGAAACGTAGAAAAGGGAAAATGGAATTATATGTATAAGTAAATTTGAATAAATCATAGGTATAAATAACAAATTTAGATGAGCTTAATAATTTTACTTGATTCTGTATATTTATAATGTACCAAAATTCTTAGGAATCATCTACGTGATTTCTCATACTGCTACTCGGACTAACTAGAGGTTTGCTTTAGCTAATATCTAATCTATCTATCTATTTCAATATAGATATATCTATAGATATATATCTATTATATAAAGAAACCCGTGTTTCCCTATCCGCCAAGTTTTCTCCACAACCAGACACTACCACCCCCTGGTGATTATGGTGGTAGATAGTCCTTGGTGTCACATCGAAAATGTCTCAGTTTGGTGGAGGTGGCTAAGCGTGGGTGGGAGCGGGTGATGAAAATATGCTTTCTAGCACGTTGTTTTGTTTTGGGAAGGGCGCAAATGCTTCAGATTGTTCCAGAATGGGCCCGCCGACTGTGTCGGTAGGTACGGTAAGTCTAGAAGGTTCCGGAAAAATCCATTCTAGAAAGTTCTGGAAGAAGAATGTTGTAAAATATTCCCGAAAGTTCTATAAGTTTCCAAACTAAGTGGCGGAGTGTAACGGTGAGTCAAAAATGTTTCAGAATGTCTGGTAAAGCTCTAAAAAGTTCTGGAAGGGGAGTGTTCTAGAAGATTCCTGAAAGTTCTATAAGGTTCCAAATTACGAGGTGAGGCTAAAAAGTTCCAGAACGTTCAATAAAGGTCTAGAAAGTTCTGGCGGCGGAGTGTGTCTGTGACTATAAGGTTCCAGACCGTTCGATAAAGTTCAAGAATGTTCTGGATGGAGAACGTTCTAAAAGTTTCCTGAAAGTGCTTTAACATTCCAAACAGTATGGCGAAGTGTGTCTGTGAGTTTAGAAGGTTCCAGAATGATCTGTAAAGCTCTAGAAAGTTCTGGAAGGAGAATGATCTAGAAGATTACTGAAAGTACTATATGGTTCCAAACTAAGTAGCGGAGTGTGTCGGTGTGTCCAGAACGTTCATGAAGTCCTTAGAATGTTGAAGTCCTTAGAATGAATGCCTTAGAAGTTTCTGGAAACAGAAAGTTCAAGAAGGTTCTATAAGGTTCTAAATTGAGTGGTGGAGTATGCCGGTGAGTCTAGCTGGTTCTAGAACGTTCGATGAAGCTTTAGAAAATTCTGGAAGGAAAAGGTTCTAGAAGATTTCCGAAAGTTCTATAAGATCACAAACTGAGTGGCGGAGTGTGTCAGTTAGTCTAGAAGTTCCAGAACGTTCATGATGGTTTTCGAATATTTTAGAAGATTCTGGAAGGAAATGTTCAAGAAGGTTTTATAAGGTTCCAAACTGAGTGGCGGAGTATGCCGGTGAATCTAGATGGTGCTAGAACGTTCGATAAAGCTTTCGAAAATTCTGGAAGGAAAAGGTTCTAGAAGATTTCCTAAAGTTCTATAAGTACACAAACTAAGTGGCGGAATGTGTCAGTGAGTCTAGAGGTTCCAGAATGTTCATGATGGTTCTCGAATGCTTTAGAAGGTTCTGGAAGGAAAACGTTCAAGAAGGTTTTATGAGGTTCCAAATTGAGTGGCGGAGTGTGTTGGTGAGTCTAGAAGGTTCCAGAACATTCGATAAAGCTGTAGAAAGTTCTGGAAAGACAACGTTCTAAAGTATTCACAAATGTTCTATAAGATTGTAAACTGAGTACGGAGTATGTCAGTGAGACCAAAAGATACCAGAACGTTAGATAAAGCTCCAGAAAATTCTGAAAGGAGAATGTTCTAGAGGATTTTAGAATGTTTTATAAGGTTCCAAACTAAGTGGCGGAGTCTGTCGGTGACTGTAGAAAGTTCCAGAACGTTTGAAAAAGTTCTAGAATATTCTGGAAGGAGAACGTTTTAGAAGATTTTTTAATCTTCTAAAAAGAGTTCTCTAACGTTACAAATAGTAAGGTGGAGTGTGTCTGGGGGTCTAGAAGGTTTCATAACGTTCATGAAGGTTCTCGAATGCTTTTGAAGGTTCTGGATAGACAAAATTCAAAAACTTTCTAAAAGGTTCCAAACTGAGTGGCGGAGTGAGTCGGTGAGTCTAGAAGGTTCCAGAAGATTAAAATAAGGTTCCAGAATGCTCTAGAAAGTTCTGAATGGAGAAAACTTCAGAAAGTTCTATAAGGTTCTAACTGAATTGCGGAGTGTGACGGTGAGTTTAAAAGGTTCCGGAAAGTTCTAGAGGGTTCGAGAATTCTCTAAAAAGGAAGGAGAACGTTCTTCAGGCTATCAGAAAGATCTATAAGATTTCAAACTGAGTGGGGGAGTGCGCCGGTGGGTCTAGAGGTTCCAGAAAGAATTATCATGCTCTAGAAGGTTCTGGAAAGGGAAAGTTCTATAAGATTTCGGAATGGTCTAGAAAGATTTGAAAGGTTCTCTCTAGAGTGTTATGATTGTGCGCTAAAATATCTGTTGATGTTTTGGTAAAGCGAAGATGGTTCCAATCACAGATGCCGAAACTAGCAAAAAAGAGACGTCGACACAATTCTATGCTTACTAAATTATGGTCCCGAGCGAAGCCGGGCCAATCAGCTAGTATATATATAAAAAGAAACCCGTGTTTCCCTACCCACTAAGTTTTCTCCACAACCAGCCACAACCACCCACCGGTGATTATGGTGGTGGATTGCCCTTGGTGTCACATCGAAAATATGCGAGTTTGGTGGGAGTGGCTTTGCGTGGGTGGGAGTGGGTGACGAAAATGTGCTTTCTAGCACATTGTTTTAAATGGAAAGGCCAAAATGCTTCAGATTGTTTCAAAATAGTCGCGCCGACTGTGTTGGTGAGTCTAGAAGGTTCCGGAAAAACCTGTTCTAGAAATTTCTGGAAGGAGAAGGTTCAAGAAAATTCCCGAAAGTACTATAAGGTTCTAAACTGAGTGGCGGAATGTGTCGGTGTGTCTAGAAGGTTCCTGTACATTCGAAAATTTTCTTGAAAATTCTGGAAGGAGAATGTTCTAGAAGGTTCGCGAAAGTTCTATGACGATCCAAACAGTGTACTAAAAATCTATGCATGCGAAACCGTGCGGGCACAGCTAGTACTGACAAAATTGTAAATATTATCACGAGATTATACGCTATCGAAATTTCTCGAACGGTCCACACGAATCTGGAATCGACTGGGCTATTCTCGTTGTCAATGGAAATATAGAGAGGCTACTGGAATTGATTGATACAAACGTGTAGAACGTTTTCGAGGTATCGCAAAATCTAGATGTTTGTATAGAGGGCTAGTGCGAGCACGGCGTGCGAGTTGGTTACTGTGACAAGCGCGACCCGTATGAGTATGGCCAGAGTGAACAAACGGCAAATATTCGACCAGTAAAGAAAGTATATACCGGCAAGCTAGAAGTTTTCTAGTGCGAACAAGAAGAGATGACGACGATAAGTTATTCAGAACTGCTTAAAAGTGTAGCGAAGATTCTAGAAAGAATTAAATGAATAAGTGTGTGAAATATTCTAGAATCATTAAGAGTGAATTTAAGAACAGTGCTTTGATTTTGTGTAATTAATTAAAGATTCAATTGTTTTAATGTTTTATCGGTGATTTCAACTTTATTCAGCGCCCCACGGGACAACTCCCTCGAGTACACTTATACTAGTCCCTCGAATTACGCAGCCATGAGATGCGGCGTCTTTCTACGCTTCTTTTACCATTTATTTTCCTCTGCATGATGAGTTGGTTTAAACTATATTTTGGTCCTCTCATAATATTTCAGAGATACTTAAAGAATAGGTATGAAATATTTGGTTCAAATCAATCAAACGGTGTAGATTTGTATAGAGAACAGACAGACAGACAGACATTGAGCTTTAGAGTAAGGGCGTTTGTGGCAATTGTGCGTGCGTAAAACTAACGCTACAACATTATTAAATAATTAATATTAAAGTTAAAATAGACATCAACATAGGAGATGTCATTAATTGCGGAGAAAATGTTTATATAGCCGGTATACCTAAAGAAAATATATTTTAGAAAATATATTGTGCGCTCTATTATAATCTTTTTTTAGGGACAAATGATTCGCGTCTTTGCTTAGTTCTATATGTAGTATATTTTTTAATGGTCCCGCACAAACTGTCATGGCAACCTCCTAGATTTCCGCGTTCAATTTTGCCAGCATCAAAAAATTAGTAGCGAGATTCATAGATTTATTTTAAAATTCGTTTATAAATTCTTAAAAACGTATAAATATTAAATACATTATTTTTACATGTGACCCAAATAATAAATAAATGTATAATATTTATACACATTAAATATTATCTGCATGTATTTTAAAACGGTACGGTATTTTAAAATTGTACGCGGTACTTCATACTATTAGTTGGTGCGATTTGGCGCAATTCTGAAGTTTAATGCAATGCACCATGATCAGGGAGAGTGACGAGTTTCAAGTATCTGCCTCTATACACGATGATACTCGTCATATTTGGTAAAGCTGGAATACTGTAGTTAATTATGGTCACCACATTACGCGACACACATACAGACATTAGAAAAAGTCCAATTAAAATTTCTAAGATACGTGAATTACAGGTTAAGAATTCCGATCGAACACATCAATTATAATGAACTTCATATTCAGACAGGTCTAATTAGACTTAGCGACAGACGCATTATTGCTGATCTCATATATCTGTACAAAATAATTCATTCTAAGATCTTGTATTCTCCGGAACTCTTATCATCCATATCTTTTGCATACCGGCCAGAAATAACCATTCGGAAGCGTTCTTTCACTGCAACAAGAGCAACACATCTCACCAAAAATACTCCACGATCAAGAGACTTTCCATCCTAGGAAACGAGTATGCACCAATTGCAGATATTCTCAACATTAACTTTAGTCGTTACCGAAATCTCCTTAAGGAACACTTTACCGTTAATTTATCACATTTATGTACACTGTTATCTAGATACTTGTAAGTTTCTTATTTTATTGTAATAGGTGTAAACCGTTGAAATAAAATAAATAAATTAATTAATTAAAATTATCTATTGAATTTAAAAGGTCATTATTGTCTGAGCATATACGATAGGTTGAAAGGAAAAAGAGGTAGCTCTGTCTAGCAGATCTGAATGGGACGTGGAAGAATAGCAAGCTGGTGATGTATAGTATGTAATTAATTTCACAGATAGTGTTATATTGTATATTATGTCATTTAATATCTTTGTTGCTAAGGGTTTGTCAGCATATTTCATTTCACATTTCATACTTTGAAGTTTGAGGCTAGGGTTATGAATATTATTGTAATTAAAGCGAAATATTTTATCAATTAAAAACAAAAAAAATAGAAATATACCAAAAAGTAATGATGGTTCGTGTCCACGGATGAGATTTATATAAGGTTTTCGGCTTGAGACAATCTCTGAGGTGCGAATTTTGCTCCCATAAGATTTTCTGGAGACAATTTCGAATTTCTTAGTCCAAATCTCAAATATTTGCCGTCTCTATGTCAATTGTCGAATGTCAAGTCCACAGATCATTAATGTTCTATACATCATTCGATGAGTTTAAATCTCCCCAGCAGGAGTTACAAGAGCATAAATATTTGTAATTTTTACATTAAATTTAATGGATTCGTTTGTTTATCTTTTCAGAATCAATAATAGAGATATGAACGGTAATAGGTCGTGTTTATGCGACCGTAATAAGTGTCGCTGTCAAATCGCACGTCGTATGTGTTGATTTTGAATTGTTGTTCCTGTCTATCAGGCAAAATTTAGCTCCAAATTAATAACTGTAGAGTTCTATTTCACAGCTTCGGAGAAAAAATGCCCATAAGGGCCGGTTGTATCAACTTGGAATATAGTTGACTTACTGAAAATCTCGTGTAAACCAGTACGCGTGATTTTTGGCAGGTGTGTCATTAAAATCGTTTTCATTCAATGTTTGGAGATTTTAGTGTCGGAATGCACAATTTTATGCAGGATGCCACAGATTCTTCTGGCGATTCAACTGATAATATCCATAATAGAAAAAGTAATTTACTAAGACCTCGAAAAATACTTTTCGTCGGAAGAATTGGATTTTGGCGCTAAATGAATTTTGCCGTTAGGCATTTTTGACAGTCAATTTGTTTTCTACATCTCATTACATCAGATTTTGATAACTTTACATTCATATGCCGCAGGATAGATGAAAAGGTGATTAAAGTTAATAATCAGTCACTTGCTTTAAATTAATAATCGCGTCACTAACAAGCAAGAGCTGCAGATACAGCTAAAGAACACCCCGTTCGAAAATTTGTATTAAAGGGGTATTCTAGTCTAGAGGCACGAATTTCCGGTGTTTTTTAGAGCTTTGTAAAAAAACAAAGAATATTGTTGGTATCAATTTTTTTAACATTCGTTTATTTATGTTTTAAGAATACATTAAAAATAATAAAAAATTCAAAACTCGAAAAGTTATCGGCTGGTAAAGTGGGGGGTCCAAAAAAAAAGAGGGGTCTTGGCGTGCATGGTTCCGACCCTTGTCGTCATTTGAAACAAAAAAAATTAACAGATGTTGCTATCGCTCCTACTTCAGAGATATAAAAAAAAAAATTAAAAATGGCGGCCGTTTGAAAAAAAAATTTTTCACGTTTTTTTTAAGAATTTAATTTTCTTTTTCAATAGTAATAATTAAAATTTCGACTTCAATCTGCTAGGGGCTATAGAGCAATGTATAAAAAAAGGTTCACACAAAAATTTAAATAAATCGGTTTAGTAAAACTTGAGATATCATGCACGCCAGCTTGAAAAATGTCGTTTCTAGAAAAACGCATTTAAAGTTTTGAGTAAAGTTTCAGTACGGTATACTTAAATATTTTTAATCGGCAATTTCTGCTCCATACAATGGAACGTCCTCCACTTCAAAATGTTCATATTAGTTAAATATACATTATTTAGGTATTGAGTATAAAAAAGGTTGTACGGGGTAATCCATCCGCACATAGTCTTTATTGACTTAATTTTGAATGTCTAAACTTACGAAATGTACAGAAAAATTTTTTTTGATTTTTTAAGATTTCTAGACTAGAATACCCCCTTAAACTTTAAAACAACAAACTATTCAATATTTGGATATTGCACGAGGATGTTAAAATTTCGATTACGAATGTTTTCAAAAAAAGCGTGTAGAAGCATGTCTTCAAATTTTTGATTTAATTGTTTGCCTTAGATAATTGTGCATCTTGAATAATGTTATGTACCTATTATACACAGACATTATCAAGTACATTCGCACGTCATATCACATTCTGTCTGGGGTCATCAGCCCTGATTAGTGCGACATTGTGGTCAGTCGTGCATCGCATTCCTCAATTATTGGCTTTAACAATTCACAGATAACAAGACAATCAATATTGTTTGAATGTATTTCATTTCTAACGATAAATTCAAATTATTTTCCAATAAAACTAAAGAATCTCGTGTTACTTGATGCATGTCCGTTCAAACAAAAATTTATTGTAACGGAAATAGCGCACGCACCATATAGTCATAGATGTCACATTTATTTATTTCAGCTGTCAGATTATGTTTACATGCGAGTTTACAAATGTTTCGATTCGAAAGTTTTTATGCCAAAATTATGCATTATGCCAAAAACGATTAAAAGTGATATTCGAGAGATTATTTACTGTAAAAACGACATAATTGTCAGATATTCACTTTCAAAACAAAAAAACATTCATTCATTCAATATTCAATGCGGCTGTCAAAGTTGCGAAACTTTTTAATTTATAACGATTTTAATCGATTTTAATAACGAAACCGTTTAGGCCAAAAATCGATAAAACATAAAGTGGGTAGGTATTCGGACTTTTTTCGTAAATGCACACGTTTTTTAAAAGGAACAATGTGTTTATAACGACGCCAAATTGAATTCTTATCAGCTGTCAGATTCTGTTTACATGCGAGTTCAGGAATGTTTTGATCGTTCTTTAAGAAATTTTATGTCTGTCGAAATATAACTACTACCGCGCGTGCAAGAGTACAAGCACGATTTTTTTTCGATACAAAAGTAATATATGGTGGGGTGACCAGGGAAAGGAAAAAGTTCATATGAATTATTACTATGCAAAGTTGAAACAAATAACTTTTAATGTGTTATATATTTGAATCGTGAAAATCGTGAAAGAAGGAGAAAATACTTATGTTTTGCGTAGAATCGGAAAGAGGAACTATGCAAAAATTGAAATATGTTTTATTTTAACTTTGTAATACACACACAAATTATGAATTATTAAATTACTACTATAGCTTCGAGAGGAGCAGTCCCTCCCATAATCAGTTATTATCTATATCTGATGATGAGAGGGATCTCGATACTATAGTAGTAATTTAATAACCTATATTGTGTGTGTGTCTTACAAAGTTAAGATAAAACATATTTTAAATAATAATGTTACACCACGAAGTATCTGCCAAATCTTTCAATGATATGCAAAATTTGGTTTAGGCCGGTCGTATAGTGTTGGATAGTACAGAGAGTAGACAAAATTTCGATATTATATGTATAAGCTACAGATCACCGGCGTCGCCCAGGAATTATGTTAAGTTATAATTTATTGTAAGGGCTTAAGGGAAGGGCTGCCTTTATTTTGCAGCTATATTTTCAGAGTTCTAGAATTCTATGCACATATCTCTGATATTTTTAATTCCAGTTTAGCACAATATAAAGATACACTACCGTCCTAAGTTCATAATGCAATCACAAACAAATTATCATATCTATTTGTTTAACCTTGTATATATTTCACATTTTTTTTTCTAAATTATGTTTTATCTTATATAGGTACTTCACACCTCCTTTTTCTAAATTACTGTTATAACTTTAAACAACTATCTATACTATGTCAATTCTGTAATTTTTTGCTATTTTACGCTTTGGATTTCTTATTATATATATTATTATGTAAACGGTACTTCTGTGCCGTATATTGAAATACATTAATACATAATTCTGAAAAAATCAGACCAGTTGAAAAAAGTTGGTTTCTACATCTCGCTAGGGATTCTAAAGGATACATTTGCAAAATTTGGGACTGACGGTACTCAATATAATGCACATTTACAACCGAGAAGGATGCTTGTATCTACACAGGGTCCTAAAGAGTGCTACGCAAAATTTGAAATGGATGGTATTTAATATGATACATACTTACATGGCCAGGTGATTTCACGCAAAACATAGGCCAGTCTGTATTTTTTGCATAGTCCTAAGAGTAAGTATGCAGAGAAATTAACGGATAAAATACATTTATATCAGATAAAGCGTTTCGTGTTTTATATGCAAGATTCGAAAGAGTGACTATGGAATATTTGGTGTGAATTCCATTCACTATTGAGCTCATTTATAATGGGGACAGAAGATTTATGTTTCAGGCAGGTTCTTGAAGAGTAAATATGCAGAATTTGGTATAGATTGGGCAAAGGGTGTAGGACATACCTACATTTATAGTATACATAGATGTAAGTATACGTTAAAGTCATATAGTCTAATACAGTGGTTCCCAAAGTTGATAGGACCGCGATCCACCAACAAAAATTTCGGGACCCACCTCCTGCTTCACATCTTCCTAATACATATTGTAATTATACGAAGGGCTGAAAAAAGAAACACGTCCAAATTTAATCGAAATTTTTAATTACGATAAATATTTATATGTGATATTTTTATTAGAAAGATGCATTTTATGCCTATTTCTTCTCGTAACAGCATTAGCGTCAATTTCAATTTTAGTCGCTTTTAATCGCAGTGAATTCGATACGCCCGATTTATTTCTCAAAAATCCAACTTCACATAAATATGAGGTAGTGAGGACTTTAAGAAGGTTCACTTGCTTTTGTTGACATTTCAGTTGGTATGTTGTCTTAAAATTCAGTTCATTCTGTCGAACTTTTTCATCTCTTCTTCGAAGTAGGAGTTAAATTTATTTTTCAACTCTGTTAAATGAGTGAAAAGTACAGACACTACATTGATATTTGGTTGCACTTCATTTTCTATAATAAAAGTTTCAAAACAATCATACTTGCCTTCCTCGACACATTTCTTCCATAGCATAAGTTTTTTCATGAACTGTCGGACCAAAGACCAAAAATCGTTTGATCCTTACACAATTGAGACGGAACTTCTGTACGGGCGGTATTTATAGGGAAAGGTGCCATAATTTAGACGGAACGCGGTTTATTTCTCGTTTTCTGATTGTCCCTGACGTATATCACCACCATTGAAACAGATTATACTATAAGCGAGGTCCTTATACCGAGGCACACTTCCCGCTCTGTGCCAGGTCTAGAAGAGACTTCTGCTCCACTCCGTTAGCAGCCGCCCGACCGAAGTTCTACCTCCACCGGCTGCCGTCGTAGAGCAAGAGATTAGGGCATATGGACTCGACTCGATCAAGTGTAGCGGACAGTAACTATACAAGATATGATTGGGCTAGCTTAGATGGACTTTACAACGAACTGAAAGAGATTAAATTTAATTACATGATTTATTGAACAATGTGTCACACAGTTATATTGCTTAGCTATCTAATTCCTACCGCGGACGAGCTATACCTAAGTTATAATAATGAGTAGTGCTTCTAATTGGCCACTAATCCTGGTCTAAGGCTGGTAATAAAGCAATTATAAATACGGAAGCAAGAACCGAGCTAAATAGAGAATTCCGTAGGGAATTTCTTGATGCGTGCGGCGCGAGACCGCCGTGCGCGGTGATGCAGTTTCACAGCCTCCGAGACCGTCCGCGCGGTCTCGAGTCTCCGATGCCGCATCCTCCTCGTCCGTAGTCCAGTGGATCTGCAAGCCCCGCCCCTCATCCATCTAGCTCCAGAATATCGCTCTGCTCGCAGTCGCTTTGGTCCATGCTCGGTTCAGTTATTCGTCGAATTCGCTCGTGGTATTAAATTATTGGGTTCTACTTTTAATTTTTTTATCGCCAGCGGACATGTGACTTCAGTCCGATGATATTAGATCATATGAACGGCTTTTACAGGTATTTCGCGATGGAGACCATGGACCGGATCCTATTCAGATTCCCGTAGGTTTATTATTTTTTTGTTAATTGACAATACGCGTTCAATTATCTTCAGATACAGTAGCGTATAATTTATTGTATTGTAGTGGGTAATCCTCCACTTGTTACACTAATTTTCAAGATTATTATCATAAGTAAATTTTATACAAGGTTTTATGCAGTAATTATAGTAGTAGCTATGCAAATTATTAGTTTTAAAACATAAACAATCTCTTGGGAACGTTAATCCGGATTCAGGTTCTTAAATTGTACTCAATCGCACATGATTCCCGCAAGTTATATGGCAGATAATAAATTATTAAATCACAATGGATTACAAGGACTTCTTCGAATTAATATAATGACTAAACGATCTATTTTAGACAATGTTATAAGGAGTTCGAATGTTTCGAGGAATTCGAAAGTTTTGAGGGTCCTGAAAGAAAATAATTAACAATAATTAGTGTGATACCTTTAGCTTCGGCTGATTCAGTAATGGTTGCACTTTTTCTTATAATTTTCCGGGTGGAATTCTTCCATGGATCCCGGACTCTCGAGAATAGTCGTGGCTAGAAGCAGTAGGTACCGTACGCAGAAAGAGAGTGGTATTCAGTTTGCAGGGCATTTTATACCCTTCTCGCGGCGGCGCAACATCGTAGTGATGTGCATCCCATTTTTATTTATGGTAATTAGGTATTTATTTATTTTCATTTTAATTACACCGGTCGGTGCAAAATAATTTCGTGACAATGAATAAATTGAGTTCGTTAAACTTTGAGAAAACATCCGCCAAATAGTGACTGCGACACACCTAATATCCGCTCGCGATCCACCAGTGGGTCGCGACCCATAGTTTAGGAAATAGTGGTCTAATAAATTAAAACAAAACGACACCCAAATGTATTTTATATTGGCTAGCAAAAGTGGATCGCGGCTAATTACTTTGTTATTGTATCATGTTTGGAAATGTATTACACATCTAACGTTACAAGGCACGCCAATGGGAAGCAGTTCGACGGAATTGGCGTGCGGTTGTACACAAACATGTTATTCGCTCGGAATCATAATTCTTTACATCAAATAAATCTTGTGCCTATTGAATGATACTGTCGTCATCTGCCGCTCCATAATACGTACCTAGGGGTCGTACAGCAAGCTGTCTCTATTTGCACTTACTTGAGGCAAGTAAACTTCAGTGGCCTTGCTAGTATTTAAATGCAGATCTTGATGACGTCTGACTTTACCTCGCTTATGTTATCGATTATGTTCACTCGTAATTCCTACATTTAATAATTTAAATAATAATCTACCGCGCACTTGAGTGAATGCTGCTACTATTGAACCATTTTTTTTATTTTTTCGCATAGGTCATGCAGAACATATCGACGGTCGAATCTGCAAAAATTCTTTTTCCATTTTACTGTCATAAAACATTCAATTTACTCTATGATTTCGGACAAGTTAAAAAAGTTCGAAGGTTTAAAAAAAATTAACTGTCATGTCAAACAAAGCATGTACTAAGGGAAAAGTAAACCATTTTTTAACATTATCCGAAAATATAGAGTAAATCGAATCGTTTCAAATAGTAAAACGAAAATCGATTTTTTGCAAATTTTAATTGTAAATATTTTCAAGGTATCTTTATCATAACATATTATATATTATTAATTTAATAATTATTAAATAAATAAATGTCAAACAAAGCGTGTACTAAAGGAAATATAAACCATTTATTATTTTTTCAATTGGTTGAGCAACTTTGTAGATGGACTTTTTAAAAAATTAATTATATTTTTTGTTTTAATCTACTTATATTTGATTAATAACACCTACATGTTTCGGAAAAACCTTTCCATCGTCAGGATATTTTATATATGTCAAAATATAAAAATGAATGATGTCTTTAATAATTTATAATCATTAGAAATTAGTAAAGCATGTAAAAGTAACCAAAATATTATTAATAATCAATTAAATTAAACTACTAGTTCAATTCTAAAAAAAAATTCCAATAATTTTGGGTAATCAAGATCTTCAGAATAATATTTAAAATATATTTTTTAAATAATTTAGAAAACCAAAACAAAAGACATCATTCGTTTTGATATTTTGACATATATAAAATATCCTGACGATAGAAAGGTTTTTCCGAAACATGTAGGTGTAATTAATCAAATATAAGTAAGTAATAGTAATTTTAAAAACCATTATTTTATACTTGTTAAGATATTGATTTGCTGTTAATTTTCCCCAAAATACAATAAATAAATAAATAAAACAAATAATATAATTAATTTTTTGAAAAGTAAACCATTTTTTAACATTATCCGAAAATATAGAGTAAATCGGATCGTTTCAAATAGTAAAACGAAAATCGATTTTTTGCAGATTAGACAGTATACGTTGGGACCGTCGATACGTGCTAGTAAAGGATGGTTATGAAAATATATGGTGCGAGTGTTGAAGGCAACAGGAATACGGAACGTCTGAATATAGCCGAAGTAAAAGTGGTGTGCCAAGATAAAAGAATATGGCATTCTATCCTCTCTGCCTACCCCTTGGGGAAACGGCGTGATGGTCAGTTAGTTAGTTAGTATTATGTTTATCTGTGTAATCCACGTTACCGTATAAATTGAACAATCAAAGGGAGCAATATCCCACTGAGGTGGTTTTGAAATAAATACAAACAACTTTTACTACTCACGGAAATTTCTCTGCAATTTATGAAGCAATCATCTAATTGGGAATTAGTTTTGAAAAACATTTGTTATTTCAGTTTATCTTTAATATATATGTATAAATTAGAGCAAATAGGTTTAAGCTTTCCTACATACTTAACGTGTTCAATTAATTTATTTCACCCAAACTTTGGCTGGACTTAACTACTTTAAAAACTGTTTTGTAAATCGTTCTACTTCAAAATACGATGTATTAAATTCTACAAATAACCTAGACATTTTTATCGACAATTTGTTTCTATTTAAAATTAAACTTCGTAACCTCATTTATGATTATTGAAATAAATTTAATACTTCTTTAATTGAATACCATTCCCTTCCTCTTCCCACTCTTCCCTTTTTATGCAAAAACATTTATCACATATTCATTTATCCAGCTTCGAGGAAACTTCACTGGTCAACTTATTGAATATTTTTTCGATATTATGTAAAAAAAATATTACATTGTACTGTATGTTTCCCAAAATAAAATAAAATAAAAAATAAATAAAATAAAATAAATAAACATTTAACATTTTAATATGTATATTTCTATATTTGCTATCAAATAGTGGACATTGCTGATTTTTCTATTTACACATTGGATATTGCTGTCTTTTCTATGATAATCTAGTCTAAAATCGACATCAACTCTCACTTTAGTATTATAAAGTGGCCATTTTGTCACGTCTTTGGGGGGTTGAAGTGGTTTTTCTGTGCTGTGCAAACGGGTTTCCTGCGAAGCATCGGACCTACCCACTGTGTAGTTGAGCACTCATTATCTGTGAAGTACATATAAGAGGTATAAAAGCAAAGGCAGCAATATCCCATTGAGGTGTTTCCAAGATAAATACAAAAAATCTGTCATTACTCAAGGAAATTTCTCTTTATCTGCATCTTATTGGAAATTGCCAACACAGTTTTCCTTTTATGTACACGTGTAAAAATAAATATTTAACAAAAAAATATAGACATTGGTATGATTGCTACCAAATAGTCCTGCTTTTGCTATTTTTCTGTTTATGTAATTCAATATTGCTGTCGTTTCTAGTTTTGTTCAGATGCTTCAGTCTAAAATCGACATCAATACTCCTTGAAGATTAATTGATTGAATTAGATGTTGCTGCTTTTGCTTTTAATAATAATTTTGAAACATTAATTTGGAAGGAATAGAACTACATTTCCTATAAAATCTCGAATACGTTACATTCTAAATTAGTAATTCTCGGTGACTAGATTCAAATAACTTTTTTTGGATATTGCTGCTTTTATATCCGTAAATAAGCTACTACTTTCTTGTTAGGTATTTACTGCTAATTATATTTAACACGAAAATTCGCTCGGATTAAGCTACTGTATTTTTGTTAACACCAACCGGTTTCGGAATCACTGTGTCATTTTCAAGATTATCTACAAACCAAACATTACAAAACAAGAACAATTATATGTTTAGCAACTTTTTTTATGTAACTATTGTATCACATTATTTTCAATATTTTTATTGTATATGTTGAGCGTTTTTTTTTTAATTATTTGTATTTTAAAAAAAATCAATTTATATTTTTACTGCTTACGAAAATATAGCGCTACGAAACTGTATAGAAATGCAAATATTTAAACGTAATCGAGTATTTTACAGTATTCAGCACGTTTTACAATAATTTAGAAATCACTGGAAAGACTTAGAATAAACTACTAAAATTCGCAAAACGTCTGGAAATCCGAAAATATACATATGGGGCAACATGACCGCTGCGCGGAACAGTTTATCGTGACTTGTAACATAAAAGCGATCCCATAGAAACCAGCCATTTTATATATTTGAACAATTTTCAGAACAATAAAACAAAAAATTATTCAAAACAATACATTAGTATTTCGAATATGAATTATACAGGGTTGGTTAGAAAACATTAATTACCTCGCAGTACTCAATTCTTGCCTGGAAAGATTCTTACTTGATTCTTGCCTATGAGTCGAAAATTTCAGTCGAAAAAACAGCAAGCAGCCATGACCATCATATCAATATTTATGGAGTTATGCAATATAAAATTTTGCATTTTTTTTCAATATTTCTGACTTATGTTTTTGTAAAACGTTGGACTATCATTACAATAACTTGTATCGAATATGAAAAATTTATTCCCTTTAATAAAAGCCAAATAAAATAATAAAAACCTTCCAATTATTTTTGCAGGGTTTTTATCATTTTATTCAACTTGTATTGAAAAGAATAAATTTTTCGTAATTGATATTAGTTACTATTATGACTGTTCAACGTTTTGTAAAAAAATAGTCATATAAATTTTAAGAAAATGCAAACTTTGATATTGCATTAACTGCAAAACATAATTAAAGCAGGAATATGGTCCTGTGAGGTTATTAATGTTTTCCAAATAACCCTGTATAGAAAATATAGTTGAATGCAATAAAAATTAATTATTTATCTCCACGTCTCATTTTCTGTATAAGATTTTAACCGAAATGACACATCCTCAGAATGAAAGATCACTTCACATTATTCGTAGTATAAGTTAAACTGACACATATCCTTCTAATATGATAAAGCCATAAGGATACTTCCGGGAACGCGGGAGTTGCTAAGAAAACTATTCCCAATGTGTAATAACTTCTAAAATAATTTGAGTTTCGTGCTAATTGATATTATCATTACTTTATGTACGCAAAGTGAATTAATTTTAATTACATTGCTTTAATGTTTGGTACACGTATAATTACTTGGTATCGTAACTGTGAAATTTAGTTAACTCTGAATAAAAAAAATTAAAACCACGCTTATATTAAAGTGTATTAAAAGTGTGTAAAAAAATATTTTCTGACAAATTTTTTTACCTCATTCTTCAAATAAAAGCGTGGGTGCTTTTTCTCCATCAACAACAGACGTCTGAAATCTATATCGTAAGCACCCACCTTTATTTCTTTACCTTTTCTTTACAGAAATTGGAGAGTGAGGCATAAATTTTTTGGTCGAATATTTATTTTTTACTTTCCAGTATATTTAAAAATATTCGTGTTTTTTTTAACCCTAGATAGCTAACGTTCGGGCGTACCCTATTTATGCTAACCATCCGTCAAAACGACGGGTAGGTACTTGAAAATGTATTTTTTTTACAAAATACATAAATTTATGCATGTAATATTTTACATTATCATTAATTAAAAAGTTTTTCAATAAAAATACTTCTGATAAATTAAAATTTACCTATCTATTTAAAAACTACAGTAAAATTTCTAAAACTTCTGAAAAAAATATCTTTTTTTCCGTTAACTTTAAATCAACATCAACTCGGTATTTTATGACACGTATGATTATTTCAAAAAGGAATTATAATATAAAATAAGTTATTTATATTTAGGGCATGTGGTACAAAAATCAATCTTAATTATATATCGCTACCTTATATTTGGCACAAATAATTTTAGTCATACGCCTTTTCTTGTAGTGGCACTTCCCGCACGTTTTTCTTTCATGATATTCTTGTTTTGAGGAAGTTGATAACTCTTCTTCTTGAAGAGGACAGGAGCTTGGCCTGATGATTGCTGGTCTTGATAAGTGAATAGTTGCGCTGAAAGAACGCTCCTGATTTTATCTTTCAATGTTGCGTAGACATTATTGTTTTTACCAATCTTTCCTCTAGCCAAGACTCCACAAATTAAAAATGTAGTATTTTCATAATTTTTTTGCATGAATTAATTTTTAGTCCAATGGTAGACCAAACAAATCGTATTTGCCATGAATTGTCATGAAAACCAAAAACCTCGTATGTATCCTTGAGGCAGATGAATGGTGTTGGTATGTGAGATATTGGAAAAGTACTGGACCCTCTTGGAAGAACTTGTTCCACAGTTGGGGATAAGCCTCGAGGTGTACTTATTTGACTTTCTTCGAAATCAGATGGTTCATAACTTTCGTCACTTTGGATATCGTCTTCCAGCATAAAGTTTTCCGTCTCACTGGCGGAAGCATCATCCTGGTATTCGAAACTATGATCTTGGTTTACTAACTTCGATATCGCATCATTTTTTAATGAAGATCTGATAAAAATCTATAATAAACACAACTTACTTCAAAAATGTAGACGCACACTCAAACAAAAAAACTAACCGGAAAGCTAACCATCCGTCTAAATTAACTAACTAACCGTCTAAATTAACTAACTAACCTAACCTAACCTAACCTAACCTAACCTAACCTAACCTAACCTAACCTAACCTAACCTAACCATCCGTCTAAATTACGGATAAAGTATCTCGAACCATAACACTTACCTGCCTGATACCGATACCTAAGACAAAACATTCGGATTTACAGAATAGACACCGCTATATTTATTTACGACGCCCGTCGATTCGATGGAGGTTAGCCATTTAGAGTTAAAAAAAAAAATTTCATGTAATATAATTTTCTACTTACTAGTCCTAAAATTACTTCACTCATTTTTCATTAGATTATTAGTGAAGCTGATTCGTCATCGAGAATACTTCTGTATGCAAAATTTCAGATCAATTGGACATTAAAAAGCGGGTTTTAAAGATTTTAAGATTCTGTCCAGACAAACAGACAAGTGGGTGAATATAAGCGTGGTAATTAAATAGGTGAAATCTATTTTTATGTATTAAATTAAGAATCGTTTAAATCGAAAGCAAGGCTTTTGATTTAAAGGCTCCTTAAAAATTCTAAACTCATTTCATGAAAAAGTTTACTCGAGATAATTTGTGGTTGAAAATTTAATTTTGGAGAAGATCGTTGTATAATGAAATGTTTTGTTAATATTTAAATTAATTTAAATTCCTGAAGAAGCATTAAGGGTTGAAATTATCATTTAGTACACAGGCTAGACGCAATTAATATACAGATTATTCTAAACGAAACATATGGATATTAGCCCTGTCAATGTGCATTATATACATTATATTAACATTACTAATTATTTCTGTTTACTTTTACTTTTACTGTAGTGACACTTTTAGTGAGTTTTATCTTTGTCTGTTAAAGTAATCTTTTTATTTTAATGTTAAATTTTAAAAAAAAGTTTGTTAAATAAGTCTATAAAATCATCATCGTTTTATCTGTATCGTCCAATAATTATGGGAGACATACAACTATTTTTTGTATTCTTTTCTTACCATCTTTTTATTTCTTTCTGTTGGATGACATAATCAATAAATAAATTACTGTGAATATGCAAAGGTGTGAATTTATAAAATTAAATATTGAAATTCAACAACAAGTTATGTAAAAAAAGTCTAAATTTGTCGATTACCGAAATGTAGGTAAGAGCCACATTTTTTGCCTAAATTAAATGTCCAGAATATTGTCTTGTCATTTTTAGTTTCGAACTATTATTAGAATTCTGTACAATATTTTCTTTAATCATTATTTCTTCACATAACACTTCATGCAGTTTGATCTAAACGTGACGCTCAGTAACCTGGAAGGAGACTTGTAACATACTATTTAATTTCTACTACGTCATTATTATTTCTTTGCCTGATGTCTTTATTACATAGTGATATTATTTATTGCACGAGTGAATCAGCCGTTCACAACTTCGATTTTTATTTGGCCCTGATTGACGCTGCAATTAATCTTACTTCAATTTGATTGGCAGGAAGATCAATGATATCAAGAAAGCAGAAATTGTTATTTCATCTTTTGTTACGACTTGTGATCCGGCCATAATATATTTTTATTTAGAGGTCGTGAATCTATGGCTATGCGAAAAATACCGCCCAACATATAAAATAAATCAGGTCGATTGATCTGACAGAATTGACAGAAAAGATAGACAAACGTATCAATCGGTACAAAAACACAATGGAAACCATTATCTTCGCGTTCAGTTTGACATCAAACTCTTATTTATTAAACATATACACCAAAATTGTACTACCAATTCATACAAAATCATTGGATGTTTTTTAATCTCTATACAGTTGTTTTTGACAGCAAAGCGAGGTCATAGAATTTAAACCAACGGTGGTTTCGATGTTGTGAAGTTGGTGAAGTTCGATTGCAGAAAAAAATAAGAAAACAAAATGCGAAAAAAAAATGGCAACTCCCCAAGTAGAAAATGCATACTGGTATGAAAGGACATCAACCACTAAACATACTTAATAACTGTGACACATAAGAACTATACATAATTACTTAAACACTTTTAAATTTTATTGACAAGCACATCGATTTATGATTTATGAACTATCTCCTCCCCAAAACAAGTATTTTTAGTTGTTTTCCTTTATTTTGATCGTCTCATCTGATTCTCACAATTGTAATAGCTACCTATGCATACCCCTGCCTGGTATCTATCTGCTTGGTATTATAAATATCTATTGAATTTAAAAGGTTATTATAGCCTGAGAATACCCATGGGATGGGAGAGGATTTTCAATTATTGTGTGGTAGGTTGAAATGGAAAAGAAGTAGCTTTGTCTGCTAGATTTGAGTGGGACGTGGAAGGATAGCATCACAAGCTGATGATTCCAGGAGAATCAATAAGATTATGAATAAGACAATATTTGCCTGTTTTCAAAAGTGTCATAATTGTGAAACTATATTAAGTTCAAAAGTTATAATTCAACTTAAATTTATAGTTATATTATATGCTATAGGAAATATACTTCAGGCAGCTTAAGCATACAGGCTACAATCCTTCGAACGCTTCGTCTACCTTCCTAATATTCCAGGCAGCTTATTATTCCTATAATTTATTATTCCTGATCAATTGGGCACTCTTCTCTATTCAATATTCCAGACTGGCAACTTGTTTCTCCATTGCAGGTAAAGTGGGTGAGCCCGGAAGGGAAGACCGCTCCAGAGAGTCGCGGCAGAGTGCACGCAGAGAGGAAGGAGGGCCTGGCCAAGGGGGCGCAGGCGCTTATCTTTGAGCACATCCACTTTTCCGACAGGGGAGAGTGGGCATGTCGGGCCGAGGGGGGAACACACGACAGAACATTCAAAATGATGGTCAATGGTGAGTTTAAAACATATGATACTCTGTATTATTTATCTGTGTATCTTTGCCTATTTTATATATATATATATATATATATATGCAAATACATTGTTAAAAAAATTCAAGAAATTGACTGTTAAAATATAATGATAGAAGATTATGACAGAATTACATTTTAATATTAGAAAATTTTTAATACCAAAGTCAAATTTAAAATCATTTATGGAAAAGGATCATGAATTTGATAAAAATAAGGTTTATTTATTTTACTCCTTCAATCTTTTCAAATTCCTTTGGGGCACCATTTTAAAGAAAAAAAACAATAAAACCATTATTTTATCCACACTTAATTTTTATTGTAAAAATTTAATGTTTCGGGGGCGATGCTCCCTTTTCCTTCTTCAGGGTAAGAAATGTACTATAGTTAATTTTGAAGTATAGACAGATTAAGTATGGTGAGAGAGGATGAAAAGTAGAAAGGATTTAAAAAAATTAAAAATTACTACAAATTATGTAGGTACATAGTAACGACAATGGAAGCAGGTTAATGGAAGGGCTATTTACAGAATTTATTTGATTACTTATAAAATTTAAGTTTTTATTGACACTTTTCCTATTTTATAACATTTCTAGGTTATTCAAGTGAAAACTCATACCTAGTATTGGTGTGAAATTTTGAAACCGTTCATCAAAAGAATGATTCGATTATTTTAAATAATTCGTAAATTCTGAATAATTGTTATTCTTTTGAGATCTCAAATACTCATGTTTCGACGTTAAAATTCTTTTTTAATTGTTAATCGCATAGAATTTTGTGTTGTATTTAGATTTTTTACTTAAATATTAAATGAATTTATAAAATATGACTATATTAACTAGCACAAAGTCTGTGCTATACAAGTCAGGGTCATCTTCAGGTATATAGCAAGAGAGTAATTCAAAAAGTAATAATATGTAATTTAGATCAATTATAAAATTTTACAGAGACGAATTCATTTATATGGGAAACGTATAATAATTTTGTTCGCAATGATTTATATTATATACATAAATTAATTAATAATTGAATAAAAAATATAATTATTTAACAATACATGGTAATATTAAAAATAAATATTAGAAGATCACTGAGGATTGTGATCTTCATCACCTCCCGCCCTGTGGACTATGTTCCTCCAGCTTTCCCGGGTCCTGTAGATCTCAGCGCTGTCACCAGAGAAATGCCTGTAGCTGCTCTATATGGTCGGTTCAAGTTTTCGGTATTCTTCCTGTTCCTCTTTGACCCTCGACGTAGCCCACCACAATAAGTTTCTCCGAGATATCTGCCAGGCACATCTCAAAGGCATCGATTCGCCGTCTCTCTTTTGCTTTCAAAATCCACTATTCTACACCGTAAAGGAATATTGAATACACTAAACAGCTTACAAGTCTGAATTTGGTTATTTTGGATCGTGCTTGGACTTATAGATATAATAATTAACACATTAAAAAGGAAAGTCTTCTGATATGTACATAAAATATTTGATAAAAAATATTTTTATTGTGCAATTTTACTCGGATTTCATATGGAATATGCAACTGACAACTAACAATAAAGAATAAGCAACCTATGATCTCAATCTCATGAGGCTCTTCAAAGGCTGAAGATTCACTAGCTCCCGAGGTTGCTCCCCTCTCGGCTCCCGAGATCTCAGAACGTGATGTCTGAACAGAATGTTGGATTAATATATTAATATAATACCGTGACTTGTACAGAATAAACAGTTTTTCTCTGTCATGCAGGATTCACTTTTGAGAGCCGAGAAATACGGAACGATATAAGACCAATAAGTGTATATTTCACATCTTTGCACGTAGTTTCATTATCAATATCTAAATTTTTAACAATTTATAGTAATATCCTTGTCTGTGAGAGTTTTATCTGATACCTTATATTGTTTTTTTTACTGATACCTTATATTTGTGAGTTGCTGGTTATAGAAACTATGAAATAGAATTTTTGTGCAGTACTTTTGTGTGCTCAATTTGTAATACCAATACTAGATTATTAAATTAATTCAGCAAAGACTCTAACTTCACAGTGCTGCTTTTTATACTTTTATATCAAACCTTACACAAAACTGTTCTATGAATTTAATATTTACCTACAAATATTAAGTATTTTGAAGTTTACTATGTGGAATAATATATATAATTAAATGTTTCAAAATTAACATAATGAAAACAGTTCTAGGGTGTGATATTTTATGACCGATTGGAGAGAGTATATAAATTCCGACTGAACGTTGGATTCTGTGATTACAATTTGTATGAAAGGGAAGGTCGGATGAAATAAATGAAGTTTTTCAATAAGAGCAAAATGGTTTTGTGGTGACATTATTAATATAATTAATAAAATATACAATATTATATTGTGATAGTAATCACAGATATAATTTCAAAAAAATACAGTCTCAGAGATTTTCTGCTTAAACTTCGGTTTAAATAATTTTAGAAACCAACATTTATATTCAAGGAATTTTAATACATAATTTAATTTCACCTATCGCGATGGGTGCTAACCATTTTGTCGTATTTGTGTGAAATTTCTCGAGAATCGTGTAATCTTCGGGTCATTAAGACTCCTTGTTTGTATAACTAGCGCGAACACTTTATATTCCTTTGTTGTTTAACACGTAAAACATAGACGATACAATTTGTGTAATTTGAGCCTGCGACATGGAATCGGGGCGAACAATTTATACAAAAATTAGTTTTTCAGTTCAAAATAATAATAAAAAATTGGTTTACGCTTGTTAATTGAACACACGAAATTCTGTTTTGTGAACGACTGAATTTGAAAATACGACCTCGCAAATATTTTTTTTACAATCAATTATTACAATCGCTAAGTCTTCAAAAAAAGTATATAATTCTTTTTTAATTGTTTGGGTTCTAAATATGATTTGTACTTAAGCGCGATATTTCCAAGTTTGAGTGGAATCTGAACATCTCAAATAATTCGTAGTCAAATTAATATAAAGCGGTCAAGATGAGAAGTTGGATATTAATTCGTCCTTCTAATTGAAAATACTAATGATGATTAGAGTAATTTAAGTAATTATATTACTTCCGCGTTCTTCTCTTTGTATGAACTACCATGTAAACAATTTTCAACCCGCTGAATGTTTGCAGTAGTTGTGTGGAGACAGTGTCTCACAACTAATTATAAATTGTGATTTAATCAAAAACTTGTAAACCTTTACCATGTCCCGAAAGTAAAATTATTGGGTAAAACTTGTGCGACGTTTGGACAAAACGAAACAAACTTGCAGACAGACGAGAAGCAAAATTTAAACTTTAATTAAACTTAAAACATGTCTGAACGTATTTTCTAAAGTTCTGAATGAGAAAAATCAGTTTGTTATTCAATTGAAATGTTCACGGGAGAAAGTTTTTTGAGTGAAGCAAGGATTTATTTGAATTGTAGGACCTTTCAATTCAAATTATTTAAATGCTTTAGTTAAAATCATTATAGTACGTGATATTTAGACATTTCATATTCATTAAATTTATTTTAAATTTAATATTGTATTTTATTATCGTACTGTGGATTACACTGGAGTGACGTGTAAAGAACATTATTTATCAACTGTCAGAATATAAAACTTGGAATTTGAAATCAGTAAATTTGAAACAAAAATGTTGTAATTTACATTATTTTTGGCTTATTTTCTCACAAACACTGTTCTGATTATAACGATTTTTTTTTTTTAATTTAAAACTTCAAAATATTTTATTTTATTAATATTTCGTGCCTATGGCTAATATAAACTGAAGCGATGCATACGAATTGATAGATGATTGTATTTTAAAAATGAAAAAAATGCTGATATATAAGAATGAAATATAGTCTAGCTAAAAAGTCAAAACTTGGATAAATTGTTATATATCCTGTCATAAGAAAAATTTCATCGTTATGTTCAAAATAAGATATTTGTTTTTTTTTAATGCATTAAAAGCATGAAAAGTTTTATTAGAAGATAAATTTATGTAAAAAAAATGATCACATTACTACGTAAAAAAAACAATAACTTGTCAATGCAAAGAGAAGCTAATTGGTCTTATGGTTAGGATCTCGCCTCGTGATCCAAAGGTCGTAGATTCGAACCTCGCTCCAGACCAGCAAGTTAGTCCTATTTTCATAGAACAAGCATTTAACTTAGTTTTAAAATAATAAGAATGTATTGTGTTCACATCTCTATTTAAAGAAAATGCAGTTATAAATAATCTTATAAATAACTTGCTTGAAAAACGATAAAACCTTCTACCCTTTCTATGCGGTTATAAATAATAAGTTGATTATTTTACTATCGTATTTCAATGGATATTTTAGGTAAGTTAGCAAGATATTAAATATTACCCGTCATTTTTTACTCGTATGGGTTAGGTATTTTCGGTAAGATAAATTAAATTAAATAAAGTATTTGTAAGTTCGCTTTTAAAGTTTGATAGAAATCAGATGCTTTGAAATGCATGTAATTCTTTGGAGAATTTTACATTATTTAATTATTGAAGACAATAAATTTTCCTAATTAAGATCATACATAAATTTGTATTTGAAATATTCGCTTAATATTCTGGCTGAATTAATATCATTGTATAAAATTGCTTGCTGTTGACTTAATTACGTTGACTAAATTAGTTTTTAAAATCACGTTCTTCACAAAAGATATTTTTTTTTAAAAAAAAATCATTTTTCATTCATTTTTTAGTATAGGTATTCAAGAACTCGGTGACAAACGGAAATGTATTTTTGAAAAAATATAACATCCATTAGCGTTTTCAAGCACTCTCGTATTTTCGTATTTCGGATTTATGTGTGACTTTTCAGAATAAAATGTTTTTATTTATGTGGTTACACACTGAAGCAACTATTAAAATAACGTTCTCTGCAATAAAAAAAAAACAAAAAAAATCACTCAATTGTATTTTAAACTGTCGATTCTGTGACTTAGTTGGTTATATATTAGAAAATTATTTTTCACTCATTTATGACAGGTTCTTCAATCTTAATTTTCATAATGTTCTCCATCTTAAAAGAAAAGATTTCGATATTTTTCCAGCTATCCCTTCATATTTTTAGATTTTTGGAATACAATTGGTATTGCTTTCCGGATTTCCGATCCAAATCCACAAATTGACAGTGGGTAGTGGAGAAGGAAAACACCCTCTTACCTTGTCTTCCTCCGGGTCCAGGTAGAAGTCGACACTGCACTCTGGTTCCTTCCTTGTCAGAAGGGAGTAAGTCTCGCTAAATTCTTGTGACACTTTATTCCTTATCAGAAGGTCTTGTACGATCAATCACGAAAAAATGCATACACAGTAGCAAAGGGAAAAACTACATTTCAAAATGAAGACTACAACACACACAAGTTCAACAGTTTGAAGACTACAAAGTGTACACTTATTTGTAGCGAAAACTACATGAAGTGAACTAATTGTAGTACTACGAAATTGTAGTACTAATGAAGTGAAGTAATTTTAGTACTACAAAATTGTAATGACCTGCAAAAAGTGCTTCTTGAAAATTTTCAAAACCATGGGGGGAGGGGTTGTTTCAGTAGCCGAAAATTTCTTCATTCGGTCCCAATATTTTTCAGGGGTGGGGGAAGGTTGTTTCCAAAGATTTCTTCACTCAATCCAGAAATTTTTGAAACCATGAGGAGGGGGGGGGGTTATTTCGATTTCAAAAAATTTCACATAAAAAATATACTATTTGAAGTATGTACTTTCAATAACTTTGAAGTGTGTGTACTTTGTAGTGTGCACTACACTTCAAAAGGTGTGAAGTGTACACTTCAATGTAATGTAGTACTACATTGTAGTAATGAGTATAGAGCGGACCCATCACTAATACACAGACGCAGTCAAGGCAGAAATTTTAAAGTCGTGCATACAAGATTTTGATAAATCGTGCACTATGGAAATGGTGTGGGAGAAGGTGGGTGCATTCTTAAAGTTAAATCTCATCCTGTACATAAAGATCAAACAGAAAATATGAAAAAAAAATTAAGTCCCGATTTTAGTTTTCTTTTTTTTATTACCTTAATCATTTTCAACGTGAGCATTCGAATGAATTAAAGTCATATAAGTGATATTTTATTGTAGATATTTTTTGTTGTCCTATCGAATTTTCGAAAATCAAACGTAAAATTCGTAATCAGGCCGGACAGAAACTGAAATGTCATGTGATACAATTATCGGAAAAATGTGGCCCACATCCAACATTTTAATTCGTTTATTTACAATGCATTAAAATAATAATAAATACATAATGATATAAAGCCACCTTTTTCATAATTAAATATTTATAACATTTATTTTCAATTCAATTCATTTCATTTGGATTAAAGTCCAAGAGTGAGCTTAATGCTCTGTATGACGGATTTTGTCAGTCATTCGAGTAATTTTATATCAACCAAAAATACATTTATTTTAGTAGTGCTGGAGATAAGCAAAGAAATGTTTGTGATATTTATTATACATTATGGCAAAGTTTTTCTTAAGTAGTAGGTAAATAAAAAATTTTAAAATTTTTTACTTGTTGTATATTCAAATAAATTATACGTAGTAATTTATTTGAATACGCAACAATAAGTACTTTTATACTAAAATATTTAGGATTAATTGCAATGAAAGCTGATATGTATTTTGAAATGAAATATTAATTTTACCATTTTCGAAATACTCCATAAATAAGTATAAAAAAATATTTAGACATTTTTTAATTATTTATTTTATTTATTCTAAATTATTTATTACATAGAAAAGGTAAAGGTAGTTTCTTAACTAGACTAGTCGTTCTAAAGCAACTACCTGTACTGTTTTTGAAATTTAGTTAAAATAAGTGTATAGTACTTATAAAATGCACTAAATTACAAATTCACTTCAGATAGAGATAAAATCAAATCATAGTATAATTCATATCACACAGAGAAAAAAAATCAAATCATATTTAGAGAAGGTATTTGAATTATAATAGTTACAAAAACGTTTTACAATGAAATATTGATAAATAAGATAATGATAACGAAACGAAAAAAAAAAACGTTCGAAAGTATAATATAATAGGCATGATAACAGTTTTAAAGGATATGTGATTTTAGAGAAGAAAATATTTTGAAAGGATTCTAAATAATGTTCCAGTTTTAATATACACATATAGATTAATTAGATTTTCAACAAAATAAAATTATAAAATTGTGCAATCCGCCAATTTAACTAAAACACCGGTCAGAGCGAATTACGTCACGCCTAAGTACCCATCACCGTGTCTTTGAACTGTTGTCATAGACACAATGCAATGTTTACTTAGGCTTGACGTCACGTAAGCGTAGACGAAATGACAACTGCGGGCGTTTTTTCCCGAAATTAAAAATAGATTAATGAAAATGCAATTATGTCCGTAAAGACTTAGTTTATTACTAAAATAATGTTATTGTCGATAATAGTAGTCGTGTACCCAGATTATAGAAGGTTATTTCAAAATCAGTCATCATGCCTATTACACATACTACACATACTACTACATCTCGCAAATTAAGTACTTTTTCAATGGATTAAATGGACTTTATAGTATCCTGGACTTAATTAAATGTCATTTCAAGAAGAGGTGCAATTTAGAGGTCTATTGATGCAGTGTGCGTAACGCCCGCTTGCCCGCGTCCGGGACTGCTATTTCCGCGGCGTTAAATACCCGGCAGCCTGCGGGCGGCGGCCCGCGATGCGAGCTGAGCGAAACATTTATTTCCGTTTTATGTTGTCGGAGCAAATTTCACCGCCGGGGCCGGCGCGCTGGCGGGGCCGGCCCCACCACAATCAGCCACACAAAAGTTATGCGGGCGCATCGCCAAATTAAACCGAAATGCCCCCGGCGGCGGCCCTGCTCTCGGCCATTGTCTTTTTTGTATCACCTCCCGCGCACTGAAGCCTCACGCGGGCTGGGCTCCCGTGCGCCCGCATCTCTTCAATGGCTCCGTAATGCGCCGCAAACATTTGGCACCGCTAACCGACTGTTACAGCCCTTCACGCTCGGAGGATCCGGCCGCGTACTTGCCAGGAAGCAGAGCCTGCAGGTTTGAAGGGCATAGATTTTAGATCCAAAAAAATTACTAATTGAGAATGTACTCATTTTATAGGAAATATAACTATACCCTTTCAAAATCATATTTTCAAAAGCAAAAATACCAATATTCTGTGCAAAAAGCAAATTAAACATCCACTTCAACCAATCAACCCTCAAAGGATGTGCCTGATACGCTTTAGTTTGTATGTTTCGGCCACATGGGTGTATCTATGTGAGCGCGTGATAACGTCTAGTAATGCCAAAACATGATTTGAACTGACAATGTTACTCCACACATTAATCACCAATTGAGATTTGTATCTGATTGTATCGATGATTGGTAACTGAGATTGTATGTCGTATTTCGATAAATCATGTTACCAATCATCGATACAATCAGATACATATTTCAAACAGTGGTTAGCGAGCCACTGGTGTAAATATCACCACTGGCTGGTTAGGTGTGAGAAGTGTAGGTGTTTTGAGAAGAAAATATCCACCCTCCCAAAGACATCTTCTTGTGTTGACACACGACGTCTATTTTGTGAGTGGCACATGTGTGTGTGAGATGATTCAGTAGAGGTAGGATAAGTAGATGGATAGAGGACGTAAATTATACTCACGTTTAACTGTAATAATTTATTTGCACCAATTTACAGGGATGGCGTTGAGTACAAAAATATTGCTCGCGATGGCTGCTGCAATCGGCGAAAGTGTGGATGTACTTCTTGACGATCGTAAATTGGTTTGCCACATCGAGCTCCTGGTGATGTCGCTCGATGCGCGCGTCTAGAGTCGCGACGGGTCTAGACCACCGCAGACGCCTGTCCAGGGGAAAAGTTGAAATTTCGTGCACGAGGAGTTTTTGGCGGAATCTTGTCAAAATTTTAAAATCTTATTTAAGTCCAATGTACATTAAATATCGACATTGTACTCCGTACAGTTATTTGCATTAGATTATATCGATGGATAGTAAATGAGATATAATTATTTAAAATATGTGTGGCCCGTCGAATTGCAAAAAATCAGTTACCAATGATCCATACACTCTAATACAAATAATGATTATTGTGGAACCGGTTCAAAATACTGATAAGTTATCACTCATCCATATACTCTAATACAAATATCGGCTATTGTGGAACCGGTTAATATACCGTCACTAATACAAATAACAATTATAGTTAGTTAATTTTGTAATTTTTTTTATTACTTTTTTAAAATTAGAGATGTGAACACGGAATACGTGTCACATCAATACTCTTACTTTTTTAAACTAAGCTAAACGCTCGTGCTATGTTAATAGAACTTACTTGCTATTCTGGACTGAGATTCGAACCCGCGACCTTTGGATCACGAGGCCAGAGTCCTAACACAGATTAACAAGCTACTCTTAATGATACATTTAGGTGAAACGTAAAAACAAATTATAAAAATTAGGAAGATAACCTGAAGAGAAATAACAGATTATGTAGAAAATAAAATTGAAAATTATGTTATAAATCAACAAATAAAATTAATAATTTGTTGTAAATCAACAAGTTATACGAGTTAAAGATTAAGGTTTATAATACAGTCATTCGTCATAATTCGGTTTTGAAATATTAGGTCCTTACATATGAAATTGGCGTTTAGTATGGGAGGAACATAAAGCCGATTTTTTTTTTATTATAATATATTTATTTAATCAAAGTATGTACCATTGCTATCTATGCACTTTTGCCATCTCATAGGTAGTTCATCGATCCCTTTACTAAAAAAACCATTCGGACGGGAATCAATAAAATCTTTGAAGGCGGTTTGGACTGCCCCATCGGAGTTGAATTTTTTCCTTTGCAAGAAGTTATCCAAATTTCGAAAAAAATGGTAATCTGTTGGGGCAAGGTCCGGAGAGTACGGTGGATGTCTTAGACATTCCAATTGAAGCTCCTCTAATTTGGTAGCCGTCTGTTGTGCAGTGTGTGGTCTAGCGTTATCATGAAGCAGCAGTGGCCTAGAGCGATTAACCAGCCTCGGTTGTTTAGCAGCTAGCTTTTCCATCATGGTTTGCAGTTGCTGACAATAGACATCTGCCGTAATCGTCTGGCCAGATTTAAGAAAGCTGTAGTGAACGACACCAGCACTAGTCCACCAAACGCTCACAAGTAACTTTTTTGGAGTCAATTTTCGCTTGGGGCATGGTTTGGCTGGTTCGGCAGTGTTCAGCCATTGCTATGAGCGCTTCCGATTATTGTACAGGATCCACTTTTCATCACAGGTAATGATTCGATTTAAAATCCCTTATTATTGTGCCGGTTGAGTAATGCAACGCAGCATTCAACGCGCGTTTGTTGATTTGCTTCACTCAATTCGTGAGGTACCCACCTTTCAAGCTTTTTCACCTTACCAATTTGCTTCAAGTGGATTAAAACAGTTTTATCACTAACACCGCAGCCTGCAGCTAACTCGGATGTGGTTTGCGATGGATCCGCTTCCACAATAGCCTTCAATTCTTCATTATCAACTTTGGTCTCCGGCCGTCCACGGGGCTTGTTCTGCTGGTCGAAATTTCCAGAACGAAAACGTTGGAACCAAAAACGCACTGTGTTTTCTTTTGCGGCACCGTCGCCATGCACATCATTAATCCTTCGAGCCGTTTCTGCAGCACTGGTGCCACGGTGGAACTCGTACTCGTAAATAACGCGATATTTCATGTTTTTCATTTTGTAAACTGAGTGACGCAAAAAAAAAAACAATTGAGGAAAAAACAAATGAATTATAATTTTCAAAACACAAATACATGAGTAAATAGCTGTAT